>OX375865.1:109653117-109883244 GCA_947359475.1 Heligmosomoides polygyrus bakeri
CTATATATATATGTCAAAACCTGCCGGAAACCGGATAACGAATAACGCTTAATCCGCTCATCCCTGGTAAGAAGCAGGGTTTCGCAACCGCTTAACCCCGAAATTAACAGTAGGGATGAGCAGATTGATGCGCTGAGGCTTATCATGTAGTGATTAAGAAGATCAGCGGCAATGTTGTTTACAGTAACTTTATTTGTAAGGAGCATCTGTGGTGAGGCTCTGTTAGCGAGGCCCGTTTGGTTAGTGTTTACCGTTATTGATGTATGTTTTGACGATGGTATTCACTATATGTAATCTTTTTAAAGGCCTGAGGAAGTGCTAAGAAACGAAGGCTTGCCAATGAAGAACCTCGGAAGAGTCTCAATTGTGCCAACTATCTCACGTATGAGGTTCCGAGATAGCTCTATTCTACTGCTATTAAAATTATTAAATAAAATTAGAGAATTAGAGAAAATTAGAATTAAATTATTAAATTAGAATTATTAAAGTAGAAAAAAGTAACAATAATGATAATGATAAAGGTCAGGCTCAGTGTGTGCAATAAATAGATATAAAAATACAAAAATAAAATGAATAGCAATAATAAAAACAATTCAGCCTACCCTACACGAATGCTCTTTCCGCGATCACAGCTAGCAAGCACCTTTGTGCCATTTGGGTACTTTCCAGCTTCAGGCTTCTGGTCATAGCCCAGCCTGACGCCATATTTCGGCCTCGGTGGATCGCACTCTGAATGAAGAGTGTAAGGATAACTCTACGTCATATTAGTGAAAAACAGGTCATCAAAAAGGATAGGCCTTCTGTTTTCTGATTTTCTGGCAAAAACTCGTCTGAAGCAGAAAAGCCGAGTATTTCACAGAAATGTTGCCATTGAAATCTGCAAGTACAGAAATTCAAATCATACCATGAAATCGCGGCAAAATGGATGTGAAAAATTCAAAGACGAAGATGACGCTTTTTTCCTGGTGCGTTTACTTGGTTCTAAGTGCCACCATGCACTTCACCGAGTGTGTCGCATTTTATTTGATTGATGATGTGCGTGCTATTGCCAAGCAATCAGTTTCCCAGTATGAGTTTTGACGTCTGGCTTCGTCTGACATGTGATTTTGTTGAATCTGAAGCCAGCAGCTGGTATGGTTTTCGCTTCGAAGTAGGTCATGGCTTCGACTTCCAACAACTTTTTGCATTTCGCGGCTTCCGACTTCTCGTTAGTGGGAGATTTTATCCTCATGTCCAGCACATTTTAACAAACATCGAATAACAACACTCACTTTGATACTCAGAGCTCTTTTTAAAGCAAAAAGTCATTATCACATGGTTAGGTTAGTGGGCGGGCCTTTCTCAGTGTGGTTTTGTGGGCGGAGTTCTACATTCGCGTGGCTTCGCAGAGGAGGATTCTACATGAGCGTGGTTCCATAGGGGTGCGGTTCTACAGAGGCGGGGTTCTCCGTTTTTGTGGTACTGTAGACGGAGATTTTGTAGGATTTTGTGAGCAGAGTCAGTGGCGGGACTTAGGAGGCGGCATTTTGTGGGGCAGAGTTGATAAAAGGCTTTTGGGCGGAGTTCTACATTCGCGTGGTTTCGCAGAAAGGATTTTTCATGGGCGTGGTCCCACAGGGGCGGGGTTCCACAGAGGCGGTGTTCTCCATTTATTTTGGTACTGTAGATGGAGCTCAAGGAAGAGAGAAACATGGGACATGTCTATGAAGTGCGCCAAAAAGCTAAACGCCTTCCACAAGAGATGTCTTCTACGGATATTGAGAGTATGATATACACACCGTGTGACTAACTGTGAAGTCCTAAACCGAAGCGGTTCATGTAGTCTTTCTGCATTAATCGCACAAAGACGTCTACGCATCGCAGGACATGTAGTACGAATGCCCCAGTACCGATTTCCTCGAGTAGCCATGTATTGGATTCCTGAAGATGGTAGCAGAGCGCGAGGTCATCCGAGAAACACATTAAGGGAAAAATTCGAAAAGGACATTAAACTACTAAATATTTCCAGAGACGAAGGTGAAGAGTTTGCACAAGTCAGGTATCAATGGAGAAGTCTCGTCGCCCGAGATGCCCAATGGCATGGGAGGAACTACGTCTAAGTCTAAGTAAGGTGGAGCCCTAGTGGGGCTCTGTGGGTGGCGCGTTGGGGCGGGGCGTGACCGGAGCTTCATGGGCGGAGCGTCAAGAACAAGGCTTCGGTTTGCTGTTTTTAGAAAAAAATCAAAAATTTTGCTCATCTCTGGACACTACTAGACACCTCGCTTTGGTCAAACAAGCAGTTTGTTTTGCACGAATTGTCCCCAACTGCAGTTTTTTACGTCTAATGTTTTTGCCGGAGAAAAAATTGATCCAGCGGAAATGTGGACTAAAGGTTAATAAAAAAGCTCACAAGTGTCAGTTACATACGAGACGAATACTTACGGTGAACTGCTGCAACGATGGTGAGTATAGTGAAAAGGAGATGAACGATCAACATCTGCAATAGATCATACCACCAGATTATCGCCAGCCTTGTTGCTTCGTAAATTACAAAGAGGACCCTTCCTAGTCGGAGCGGGCACCGGCAAAAAAGCGAACCAATCACAAACACGGTGGCGTTTCCTGGCTAGGAGACTGCAAAAAAGGTACGCTCGAAGGACACCTCAGAGTGTCAGCTTTATAAGAATTTACTACGTTTAATTTTGCCGCTGTTCTGAAACAAGAAGAGAAAAAGAACCCCTTTATTCCACCCACCCGCAAGGATATATCCTACGAAGGTTGAAGAGATTTTCGTCTTTATTTGAGGCACACTGAGCAACAAAGAAGCCTCATTAGACTGTTAGATTCAGGAAGAAATGGGGCTGGAAGCACTGCATCTCTAGTGTAAGCTAGAACTGCTCGTCCAGCTTATATTCCGTTAGGAATGTCTTTCAGGCAAGCGCACACATTCATAATAGGGCGAGAGCAATTGTGGTTGCTATTAAAATCAGCTATATGGAGAAGTTAGTGAATTTTAGTTAGTGTTCACCGGCTCTTCACACGCTACCTGTCCGAATGCAAGGTTCCATCTCAGTGGAAGACCAGCAAGACCGTCTTGCTGTACAAGAAGGGAGACGTGCACGACATTGGCAACTATCGCCCGATCTGCCTGCTGTCCGTAGTCTACAAGCTGTTCACTCGAGTCATCCTGAATAGGATTAGTAGAACGCTGGACGAAGGACAGCCATGCGAACAAGCAGGATTTCGGAGAGGATTCAGCACGATCGACCACATACACACCATTACGAAGCTCATCGAAGTGTCGCGAGAGTACAAGCTGCCGCTTTGCCTTACGTTCATTGACTTGAAGAAGGCATTCGACTCCGTCGAGACTGAAGCGGTCATGGAAGCCCTGCTCACCCAGGGCGTTCCTACTCAGTACATCAGAGTCCTTCGAGAGCTGTACAGTGGATTCACGACCAAGATCTCACCATTCTACAACGACGTCGTCATTGACGTGAAGAGAGGGGTTCGACAAGGGGATACCATATCCCCGAAGCTCTTCAGCGCCACCCTCGAAAACGTCATGCGCGAACTAGAATGGGATGACATGGGAGTGAAGGTCGACGGCCGGCAACTGCACCATCTTCGCTTCGCTGACGACATCGTGCTCATAACACCGAGCATCACTCAGGCGGAGCGAATGCTGGCCGACTTCGATCGTGTATGTGGAAGCGTTGGACTGCAGCTGAATCTTACGAAGACGATGTTCATGAAGAACGGATGGGTTTCTGATGCCCCATTCTCGCTCAACGGAACGAACATCTCCGATTGCTCCAGCTATGTGTATCTGGGTCGCGAAGTCAACATGGCCAACGACCTAGCACCAGAGCTGAGCAGGAGGAAACGAGCGGCTTGGGGAGCTTTCAAGAGCGTCGAAGAAGTCGTGAAGAAAACGAAGAACGTCCGACTCCGTGCCCACCTATTCGACTCCACTGTTCTTCCTGCCCTAACATACGCCTCAGAGACCTGGGCTATACGAAAGCAGGATGAACACGCGATCAGCGTCGCGCAGCGTGGAATCGAGAGGACGATGCTCGGAGTGACACGACTCACGCAAGTGAGAGAAGGCCTCCGGAGTTCCGAGCTTCGCCGACGTTCGAAGATCAGAGACGCTGTCGCATGGGCCAAGTCGTCGAAAATTAGGTGGGCCGGCCACGTAATGCGATTCGCAGACACCCGCTGGACGAGAGCCGTCACAGACTGGATTCCGCGGGATGTCAAAAGAACACCAGGACGCCCACCAACGCGTTGGTCGGACTTCTTCGTGAAAGCCCTGAACGACGGATATGACGCTCTTCGTGTCCCTCGAGCGAGGAGGATCCATTGGACCACTCTGGCACGCGACAGGGACGAATGGAGACGCTGCTGGCGCCCGCTCGAGCAAGTCGATGATCAACGGGACGACAGGTGATACAGGTGATATATATATATATATATATATATATACAATATCGATTGACCAAATAACCGATTGACTATCAATTTTTCTGCAGAGTAGATCCTTCGGATTGGGAATAACACGAATGCGATGGGCGGCGGACAAGGCTTACGTCAATCGTTTTGAGGATCTTGTCTTGCTCTATTCTGTGTAATAAGCAAGATTATTTTTTTCTTCTCTAATGGGGTCAAAGAGTCAATAAACCGTCGTGTCCAAGGCCTTTTGTTTTCGGAGTTTGGGCCGAAGTCCCAACCAGACGTTTTGCGGCCGATAGGTTTACGGGTAGTTGCTGAGCAGTGGAAGCAGCTGTTGACGAGCTGCGGGTTCAATACTGGTATACGTACTTGGCCAATGACTTGCGGTGACCAGCCGATGGACAAGTTAGTGCATTAACATTCCCGTGCATTCCTGATACCTAGACTGGAAATCCTAACCAAGAAGAAATTGAGTTGGAGTGCATGCGAAAGTCGGCGCCTTTCAGAGTGCGCTACTTCGCGCCTCGAAGAAACACACCTATAAGAAGATTAAAAGTGGCTCGTTTGACATGTGACGAGGACAATATTACAGATCCCGACCTGAATACTATTAGGGAAAGAATGGTTCAAAATTAGTTGTAATCTTTGTTGTTGTTTGTTATCCGTTTTTCCGTTGTCCGGCCATTTTTGGAAAAAATTATCCGTTATCCGTTATCCGGGTTTCAAAATTGTATTATCCGCTCATTCCTTCTTCTTACCCTACGAATATTTTTCGTGACCCCGCACCCTCCACCACAGACATAAAGACCCTCCTGCAATTAAAGTTAACGTAACACAACGCTCACTGATAACCAGCTAGAAAGGCAACTGCTTGAAGCCCTTGCAATAAAGAGGCTGAACCCGAAATTAATAGCAGGGATGAGAAGATCGCCGAGGCTTATCATGTGGTGATTAAGAAGATCAGCGGCAATGTTGTTGACAGTAACTTTATTTGTAAGAAGTATCGCTTTGGTGAGGCTCTGTTAGCAAGGCCCGCTTGGTTAGTGTTTACCTTTATTATTGTTTTTTTTATGACGGTGTTCACTATATGCAATGCTAATAAAGGCCTGAGGAAGCTGCTAAGCAGCGAAAGCTCGCCAATAAAGAATCTCGGAAGAGTCTCAATTGTGCCAACAATATCTAATTTTAATAGCATTTCGGTGTGCTTGGCTGCTTTACGGCACACTCTTCTAGTGTACTAAATACGATAAATAAATAGGTAAATAAATTAATAAAAATTGAGATTCGTGAAACGCAGAGTGTTGGCAAACAGAATGCAAACGTCCTAAATTACAATTGCCGATAAATCGTATTTTATGCCTGACGTACACTTCTTTGCAGAAGCTCTCATGCTACGTGCACCGATGGAAAATGGGAACCAGAACTTGGACGCTGCCCATGTCAGAAATATGGACTATGAGAATGGAGATCTTGAGTAGACTCTGCTTTCAGATCACTGTTCGCTCAAGGATCTCATCATAATGAAAGGATACACCGGTAGGAAAGGATTCACACCAGAACCGGACCCGTATGAAGATGTAGATAATAATTGGAGACTAGACGGAACAGGAGCTTATGCGTATTGTTTTTACAAAAACTTCCGTAAGTGCTCATGCTTTGCTACTGTTTTTGGCCACTTCTATTAGAAGATGTAAACTCATTGCAGTTAATTTGCCGTACTACGACTGGCATTATTGGCAATGCAAGGATGGAGGATGGCAACCGCAAAATCCGAAATATCAGCGCTGCTAGTCGAGCACCATTATTCGTTGAATAAACGGCTACCGTTCGGCGTGCACAATATTTCATTAGCGACCACCGTGCCCGTTGGAGCAGCGCATGTGTTCTCTATTATGCCAAGACCTTTGCTGCAAGGCTGAATCGCATCAGGGCGTTTTCCACTGTTCACGTCGCTACATGCTTGTGCCAAATGACTCCACATTTTCATTTCATTTGTTCGTGCCACTAGATAGCAAACGTGTAACAAACGAGCAAAGAAGACCGGCATAAGAGAAACGTAAAGGCTGAAAGAAAATAATAACAAAGAATAAGAAAAGATTTAGGAAGTAAGTGTGCACAATAAGAGAGGGGGTGTGGGGAAGTATAGCTGTCTCATAGCAGACTTCCGATGCACCGACGCATGGTGCGGAAAATACTACTCTCTTGCAATTTCGACGAAAATTCGGTTCATAAGTTGAACAAGCAGCTACGATGCTACTATCGTAGGTCGCGATTAACTTCGGCCATGGCAGGCGAGCCTTCTGTGTCTGTCTCTCTAAGGATCATGGCGTGATGTAGTTCAACCGGGGGGCAGTCGTTCGGTACACCATGCTGCCTGCCGCCCACTTCCCGCCCTGTCTGCGCCGCCCTATTTGGACAAGTTTGCTGCGCGCGAAACCGTCGTTAATAGGCGTGACGTCATCCAAAAACCTAGCAGCTGCGAGGAGACGATTGAGAAGCGCATCTCGGGGAACTCTGAAGTCATTTTCCAGCCGGTTCGGTTATGGAGGCAGTTTAGGAAAGGAGAACGTCGCTCTTCTCTCTAGATTCTTTCAGTTTTCACCACAATTCTTTACGTTTTTGCCTCAACTAGAGACTAGGGGTGATTCCGGTCAGGAGTTCTACATTGAAGGCTTTTCCGTAATTGTGCGCAAAACCGGCTCACCGTCCTCTCTTTCCAAGGATCAGACAATCACCGTTGTGTTAAAGAACTTTCTAGTGGATGGTCGCGTTGTTGTCATGACATATCTCGCTAAAGGCCCCCGCACACTTCTGCGGCGAGCGGCGGGCGAAATCGCTGAGCGGCGCCGCTGAGTGGCGACGGCGAACAGCGAAACCGTTCAGCGGCTTGACTCCTCATCAGTGGGAGCGGTGACGGCGAGGTACTGTACTGTTTCTAGTCGGGACCGGCTGGTGCTTACCAATAATGCGCCCCGATGACGATCGCGCGCCCGCATCGACGTCTCCGCTCTGTATCCCGCCGCGAAAGGGCAGAGCGCAGAGTGCAGACAGACAGACGCTGGAGCGGCGCCGACGAGTGGAATGATTCAAGTCATTTCCGCCAGCGACGCCGCCGGTGCCGCCGGCCGGCAAGCGGCGCCGCTGGCGGCGAGCTCTGCGTCTCTGCCCTATGGTTAAGCATAGGGCAGCGGCAACGCCGCAGAAGTCTGCGGGGGCCTTTAAGCATAGGGCAGCGGCAACGCCGCAGAAGTCTGCGGGGGCCTTAAGATGATGCTGAACGTGTCGGAAAATGCGGACGACGCCTTAGTACTGAGCAATGTGGCGGGACCTGAAGAAAGCCTTGGAGCTGCAGCTAAAACTCTTTTCCTCCAAATATAGTGAACAAGTTTCTGACTCTTGTCTCAAGAACGAAATCAGTTCAGAATAGAGCTGCAGGGTCAAGTGAAGTGTTTAGAAATGCGATACCTCCATGTGAAGGCAGGGACCCGGACGTCTTGTCCTCGGCGCGCCCCTCGCCCCGCCCCTTTCTGTGGGCGGTGTATCCAACGACTCTCTCCGCCTGTTCAACCTACGGTGTGTTCTCGATAAGCTAATGACCAATATTGTTAACGGCTGGGTGGTCGGTGTTACTGGTACTCAAGTCGGGTAGTCCCAGCCCCATAACGCGCATTCACACTGGTTCTTTCTGCTACGGGTGAATGGTGGTCGTCGACGGCAAACACCTGTCAGGTCTGTCGTCCTATGCAAGAATAGAATTATTTAGTTTTCAAGCACAGCTTCACGCATGTTGATATTGTTTTTTACGCTTTTGGGGTTTTTCTGCCAAAAAACAACCCTCATGATGGGCCGCCTAATTACAGGCGTATTAGTCTCGTTTCTCAATTTGCAAGAGCTTTGCAAAGACCCTGGCAAAAAGAAACCTTCCACACCTTGATGAGTAACATCATATACGAACACTTCTGAACACTATTTTCCCTAAGATTTCAAAGCATGCATTGAAGTAGATTTATGAAGCCGTCAAAACAGCAAGGCGTCACTGCTGATTGTGTCATCTATTTAACAAATAGAGCCAATGAAATCGCTTCGGCATATGTGCATAAGCCATACAACCTGCAGCATATGAAGTTTCATTTAAAATCCTTAATCTCTAGAACAGACAGCAGATCGATTCGCTTCAATCTGACTCTAAAAGTTGAGTTGACGGTCGATTCAACTATCTTATTTATTTATTTATTTAGATCGGTTCCTTGTCAATACGTGAAAGACAGTATAGGTATAGTCCATTAGGCAATAGAACAGGATTAACGGACGATCCCTTCATGTTGACGGGAGAGTGGATAGCTCGGTTCAGAAGAGCAGTGGCCCGCGAACGCTGCAAGTCCTAACGACGTAGTATGGACTCCGAATACCACCCTAGTAGGTTCATCAGCATTTTCGAGGTCCACATTATGAAGTCCGTGGCCTGTGGCGACGGCCAAAATATAACAAGAGAATAATTTTAGTAACCACCAAAATAAACAAACACACAAGAAACGAAATGGATCGTATTAGTAACAGATATTGCGGCAGCATTGTTGTCTGAAAAGAGGAGCAGTTTCTTCGAAATTTCAACACATCGTAGTTTGGCTAATCTGGAACAGTACTCTGGATGTAGTTGGTTATATGAGCATGGAATGTATAGCATCGCTCCCACTTGAATAAACTAGCGCCAAGATTATTCCACCGCATTATTGGCCTTGCCAAAAAGGATCCAGCATAGGCAGCGGTAGTAGGTCTATTATTTTTTTGGTCGCAGCGCCGCCGACAGGGCGACGAAGTATAAAATACTCATTCACTTATCCGTCTGGTCGGATGCAACTCTGGAACGTCGATGATGTCGAATACGGTGTAATCCACTGATATATATATATATATATATATATATATATATTCAGAGATGTATGTAATGTCTGTAGAGCACATAGAGAAGATGGACAGTAGCACCAGTATAGAACAGAGCCAGTATGTAAAGGACCCAATAGACGATTGAAGTGCTGCAAAACACTTTTTTAAAGGTATGTTCAAATACGAAAGCATGAATACACAATCCAAATAACAATCTTACAAATATAGATCTAGATATATAGAGAGTTGTATATAGTGTCTAGTCAATCCATGATTAACAATCTTTCACCTCATCATGGTCGTCTGCAAGAGACAGTAGCATACTGCTTCCCACTGTCTTTTCTGAGGAAAACTTCTGAGGAATATTCTAGTCACACATGCTCTATGGCCATAATATACAGAAGTACTTCAAAAGTCGGTAATAGATATTACCATATGTCTAACAGACTTTGATCCCTTGCTTGGAAGGACACCAGACAGCTATCCTACCTGTTCGCCGAAACGGAACACACAAAAATGAAGGTAATCATAGCCTTTGTTTGCCTGAGCTTGAGCACAAGGCTGGATGATATCTAACCGCTAAGCACGGCTAAAGCTCATCACAGATTTACAAACGCAATACTTTAAAGGACGGTGTGGTTTTTACCACTTGCTCTTTAGTGTCCTACCATCGAATGGTGGTAAGACACAAAGGACTAGTGGTCATCACATGCGGAGCAAGTAAGGAAAGTTAAGAATGTCGACAATATTGTCAGAGGTGCGGTAGATGGACCACATCTTGGAGTTCCTTGAGTAGGTTCGTGGACCCAGTGCGATCGGGAGTACTTTATTAGCAGCGAATATAACAGCACACACTGGTGGGCATGTCTGTGGAGGTCGGGTGTGGCCAGTACCTGGAGGGTCGGTAGTCTTGGGTTGTGGTCGTGCGATCGGTTATGCGATCATTGTGGGGTCCGTCGTGGCCATCGGCGGGCTCCGCTCCTCCGCCACTGCTCTGCTCGTCATCGCCGTCCCGTCTCGTCGCCCTCGCCGCGTCGCTCCGTCGCCGCTCCACCTCCGTCTGTAATCACAGCAGCTGATCGGAACGCTCTGAGACATACATATTATAGAACGCGTAAACACACTTCACTTATACTTGTAGGCCCACGAGTTTTTCTATACGTTTTATGATCAGAAATGGCCTGTAACTAATCATACCTAAAATGAAAAAACAGACTATCATTCGAAAGCTGCTTCAACGCCCATGTGATTTCGCGCCGAATTACCACATGCAAGGCTGAATGCGACAGGAAGGAAGGAATCACCATGGATTTTTTTCATCCATTCATTCATTCATTATTGCACACATAGTGCGCCATTAAAAAGACATAAAAGATACAATAAAAAACAGAAATCGGCTTTAAAACAACTAACACCAACAAAATGTTGTGAGCGTTTCGGACGAAACTATGAACTGCATTTGGATTAAACAAAATTATTTCATGCTTATGTTTTCTTTATATAAAAATATGCACATATATAGTGCGTAGAGTTATGCTTTACATTAAGACAATTTACGTCTACAAGATCTGTTTGACCACCTCAGTTCATATAAAAGCAGAATCAAATGGAAGCTTAATGAAGGCCTAGGTATGACCGTAATAAGACCGGACTCCTAGGTGCTTCCGTTTCACTAAGCTGCTCGAAAGTGATTTTCCACTCCATCGGAATCACACCATAGCTATACTGAGCGCCACGCAGACCTTTACAACAACTTATGTAGTGAAATTATCTGCGTTCTATTTATTATTCATTCAAATTGACATTTTATTTTTAATCTGTTATTTTAGTTCGTTGCTGCAGCCTCCTTGTATTTAAGCTTCTGAATCGCTGCAAAACACTATACCTTATCAATTGCAGTGCATATTAATTTCTTGTCTTTATTTGTTTTTGTTTGTTTCAGTGTGCAAGTATGGGCGCGTGAAGCGCAGTCGGAGGAGGCGCCGGCTGTCGCCTGCACCCGACACCAGGTTCCTGGTTCGGATTTCTCGCCCAGGCCAACCAAGCCTTCCACCCCTCCAAGGTCGGTGAATTGGTACCAGACGTGTCTGGGAAGGATAAACGCTGACTTGTTCATCGGCTGGCCACCGCAAGTCATTGTATAGCCAAATACGCATTCAACTGCGTTCTAATTATTATTCATTCAAATTCCTGTGAAAGCAAGGTCAAAATACCGAGTACACCATTTCTCTGTGAGAGCTGCTTCGGATTACTTGAAGTTGTGCAAAAGAGCCACCATTCCTGACAACCTTTCATCCTTTAAAGTCATGTTGGATCGCTGGCTTAGCGTGACTTAATTCTTATCCTCATAACTCCGTATTCATATTCACCTGTCTATTTTAGTTTCTGTGTTACCTATTGCATTTTTTTATCTACTCATGCGTTTATTTTACATGATTAGCTCATGTAATAAATAAATAAATAAATATATATATATATATAACTGGCCTCCACGATATCCCGTAGAAGTAGAATGCGTGGCGCATCCCAAAAGGGATTGAATAGCGCCGTCCTTTATCCTTTATCCTTTATCAGTGTGCAATGTTAAGTTTATTGTATTGACTACAGCGCACTCTTCTTCACGGCCTAAGAAATCCGCCGAACTCTTTGTTATTCCTTGAAGGGGTGCCGATTCCTTGAAGGGGTTTATACGGAATTTGTATGTTCATGTTCCTGCTGTAGCGCACTTATGGTGCATCTATAAATAAATAAATAAATAAATAAATATCAAGTGAGAGAAGCTTTAAGAAACAAACAAGATGCCGCAATTAACGCTTTTTTGGACAGCTGAAAATGACACAGTACAGGGCGCTCTTCTTCACGGGCTAAGAAATCCGCCGAACTCTTTGTTATTCCTTGAAGGGGTGCCGATTCCTTGAAGGGGTTTATACGGAATTTGTATGTTCATGTTCCTGCTGTAGCGCACTTATGGTGCATCTATAAATAAATAAATAAATAAATAAATATCAAGTGAGAGAAGCTTTAAGAAACAAACAAGATGCCGCAATTAACGCTTTTTTGGACAGCTGAAAATGACACAGTACAGGGCGCTCTTCTTCACGGGCTAAGAAATCCGCCGAACTCTCTGTTATTCCTTGAAAGGGTGCCGATTCAAGATCCGGAACTGAGTGTGTGTGTAGTAGTGAGTTCGTGTGAAATCTTACTCCTACTTATTTCTATGTACCATTAACGAGTGATGCTACAAACGCTTCCGTCTGTGCTGAAAGCAACAACACAAGCGAACCGCTCGGGTTTAGCCAAAATCATGCGCTTTGGCGCGAAGTACAATACTCCATTACTAGCAGGATGATAAACACATTCACCAATACAGAAGTGCACGGACTCTCGCCAATACAATAACACAGACAACGATCAATTGTCATTTATTCGAAGAATGTATTTGGGTCCGCTCGTAATGTTGGAAGCTATTGTTGTGCGGGTGTCATCCTCCACCTTTGCACTCCCAAACGCAGGACATGGTAATCAATGACTGCAGTGTATCAGTGAACATCCATTATCAGCACTAGCAATGTCTGAAGACTTACAAAAGCCAGAATAAACACATGAACAAATAAATCTAAACTAGTTTTCCTTGATTGTGGTTAAAATCAGCGTGATCTACTTAGTTCCGACTGCGTTTTCCTTGTGGAGCGGCCTGAATTTACTGCCTCTGCAGTCTGCTAAGCAAGAAAAAAGCAGTAAACCATTATCAGGTGTTCTGAGACAGATAGTGGCAAGCAATGCTCGTCTAGTGAGTTGGAAAAGACCTGGGCCATTAGAGTAAAGTTTCAACGGTAACTTTTAACAGCGATTTCACATCACAGCACACCAAACTCAGATAACGCGGTTTATCAAGCGATATGGTGAGCGATAAGCTGCGTTATCTGAACTTTTCGCTTACAATTCTCCGTTTGACCTATGTTATACCATCGCTCACCCCGAGATAAGCCTAATGATAAGCTCCCGATTGATCGATTCGTCGACACGTGCGATCGATATGGGAGCTCATCATTGTGCATCGCTCGGGGTGAACGGTGGTATAACTTAGGCCTCAAAGTGGCGTAAGTCGTTGATGAATCCGGCCCCTGGTGGCCGGATTCACCAATGAGCTACAGCATGTTAACGGAGAAATTACAGCTGAAATCACTGTTAAGCGGCTACCAACAAGCGATGTGGTGAAAGCTCTGTGAAATCCCGATAGCAGTTACGACGTAGGGAGCTGATACTGCGTTGTGCTCTTGCCGTCGAATTCTAGACTGTGTTACTTTCACCCCGTTTTGATGCGTCACAATTTGCGATAGTTTACCTGTTAGATAATTGTATTGTGAATCCGCTGTAAGATTCTACCGTGAGACTCTACCGCCGTGGCCTGCCACCAGAGACCTGATTCATCAATTACCATCCCTCTCGGAAGCAGTCGCATCGCGACATCTCGTCCAATTTCGTTTCGACGCCAAGGGTTCGAGCGGCGTTGGAGTTCTGTCTGTCCCTGCTGGGCGTTCAGGAGCCCCAGCTCCTTGCGTTCAAACACTTTGCAAAAATCGAACATTCCTTCCTGCTACCTGCAGGGTGAGGATTCTCATAGTGGTATTCGTTTTTGCAGTTCAGACAGCCTGAGACAGTTCCCTGGGCAGTAGCAAACGGCAGCGGGCAACCCGCTTGGTTCTAGCTGCCTCAGACAGCATCTGACGCACCTTTTCTGTGTACGATTTGTACTGAAGGTTATTCTCTCCAATTCAACTCATTGTCCACTTGATGGCACCCAACACTGACGCCAATTTCCCCAACGATTGCCCTATGTCCTTCAGAGTCCGAACCTGAGCCTTGTCCACACTGCCGCAGACACAGACGCATACCCGCGAATGGGTTCTCCTCGCTTGATTTTTGAAAAGAATCGAGTTATTTCAGCACCAGTCGTTCAGCGGCCTAGCGGCCGCCTCCGACTGGTTGGGGGCTTCGCCCCCAAACCCCGAGAAGAGAACACTCCGACCATCTTCTTTTCCCAACTTTTAGACCTTCATACCTCAAAAACAAACGTCAGATTCGTGTTCAGCGACCTCGATTACCCCCAGGGCCGAAGTTTAGCGCCGCTTGAACGCCATCCTCAAAAAATCGATAATATCGATCGATATCGATTGGTCGACTTCAAATTCGAGTTCAGCGACCTCGATTACCCCCAGGGCCAAAGTTTCGCGCCACTTGAGCGCCATCCTCAAAAAATCGATAATATCGATCGATATCGATTGGTCGACTTCAAATTCGTGTTCAGCGACATCGATTACCCCCACGGCCAAAGTTTCGCGCCACTTGAGCGCCATCCTCAAAAAATCGATAATATCGATCGATATCGATTGGTCGACTTCAAATTCGTGTTCAGCGACATCGATTACCCCCACGGCCAAAGTTTCGCGCCACTTGAGCGCCATCCTCAAAAAATCGATAATATCGATCGATATCGATTGATCGACTTCAAATTCGAGTTCAGCGACCTCGATTACCCCCAGGGCCAAAGTTTCGCGCCACTTGAGCGCCATCCTCAAAATTCGATAATATCGATCGATATCGATTGGTCGACTTCAGATTCGTGTTCAGCGACCTCGATTACCCCCAGGACCGAAGTTTCGCGCCACTTGAGCGCCATCCTCAAAAAATCGATAATATCGATCGATATCGATTGGTCGACTTCAAATTCGAGTTCAGCGACCTCGATTACCTCCAGGGCCAAAGTTTCGCGCCACTTGAGCGCCATCCTCAAAAAATCGATAATATCGATCGATATCGATTGGTCGACTTCAAATTCGAGTTCAGCGACCTCGATTACCTCCAGGGCCAAAGTTTCGCGCCACTTGAGCGCCATCCTCAAAAAATCGATAATATCGATCGATATCGATTGGTCGACTTCAAATTCGAGTTCAGCGACCTCGATTACCCCCAGGGCCAAAGTTTCGCGCCACTTGAGCGCCATCCTCAAAAAATCAATAATATCGATCGATATCGATTGGTCGACTTCAGATTCGTGTTCAGCGACCTCGATTACCCCCAGGGCCAAAGTTTCGCGCCACTTGAGCGCCATCCTCAAAAAATCGATAATATCGATCGATATCGATTGGTCGACTTCAGATTCGTGTTCAGCGACCTCGATTACCCCCAGGGCCGAAGTTTAGCGCCGCTTGAACGCCATCCTCAAAAAATCGATAATATCGATCGATATCGATTGGTCGACTTCAAATTCGAGTTCAGCGACCTCGATTACCCCCAGGGCCAAAGTTTCGCGCCACTTGAGCGCCATCCTCAAAAAATCGATAATATCGATCGATATCGATTGGTCGACTTCAAATTCGAGTTCAGCGACCTCGATTACCCCCAGGGCCAAAGTTTCGCGCCACTTGAGCGCCATCCTCAAAAAATCAATAATATCGATCGATATCGATTGGTCGACTTCAGATTCGTGTTCAGCGACCTCGATTACCCCCAGGGCCAAAGTTTCGCGCCACTTGAGCGCCATCCTCAAAAAATCGATAATATCGATCGATATCGATTGGTCGACTTCAGATTCGTGTTCAGCGACCTCGATTACCCCCAGGACCGAAGTTTCGCGCCACTTGAGCGCCATCCTCAAAAAATCAATAATATCGATCGATATCGATTGGTCGACTTCAGATTCGTGTTCAGCGACCTCGATTACCCCCAGGGCCAAAGTTTCGCGCCACTTGAGCGCCATCCTCAAAAAATCGATAATATCGATCGATATCGATTGGTCGACTTCAGATTCGTGTTCAGCGACCTCGATTACCCCCAGGGCCAAAGTTTCGCGCCACTTGAGCGCCATCCTCAAAAAATCGATAATATCGATCGATATCGATTGGTCGACTTCAGATTCGTGTTCAGCGACCTCGATTACCCCCAGGACCGAAGTTTCGCGCCACTTGAGCGCCATCCTCAAAAAATCGATAATATCGATCGATATCGATTGGTCGACTTCAGATTCGTGTTCAGCGACCTCGATTACCCCCAGGACCGAAGTTTCGCGCCACTTGAGCGCCATCCTCAAAAAATCAATAATATCGATCGATATCGATTGGTCGACTTCAGATTCGTGTTCAGCGACCTCGATTACCCCCAGGGCCAAAGTTTCGCGCCACTTGAGCGCCATCCTCAAAAAATCGATAATATCGATCGATATCGATTGGTCGACTTCAGATTCGTGTTCAGCGACCTCGATTACCCCCAGGGCCAAAGTTTCGCGCCACTTGAGCGCCATCCTCAAAAAATCGATAATATCGATCGATATCGATTGGTCGACTTCAGATTCGTGTTCAGCGACCTCGATTACCCCCAGGACCGAAGTTTCGCGCCACTTGAGCGCCATCCTCAAAAAATCAATAATATCGATCGATATCGATTGGTCGACTTCAAATTCGAGTTCAGCGACCTCGATTACCCCCAGGGCCAAAGTTTCGCGCCACTTGAGCGCCATCCTCAAAAAATCAATAATATCGATCGATATCGATTGGTCGACTTCAGATTCGTGTTCAGCGACCTCGATTACCCCCAGGGCCAAAGTTTCGCGCCACTTGAGCGCCATCCTCAAAAAATCGATAATATCGATCGATATCGATTGGTCGACTTCAGATTCGTGTTCAGCGACCTCGATTACCCCCAGGACCGAAGTTTCGCGCCACTTGAGCGCCATCCTCAAAAAATCAATAATATCGATCGATATCGATTGGTCGACTTCAGATTCGTGTTCAGCGACCTCGATTACCCCCAGGGCCAAAGTTTCGCGCCACTTGAGCGCCATCCTCAAAAAATCGATAATATCGATCGATATCGATTGGTCGACTTCAGATTCGTGTTCAGCGACCTCGATTACCCCCAGGGCCAAAGTTTCGCGCCACTTGAGCGCCATCCTCAAAAAATCGATAATATCGATCGATATCGATTGGTCGACTTCAGATTCGTGTTCAGCGACCTCGATTACCCCCAGGACCGAAGTTTCGCGCCACTTGAGCGCCATCCTCAAAAAATCAATAATATCGATCGATATCGATTGGTCGACTTCAGATTCGTGTTCAGCGACCTCGATTACCCCCAGGACCGAAGTTTCGCGCCACTTGAGCGCCATCCTCAAAAAATCAATAATATCGATCGATATCGATTGGTCGACTTCAGATTCGTGTTCAGCGACCTCGATTACCCCCAGGGCCAAAGTTTCGCGCCACTTGAGCGCCATCCTCAAAAAATCGATAATATCGATCGATATCGATTGGTCGACTTCAGATTCGTGTTCAGCGACCTCGATTACCCCCAGGGCCAAAGTTTCGCGCCACTTGAGCGCCATCCTCAAAAAATCGATAATATCGATCGATATCGATTGGTCGACTTCAGATTCGTGTTCAGCGACCTCGATTACCCCCAGGACCGAAGTTTCGCGCCACTTGAGCGCCATCCTCAAAAAATCAATAATATCGATCGATATCGATTGGTCGACTTCAGATTCGTGTTCAGCGACCTCGATTACCCCCAGGGCCAAAGTTTCGCGCCACTTGAGCGCCATCCTCAAAAAATCGATAATATCGATCGATATCGATTGGTCGACTTCAGATTCGTGTTCAGCGACCTCGATTACCCCCAGGGCTGAAGTTTCGTGCCGCCGACGTGTTCGGCACGTCTGCGGCTCGCCATGCACGGTTGCCGACGTGTTTGGCACGTCTACGGCTCGCCATGCATGGTTGCCGACGTGTTTGGCACGTCTACGGCTCGCCATGCACGGTTGCCGACGTGCTCGGCACGTCTACGGCTCGCCATGCACGGTTGCCGACGTGTTTGGCACGTCTACGGCTCGCCATGCACGGTTGCCGACGCGTTCGGCACGTCTCCGGCTCGCCATGCATGGTCGCCGACGTGTTTGGCACGTCTCCGGCTCGCCATGCACGGTTGCCGACGTGTTCGGCACGTCTACGGCTCGCCATGCAGGGTTGCCGACGTGTTTGGCACGTCTACGGCTCGCCATGCATGGTTGCCGACGTGTTTGGCACGTCTCCGGCTCGCCATGCGCGGTCGCCGACGTGTTCGGCACGTCTGCGGCTCGCCATGCACGGTTGCCGACGTGTTTGGCACGTCTACGGCTCGCCATGCACGGTTGCCGACGTGTTTGCACGTCTACGGCTCGCCATGCAGGGTTGCCGACGTGTTTGGCACGTCTACGGCTCGCCATGCACGGTTGCCGACGTGTTTGGCACGTCTACGGCTCGCCATGCACGGTTGCCGACGTGTTTGGCACGTCTACGGCTCGCCATGCACGGTTGCCGACGTGTTTGGCACGTCTACGGCTCGCCATGCACGGTTGCCGACGTGCTCGGCACGTCTACGGCTCGCCATGCATGGTTGCCGACGTGTTTGGCACGTCTACGGCTCGCCATGCACGGTTGCCGACGTGCTCGGTACCTCTCCGGCTCGCCATGCACGGTTCTCGACGTGTTCGGCTGCCGCGCCCCAACTCAGTGGGACGGACGGACGGTGTGACACACACAGTGACACACACACACAGTGACACACGCTTGCTGCTTTATATATAGTAGGACCATGCACGGTTGCCGACGTGTTTGGCACGTCTACGGCTCGCCATGCACGGTTGCCGACGTGCTCGGCACGTCTACGGCTCGCCATGCATGGTTGCCGACGTGTTTGGCACGTCTACGGCTCGCCATGCACGGTTGCCGACGTGCTCGGTACCTCTCCGGCTCGCCATGCACGGTTCTCGACGTGTTCGGCTGCCGCGCCCCAACTCAGTGGGACGGACGGACGGTGTGACACACACAGTGACACACACACACAGTGACACACGCTTGCTGCTTTATATATAGTAGGATTCTAACGTCCAGCGCGATTACTTCCGATAATTGAGGCTCTTCGGTTGTACTCTGCACAGGTATACAGTCTCGATCGACGTGTCTTATGGCTATGTCATAATTCCGCGGCAGTGTTTTTACTCAATGTTTCGGAGTTGCACAGGGATGGCTGATGATTCTTATTGCTGAACTTTCAAAGGCTTGTTACTGCAGATCTACTTATCACTACAGCTTGCTAGTCATGATTATGCTCGTGTCTGTTTTCTGCCTTTTTGATTCAAAATGAACTGCTATATTGTGTGCTATCGACTAGACGACTGTTTTCTGCCTTGTATAAGTTGGTATTCTTTCTCCATACGCTCGGCATTTCTTGGTGCCCTCTCTCCATGTTTTTCTTTGTAAAGGCTGAAAGGACGACGGCGATGCTGTCGGTAAATAAGCGCGGTATGAGGTGTCATGGTTGGGTTTGTTAACCACTTATTCTTCTTCATGTTTCACTACGTTTTCTCATCAGGCACCTTGCCGTGGTTCTAATACAATGGGAGTCTAAAGCACCATCACTTTGACATGGTTTATTTACTGCCAACTCTTCAAGTGCCTCATGACCACTATCATAATAATACCGTCAGTTTCTGACAGCTTGTTTCAGGCATCCGACAAAAGTGCTGTCTCTCATACACATGCAACTGGCCTACGGACAGTCATCTTCCTAGGTAGGCACTATATAGCGCTTATTACTAGTTGTCTTCTTCTATACTGAGGTGCATTACACCATGGTATGCCATGGGCAAGCTGGTCTGATTTTCTGGTGATCATGTTACTTTGGGTTGGCTGTCCTACCCTTTCTCTGGTTATTTTTCCCCTTTACAGCGCCGGTTCATAGATGGTGGACCTCTCCTCAATGCTTTTGATAGATTTCGTTTTAGTGATTTCGCTACTGTAACTTGAGTTCTGAGTTTTTTCCTACTCCTCTTTTTTGGCAATGTTTTCGCTGCTGTATTACGATCACTGTTGGCACATCCTTATGGATGTATTAATACTGAATAAGTAAATAAATAAATAAATAAATGCAACATCGATGACATTTTGAGGTTATGAATGTTTACTGGAGACCTCTCGCTTTCAAGGACGCAAATCGCGACCTCTGGTGGAATTACGGTACGGCGCGGAAATTTGAATCTAAATTTGTCCAGATCTAAGTGCCGCACCGTATTGAATGCACCGTAGATTCATACACATAAGCATCACATATGCTTGCAAGCACAGCGTGGGTAGAAACAAAAGTGGAAATGACCGAAATCACTCGTTTGTCAAGCTTAGCGGAACATGTTCAACAAATGTTCAGTGTATCACTACGAATATGTAGTATTGAATAAAGTGAAAGTGCTTGTGTTCTTTGTCGCCTTCACAAATACGTGCACTCTCTCACAGAAAGCAGAAGGTGCGTGTTTAATTCGCGCTTGCCAATCGACAACATGGAGTGCTTTCTATATTACAATCACCGATTAAAGATCCCACTTGCCATGCACTTTGAGTACAGCACTGGACACAACAATGGATTCTCTCTAGCATCGCTTTTGTCAGCAAGGTTTCAATAGAGTCATAGCAGTTACTATCCGGCTAAACACCACCCACGTAGCTTGATTTTCAAACAAAGTGGGTGGGGTTTTTTCCAACGTGAAGAATAGCAAGGCAGGAATAAAAGCGTAACGAGTAGTCCTAGCCACCAGTTACTTCTACTGTGATCCTTGGTAATAGCCCTTTCTACAGTTTCTTTGGTCCAATAGCCCTGTTATTTTGTTTTCCTGTCATCACTGTTATTGTTTAGCCATATAGGATTTCACCTTTGTAACATGCGAGATAGCAAAGTAACCGATGAGAAAAATCAGACTATTGCAGATGCTGATCTTACATCTTCTCTTTGTCGTCGTCACCCTCGGCGCTGCCCAAAGTAATTCTTTATGCTGCATCAAATTTCATCGTTTTCGGAGATATTTTCATGGCTTAATATACAAGTGAAATGCGACAAATTTAGATTTAAATTTCCCGCCATACCGTAATTCCGCCAGAGGTCGCGATTTGCGTCCTTGAAAGCCAGAAGCCTCCAGTAAACAGTCACAACTTCAGAATGGCCTCAATTTGCATATGTGTGCGGAATACAACCGAATAGCCTCGATGACAGGAAGTATTCGCGCTAGGTGTTATAGAAATCACTCTACCATACGGGCACAATTTCTACACCGTAATCTTTTTAGGCATACGTGCGATCGTTCCATCGCGAATGTTGCTTCTATTAGGCCTATGTCATACCACCGCTCACCCCGAGCGAAGAATATTGATGAGCTCCCATATCGATCGTGCGAAGCGATGAGTCGATATAGGAGCCTATCATTATGCTTCGCTTGGGATAAGCGATGGCATGACATAGGCCTTTGTAGACGTTCAGAGGGTTGCGTAACGACGCGAACCTCATTGTCGGTGCGACACGATCCTAGCGTCGCGCTCTTCTGCGAGAGTGCTGGTGCTATGGACACCATGCGTTCGAAACGATAGCGTAGTAGCTGATCACCGAGCGATGAGAAAATCGCTCAGCAATGAGCGGCAATATCATCGTCGCGTGGCGATGCTGATAATTGCGTGCGATAGGCCCCGTTAAGGCCCATGCACACTTCTGCGACACCGCGACGCGGCAGGAGGAGCGGCGGCCACCTCCGCTAAATCCGGCGGTCGCGTTAGAGCATCGTTATAGGCAACGGGACCGACGTCCCAGTGCATTTCGCGTCGCTAGGAATGATTTGATCCATTCTAGCCTTCGGCACTCAGCGCGGCATCGCCGGCGATAGTCGCCGCGATAGCCGCAAAAGTGTGCATGCCCCCCCCCCTCTGCGGCACGTGTCGCTATGTCGCGCCGCGCCCGTCGCAGCCCTATCCCTCATCATGGCCGTGCCGCGCTGTCGCAGAAGTGTGCATGGGCCTGTAATACTTTGTCGCGGCGCGGCGCGACGTCACACATAGTAGCCATATTGATTGTGCGACGTGATCGATCAATTTGGCCTCATTGCGTGACCATCGCATCGCGCCGCGACGGAGTATCAACGGGACCGTAAGGCGTTCGCTGCAGAACAGGTATGAACACTCGCGAAGGGGCGACCCGACGTCGCTTGATCGACATGGGAGATTATCATTACGTCGCGTCGCGCCACGATGCTGCCCTGAACGTCCCGTAGGTTCTTATGTGTTCTTGTGTTCTTGTGTTCTTATGTGTTCCCCGTTTTGACTGTAAGTTCACTACCCCAATAGCCACAACCGTTGATTCTTTACCTTGTTCGGGTATCATTTCATCACAAATGTGCTCTAAACTCCTGTCACCAGGCAAAGAGTGATAACGGAGCGATGGCTAACATAACTGTTCAGGGCAATGCCGACGTGGAGAATGAGTTTTCGGTGAATTTGCAAATGCCACTGAGCGTATTTATGAAGCCGCGGGAGCGGGAAGATAAGCGATAATGTTACGGTAGATTTTGTGCCTTATGGCAAACCCGACGAGGAAAATCCATTCGCGGGAACGCGTGTATGCGGCGGTCGGGAAAAGCCCAAGGCGCTGATTCTGGAGGACTCGGGGCTACGTTGAGAAATTGGCGTCAATGTTGAGTGTCAGCGAGCGTACAATGCATCGGATTCGGACAGAGGACCTACGGTACAAGTCGTTCACAGTAAATGTGCGACAGATGTTGTTTGAGGCTGCCAGAAACACTGCCATCTGCCACTGAGTTTCTTAAAAATTGAAGTGGCGGCGAATTCTTTTCTGATAGAAATGTTTACTGTTAACGCGAAGCTCAACCGTGGAAACGAGTGCTGGCTTGCCTTTGATCACAAAGAGGTTCCTATTGCTGCTAGGACAAAATCTCCAGAAACGGCTCACCTCTTTGGTGTTGGTTCTAGTTAGGGTGATGTCATGCCGCCGCATTTCTTTGAGAAAGCCACCAAAGAGTCTGCTCCGCGAATTTTGTGGACTGTGGTGAAACCGTGGATGTTGAAGACTGCAACCTTAGGAAGTCCATATGTCATCCAGCAGGACGACGCGTCAGCTCATACGAGGTGTTCAGTACAAAACTGGTTGTGCGATTTCACTCTTGTAACATCCCTCTATTTGCATTTAAAAGATTTAGGACACTATTAGTCCCACAATGTGCTTTCGTGATTGATTTTTTAAGGCTGCATGTTGTTGGCAGAGTTGACACACTTTCGACAATTGGCGAGCTTTCGCTGCTTAGCAGGTTTCTCGGGCCCACAATGACATTAGGCCTATGGCATTCCACTGGCAACTATTCGTGTCGGGACCCTATCAGACGTAATGGGGAGAGAGTGCCGCTTGACGGTTGTCGTTGCCATGCCGGCACGACGTGTCGTTGGAGAGAGGACATACTGCCAGCGACCAGTCATCGCTGCGCTATGCGCGGCGACCAGGTGTCGCACGACCCTTCGCACCCCGCGCGCACGCACGCACGCAAGCGTTGGATAAGCGCGCTCCAGTGCCAACTCTCGCCCTGCCCAACACAGCCGCTCTACTCGTCACAGCGCACTCCTGTCGCCCGCTCCTCTCGTCGCCGGAGTCGTCGCCGGCGGTATGCCATAGACCTTAAACACGTTTCTACAATAACAACGATAAAGACTGATCAATCTGCCACTACCTGAGCCTCTCCGCAACGGTGTTCATTACAAATAAAGTTTTACTTAGTCACGTTGCTGTTGGACTTCTTAGTCACTACATGATGAGCCTCGGCGCATCGGTCTGCTTATCAAGAAAACTGGAAACTCATTTTTTAAAAGGAAACTACCCGAAACCCTAGCAATAAATCGGCACAGTTCTGAAATTTACAGTGAGGAGGATCAAACCGACGCGCAGGGGCTTATCATATAGTGGCTAATCGTAAGAAGACCAGCAGCTACGTGAATAAGTAAAACTTTATTTAATGAGCGCCGCTATGAGGGGCCTAGCTGGTGAGGCCTGCTTGGTCAATGTTTACTGTCGTTATTGTAGAGATTAATCACGGTAATCATTGGTTGTAATGCTACTGTAGTCTTAAGGAAGCTGATGAGCATGGAAAGTTCGCTCGACAATAAATTGTGTCGGAAGAGTCTCAGTTGTGTATTGCAACTTTATGTAATTGCATATGAGACACTGGGATAGTTTTATTTTACAGTTTCTTTGAAATCTTTACAGATTCGATATTTCATGAGTTTTATTCAGACTGCGATCCACAGAAGCCGAAGTACTTCGTTACACTTAAATATGACAAGCCAGAAACTGAAGATGGGAAGTACCCTAATGGCACAAAAGTGCATGCAGATTGTGAAAACGGAACGAAGATCCGTGCAGGGTAAGCTAGGTTACCGATACAAATACTATTTCTTAGAACGATATTTTTAAAGGAGCACAGATTCTACGTGTGTCAATGGAAAATGGACGCCCGAACTAGGACGCTGTCCATGTAAGTTGAACGGCTCTTTGAAAAAAAAACTTCTTGTAGATGCAGATAGTGTATTTTGGATCTATCCTAGTCCGGAGGCGACACAGAATTAGAAATTATGTAACGAATTGACTTGACATTCACTCAGAGAGCGGATTGAAGAGAACAGAATAGGGCCTCTGCTGACAGATTTCACAAAGAAAAAAGTGAAAGAGTTACATACGGTTTCACCGCGGTTGTAAACAGACAACGTTATGCGCCTTCTCTCTATGAGAGATCCGAGTTATAACATGTCAGGCGGCGGTTAGCACATGACATGCGCCTTCATCGGCCCTCTCTCTTTGCTAGATCCGTGTTATAACATGTCAGGCGGCGGTCAGCTGTGTTTGAAAGAATAGATCCCATATTTTTCATTCAGAATTTCTTGCAAAGCATGATTCTTGGTGGGCACTGCATGGTAAATCAATAACGACAGTTTCTTGTTCCACAAAAAAAGAATATCAGCGTGGAAAATCAGAAATAGGCATGCGTGGTACAAACATTTGGAGTTACGTATGTTTAGAAGAAATTAGCCAATTAAACATTTTTCTATCCATTCGTCTATTTTTATGCATGTGGGTGGCCCAATAAAAGGAAAGAAACCAGATTTAATAAATCAAATGCAGTTACAAAAAATCTGAAAGAACCAACGATTGTAGCAAACGCGCTTCCCGGGTCAATTTACATTTACATTTATTGTGCCAATTCAGTTAACAGTATAGATGGTGACGACGTAAAGCGTAGCTCTTGGCTTGACGTAGTTCTTGGCTTGGATAAGAGATCCATATAATATAACCAAGTTGATGATTAGATATGGCGAATAGTTCTTGGCTTGTGATAAGAGATCCAGTAATATATATTTATATATAAGGTGTCGATGTTCATCCACTCGAACATGGAGATATATCAGATGCCGTGCAGAAAAGCCTCAGAAGTTATGATTATAGTTACCAGCCCATCGATATAACAAATTTTTTAAATTATAGTTGTGAAGGCATGTGACTTACCATGATACTATCTCAACGGTAGGTCGGAACGGCGCAAGTGTTGTAAATGGGCAGAACCGCCTCTTCCTGGGAAGTAACAAACTGCCGGTATCTCGTCCCCAATGCAACTCTGCGCAGAGTTAGGTGCGACGGAAGTCGCGTCTTGGCGCCCTGTTGATTCACGTGCTATACAGCTGACGGGCGCGCACGGGATGAGGGCTGGTATCGCGTCTCGGCGCATTGTGCAGGTGGCGTAGTAGTGAATCGTTCGGGCTCGTGAGCGAGGGGTTGAGGGTTTGGATCCCGCAGACTGTGTTTGTTTTGCACATCTGCAAAATCCATGTTTATCATATAGGTAATCCACCTAGGAGTATTATAGTGTGTTATAGGGCATGTTTACATATAACATACCACCCATACCGTTAACAAGGGTGGTCCAGGCAGGGTCACCGATTTCCCTGAAACTTTGTCTAGGGGTGTTATTTGGGGTGCTGATCACGAATCTGATATCCGTTCTTCACGATTCCTCCCTAGATCCCCCTAGACGAGGTTTCAGCGAAATCGGTGACCCTGCCTGGACTACCCTTGTTAACGTTATGTGTGGTCTCATCAACACTTAAACGCGTGGGTATGCGGGGTATACGGGGTAGAGATAAGGTGAGAGTCAGAGACGCAGGCTTCATCGTGGGTATCTCAACCCCTATACCCGCGAGTTAGTCGTTGATGAATCGACCCCAGAATGTACGCCAGTTACCTTCATGTCCATGTGTCGGACCAACGCTCGGGCGTCCTCTAGGCCGCTTTTCTGCCGTCTTTTAGACGAAGGACGTGGCCGTGCCATCGTTTCGTTTCGCGCATTTCGTCAGCTTGGTGCGACAGCGATCTTCAGTCGAGTAGCATCACTTCGCGAGTGACTCCATCCGTTCAGCGCAGCATTTCCGTGACGCTGAGGCGCGTTTCAACTTCCTTAATCGCAGGCCAACGCTCAGCGCCCTACACTGCTCTATAGATCTTCGACTTCAGATGCTCTGAAACTATAGAACATATAAGGCCGGCAGCAGAGTCTTGCGGCTCCTGGCACTGCGGGTGAGAGCCGCCGTGAACTGCGGCAGCCCTCCGGGACCGTTGCGAGCGGCGACTCCACGACAACTCGTCCGCGCCGCCGCTTCCACCACAGTGGCAGCGTGGGTCCCACTGCTGCGGGAGCGATATGTACGAGTTCTCGGGGTGCTGCCTCGAGAATCTGTAGAGGCCCTAACACAAACAACCTAACAAACACAAATACCCACAGAGATCACTTCTACGGGACCTCGCGCCTCGCTCATTCTTCACAATATAACATATGCCATAGAGTGGAGCAAATCCCACCACCTAACCCTAAACGACAGATGGCGCGGGATCGTCTACACAATCCCCTATTCAGCATACCTAACTGTTCACTTTGTTCATCAGGGCCAGAATGAGACTGAATGACCCCCTGCGTAATTTACATCATCGCATGTGTGGTCTGTGAGACTGAGTACATGGAGCAGACAGATCGAACCCTGTGTTTTAGGGTTGAAGAACGTCTAGATTGACTTGGGTGATCAAACGTAGCAACCCTACTTGGTGCGGCGAGCATTCCGAAAAAGCAATTCATTGTTGATAAAGATACTGGCACAAGAACCCACGATTTTGGTACGAAAGTTGCTAGAGGCGAAAAATCCGAAAATGAATAGAAACGATGACTACTTGACTACCACCAATAAACTTTCTCCCTTCTTGACCTTGTTAACTTTGTTCCGAACGTCATCAAGTTGAGAAGGATTTTGTCCAAGCTTCAGATTGCTTACTGCAGGTTACACGAGGGTGTGGTCTGCCATTAGGTCTCGTTAGATGAGCATTTCTTGCTTCTACCTATCGCACAACACCCTATTTACTGTTTTTTACTTGTCTAGCAGGCAGTAGGAAATAATTGGATCACACTGGTCTTTGGATTCGACGACGGAGAGAAGCTAATACTCTTGTTTTAATAGCTTTAGCTTTAGCTTTAATAAAGCATTATCATATTTGACTTGGCTACACCCCAACCAGTACAATCAACGAAATCTAGTTTAGATCACTGCTCGCTCAAAGATCTTACTACGAAGAAAGGGTACACCACTCGCAAAGGATACGAACCGGAACCATATCCAAAAGTTGACTTAGGCAATGACTGGAGACTCGATGGAACAGGAGCTTACGCCTATTGTTATTATTCGAGTCCTTACCTTCGTAAGTTTTCAGTCTTTGCTAGTGCTAATGTTTACTTCCCTTATAACACTGACTCATTGCAGTCGAGTTTGAGGGGCACTATGTTTGGCACTACTGGAAGTGCGTAGATGGAAGATGGCAGCCGTACGACAAACGCTATCAGCGTTGCTAGTGCACTGAAAACCATTCTCGAATAAATGAGATTTGATTATCTGTGTTACTGTATTGGCGAGCATCGATGCTCTTTTGAATGGGTAAACGTGTTTGCTATCCTGCCAGCAATAGAGTGTTGCTCTCCAAAGCGCGTGATTTTGTCTAAATCCGAGTATCCGTTAAACGTCCATAAAAGTCTCACAGATGAGATTTCTCACACGAGTACTATTAGGTTGGTGCATAAGTTCTCGGACATTTGGGGGATGAAATATTTATTGTCACAACATACGAACAACAATATCAAATCATTTGAGGTAACCACCCTTTACATCAATTGTCTTTCGCCAACGTGCTGGTAAGTCATGAATGCCTTTTCTCCAAAACGTGGCCGGTTGTGATTCGAAAGATGTGAGCAGTGCCCCCTTGCAATCCTCTCGGTTCCTAAATTGCTGGCCGTCCAAATAGCGTTGAAGGCCTGAAAACAAATGATAATCAGAAGGAGCGAGATCTGGTGAGTAAGCTCTAGCAATATGCGGTCTAGCGTTGTCGTGTTGAAAATACACCTTCACTTGCTCTCCTCGTGTGGTTTGAAGGTGTGCCCTCAACTTCCTCAGTTGGTTGACGTAAACCTCTGCCGTCACTTTATCCCTTCGTCCAGAAGCTCCCAGTATTCTACACCAAGAACGCTCCACCAAATGCATAGCATCACCCTTTTCACGTGAAGGTCGGGTTTCGGAACGACCTCTGCCTCTCCAGTTGCGTCAACCCACTGTGCACGCCGGTGATAATTAGAGTAGAGTATCCACTTCTCATCCCCGGTGACAAGGTTGTCCAGCCATCCGTGCGTGCGTCTGAGGGTAAGGAGAGACAGAGCGACATCGGCTCTGCTATCCATGTCATGATCTGTCAAGTCGTGAGGTACCCAGCGACCCAATATTTGCACCTTGCCAATCCACTTCAATCCTCGAACGACTGTTGAGTGACTAACACCAGGAGTGCTTGATAGTTCGCGGGTGGTTTGGTATGGGTCCACTTCCACTCTACTTCGGAGGCCGTCCAAATCCAGTGTCATCGGGCGCCCTTCTCGTTCATTATCTTCAACGGAGAATCCACCAACTGCAAACTTCGAGAACCACTGGTACACAGTACTTCGAGCAGGAGCACTCTCGTTGTAAACATCCTTCAGGCAACGATACGATTCGTTGGCATTGAGGCCAGATTGATGCAGGAATAACATGACGTGCCGAATATGCGTCTCAGTTGGGATGAATTGCTTAGCCATAACAGCTGACGTTAACAACGCGGAAGTAAATGTTGGGAACCGTTTTGTAGCCCTTTCCTTTCTCTATCGATCGATCATTTACGCGTTGATACATGTGAAAAATTTGGCGGAAAAATGCGCTTTCAATTCAGGAGGGATCAAATGTACGAGAACTTATACACCAACCTAATATATGAACTTCCTAATCCGTGAAAAAGAGTGCGCTGTGCTGCGCCATAATTAACTGTCCACCATAGAAGGCAATAATTGCGACACCTTGTTTGTTCCCTAAAATTCTCTCATTTGAGATGACACTCCCTCAAGGGAGTCATAGTAATTGTCGGGGTATAATACGTTATCGTTGCTGTGGAATTAGGTTTAGGCGGTATATTGTCGTTAGACATCATCCAGCTTTGTGCTCGAGCATGGGTAAACAAAGGCGATGGTTACTTTCATTTTTGTAGGTTCCGATTCGACGAACAGGTGAGATAGCTGTCTGATGTTCTATCAAGCGAAAAACCAAAGCCATACCAGTGCTCACTATACATTGGATCCGAATAAATCGTTTTCGGACATCCGATTCGGGTATCTCTAACGTTGGGGGGCATACTTCCATCGCCGCGATGCCATCGCGGCGCTCAGTTCATGGTCATTCCGTCGCACGCGTTCTTCGCCGGGGGCCGCCGCAACAGTGGCGGTCGGCATCGCGATGGCTTCCCGCGCCCATCGCGGGCATGGCATACTTTTTCGAGTGTTTAGCGTTGGTCCTGGACGGATCGCCGTCGCGCTCCCTTGCAGAGCGATGGGCGATGCGACGAGCACTGAGAAGTTCAAATTCTTTCGCGTCGGTCTGCAAAACTCAAGATTCCATCGCAGCGACGGGAACTATGCACGAGGCCTAACCGAATCATCCCGTTACCCGGTACCCGCGAAATTACTCTCATCCGAATCATTCAAAAATCCGAGGTCTTCAAAATCGTCCTTATCCAAGTCATCCAAAAATCTGGGTTCGCCTAAATTCGCCCCTATCCGAATCATCCAAAAACCCGGGGTCCGCGAAATTGCCAATATTCCAATCACCCAATTATCCGGACCTCGAGAAATGCGATGATTCGGATAAAATCGGATAGCCCGCTCAATTTCCTCTCTGTGTTTTGAAATCGTCCACCTTGGATAAAAGCATGTTCAAAACTAATTTCGTAGGACGCGTACGCTGCTGAACTAATCGTTTTCGATCGCCATTAGACCTAACCACTTGCTGCCGCGGTAATGTGCCAGCGCCTGCTTTTGTCATCCGAGTCGTTGCCATTAGAGCTCGTTATCTTCGCCAAAGGGAGACCGCAGCTAGGTTTTGAACCTGGCTAGGGAAGGGACTCCGGGATGTGAGAAATGTAGCAACGCAGGAGCATCGAGCCCCGACCTCCTTCGTATGAAGCAACGCCACTACCACTGCACCACGACCCGCTTGAACGAAGTGCCATCCGGGGCGTATAAGAATGCTCACGATGCGATTCGTGGCGCAACAGTAGCAGCCACACGCTAGAGTATCGCGGGTTGATGAGCAATCCTGCACATCAACCCGGGACTCCACGGCATCGACAGAATGTAGTTAGGTCTAAGTATGACTCCAAACCATGAGTAAGACCTTTGTTTTTGTGCCCCACTGTGAGTGTCGTAATGATGATCGATATTATACATTTCGCTTGCTGCTGAGCGTTACGCCGACCTTGGGGTCTTACTTAGACCTAACTACCTTCTGCCGATGCATTCCATGGAGTCGGGTTGATTTGCAGGTTTGCTCATCAACCCGCGATACTCTAGTGTGTGGCTGCTGTCGTTGCGTCGCGGATCGCATTGGCGTCGACGTGGGCATTCTCATTTGCCCGGGATGGCACTTCGCTCAAGCGGGTCTTGGGCACTGGTAGTGGCGTTGCTTCGTACGAAGGAGGTCGGGTTCGGTTTTTCTTCGTTGCCGTTGCGTTGCTTTTTGCACCACATCCTGGAGTCCCCTCCCTAGTCTGGTTTAGAACCCACTTGCTGACTCTCGCTGTGCGAGGAAAGCAGTTTCCACACGAGCAGCTCGTCAATGCACCACTTTACATTTAACTTCACTGTCATTGTTTTGAAAAATTTGAAGTGTTTAATAAAACGTTAAAACGAACCGCATTAACGACTAGTAACAAAGTAACAATGAATTCAAGGTTTGGCTTTCAGTATGCACTTCAAGAGCTCAACTCAAATAAATCAAATTAAATCAAATCAATTCCGTTAGTGCATACTGTACATTTCGGGTCATTGAAGTGTCGATCACGGGTGTCGACGTGTTGATAGCACCGTCGTCCTCGGAGCTGCATGTGACGCAAAAATCGAGACGGATATGGTAAATAGTAAATAGGAAAAGTAAATAAAAAATCATCGGTGGCCTATGTGTTGCTACGTGAAAACTCTGTGCGATGTCAGAGGAAGTAAATAAAAGTCAGCCGCCGTTCAAAGGGACGATAAGAGCGGTTATCGACTTGCAGCGTCGTTTTGTCGATAGACGAGTTTATCATCACGGCGCGTCACGCCCCACGACGGAGCTGTGACCGATTCCTTAGCCGTTGATGATTAGCAGGCGATCTACAGGCAGGAGTATAGAGTAGAAGTGAGCAGGTGAGGTCGGCAGGCAGATGGGACGACAGGTCCCAGGACGTCCGTCAGGCTCGAATCCTCTTTTCTCTATCCAGCCGTACTCCGTCTCCTGTAATCAAACATCGAGGCATCATTCGGGTTTAAAGGGCTGGGCACACTCCTGCTGCTTGACGCAGCTCCAATGATGAAGAATACGGCAGAGACGCAGAGTACGTGTTTCTGCGTCAGGGTGGCGGCGCACTTACGGCACACTTCGCTTCAGCGTTGACGCTCAGCGTTAGCACTGCATGCGTCAGCTTCACGGAATGAGCTTGGTCATTCCGTGAAGCTGACGCTATCGCTCCTGAGCAAGAGATAGGATAAGTAAGATAGGAAAGCCCTTTCCTCAACCAAACCAGCCAACCGGTCAGCTGAGCGATGGTTGGCAGTGGTCCAATGCCAACACCAGAGAAAGTAAGAACGATCGCCCCTCACCGCAAACATGTCCTGAGCCTGAGAGCGACGCCCCGCCCCGTTTTTGACGCACTAAAGCCGCTGCCGAGTGTGCCCAACCCTTAATACATACCTTTCCTGCAGACTGCATATTTATAGATAGGATTCCTGGTTCTTACGCAAACAAAATAAACAAGGAGAGGAGGAAGGGTTAATTGTTTGTAATGACCGTCTGAAGCTCAGTCAGTTTAGACGCCATCGACCACTTCCCCAGATCTGCCAGCATCAATGGGAGTTGATCTTCATTTAACTAAAGAACAAGGTTTTATATCCGGCTCTCTTATGTCTTATGAGGCAAGTGAATGGTTCCCTATTTCCAGTCAATGCCTACAACGAGGTTCTTCTCGACTACGGTATCTACGTGTTATCAGAAACGAAGCCGCTCAAGCTCGACACCTCAATGCTGTCTTCCAATGATAAGGTGTGCACCCCACGCTACTTTTACTGTGCGGTTTTACTCTACTAGTTTTTCGACTGCTTAAGTATGTCAAAGAGAAAATAGAACGAATAGTGCCAGTAAAGGCCACATGTAATAGTTATATTTGAGAGAAAAATACCAATTCATGCCTGTCACTATTAATGAAAATTTTTGCTGTAACAATCAGAACGACCGTGATGGAGCAGGACAAATTTCGATTTTCAGAATTCGCTCTCGACAACCCCGGCAGCATGCAATACTTGCGTGAACCCGCTTGAAGCCGTTCGAGCATGGGCACTTCTTTCGCTTGTTGCAGTCGGCAAGACGACTAAGGCCAGCCAAAAGTTTTTGCACAACGGCGAGTCAACTTTCCCACGTAAGGCCTGAGTTATACTCCCGCGGGAGCATCCGCGGAAGGGCGGGAATCGCGCCGAGACTCCTCACCTGGCCAATCGCCGCGCCTCGCCACGCCCGCCTCCGCCGTGTACCATTGGTCCGCGGACGTTCCGCGGATGCTCCCGCGGGAGTATAACAGAGGCCTAAGACATAAATACGTACATGTATGTATGTATGTATGTATGTATGTATGTATGTATGTATGTATGTATGTATGTATGTATGTATGTATGTATGTATATATGTATGTATGTATGTATGTATGTATGTATGTATGTATGTATGTATGTATGCATGCATGTATGTATGTTCTTCCTCTGACAGCAGGAGGCATAGCAGACACCTATGTCTATGGGGCGACCACGCAACAACTGTTCCCGCGAAGTTCCGGCTGCTGCGAATCTTGTGTCTCCCTGAAAATCGGAGGGCTCCTGGCACGATTCATGCTAAATGGCCGCCCTGTTTCCGAGAATTGCACGCAAGTGCACGAATTTCCGCAGTCACCTGGTGCGACAGTTAGCGAAGTTCTGCGCCTTCTTTCCCCAACATAGTTTCTATTCCACGGCAAGTAGTCATGCTGTCACCGCCTAGAAAGATTACTGCAAGTAGGCAGTTTGAGCGCCTCAAAGCTGCTTTACAGTTATGGGCAATCTTATATCCAGTGATGAATCAGTTCACGACGTTCTACGTGCTCTACACAACCTGATGAGTGTGAAGCACCCTAAACAGTGTGTTCGGCTGTTCGTTGAACATCAACCGGTTTGTTTGTTTTTGGCGCGGCAAGTGAAGCTTCGTCGCTTCAGTAATGGCTTCCATTGCAGGCAGTTCCAATTGTAACGAATGTGGTGCAGAAGATCAACGCCTACTACAGCACCAACGTGAGCCACCCCTTGACATGAAATTTCTTGCAGGAACTATTTAATTATTGTAAATTATAACTATATAAATAATAGTTGCTTCTGAAAGCCAATAAATTGCACGACAGTGCAAAATTTTAAGGCGTCACAGCAAGCGAATACTAAAGCGTACGCTAGATCACAACTCAAATTTCGAGAAATCTTTACACATAACAAGAGCAATTCTCGAATTTTCATGAATTCCATGAATTATGTAATCTTGTCCTAGACAGTCTCAACCCACCGGCCAGTGTTCTTCTACACTTTACACTAGTTCTTACTAGGGAAGGGTTTCGACCTTCCATGGAACTTCAAGATGAGACCAGGATCATTAGAAAGAGCTCGGAATGCTGATTACGAATATGTGTGTTAAAATTGCAAAATTAAATTCCTGAGCGAGTTATGGATGCGACGGGCCTCACCACCCGAATGCGACGGGCCTCACCACAGGCAGGCCATAACTCGCTCAGGAATTTCATCTTGCAATTTCAACACCCATATTCGTAATCAGCATTCCGAGCTCTTTCTAATGATCCTGGTCTCATCTTGAAGTTCCACGGGAGGTCGAAACCCTTTCCTAGTTAGTAAATTGGTGCTAGAGCAATAACAAAATCTATTTATCAATATTACAGAAGTCGCGTCCAGCATTCGTTCAAGCAGGCTTCACAGGTGACGACGACGGCCTTGCTTCGATAGCGAGAATCAATGCTGAAGTCAATGTGGGTGAACGAGTGGCCTTAGTATAACCTTGAGAAATCGAACGTAGCTGCAAGTTTAGGTTAAAAGTGGACCAATTGTTCAAAATCTGTGTGGGCTTCCATTGCCTCTGACACAAGATTGTTTAATAATCCGTTTACTCCTAATTGTACTGCGAAAAGCCGGCTACCAGAGTGGAGGAACTCAACAAGACTGAGACTGCGAGGGCGGTCCTTTTACAAAAGAGGCGTCGTGTACTTTCCGATTTCAACGAAGAAGACACTGTAGGCGAACTGTGAATGCACCATTCTTTGCCCGTCTGTCGTGTCCCTGGTGGAAAACTCATGACAAAGCAGCGGCAGCTGATGCTTGCCTCGACAAACCACTACCAATGCAAATAAGGGAAGCAGAAGTAACGTCAGCTCGAACATAAAGCAACATCGAAGTCGCTTAAATTTTAGTTGCGCGCACAAGTTGACAAACATTAATAGAGCGACGTTGAGGAGAACGGCTCATATCTCCTCTACCATGTTTTTTAACGTTTCTTTTTATACTTGTTCGTCCTTCCAGTTTGTTATATCTTCGAGCTTTAGATATTGACCGATTACTCTGCCACAAACTTTAATGTATATTTGACAGTATAGGGCACATTTACCTTTGTAAATAACGCATATAAATGTAAGGAACAATTAGCTGTTGAGCTACGAGACTGGAGAGGAAAGGTCCTAAATAAGAGCCGTGAGCCGCTTATAGGAACAACCGCTGTCGTCTGCGTGGGCGAATCCGTTGTTCGTACCTGCATAGATAGCAGATAGTCTGAGCAAGTCATGATTACATCAAGCCTCATAACGAGCGGGGTTCATGTTGTTAAGGTTACCAACGCTGAGGAAGATTGCAAAGTAAAGTGGCCGACCAATAAATGTTGCAAATACACGCTTTATTTTCGGGACATTTATTCTTTACTTTACACAGATTCCTAATTTGGTGGCAAGAATTGGAATCCTGTTTCAGGACAGCACTGAAGGCCGTGTAAATTTTGTTGTACGAGAGGACAATGGACCTAACAGGTTTGTTTTTTACAGCTTGACTACCAAGGTCATGCTGCTACATCGGAAATCTACAGAAGAACTCAAATGGTGCTAGTCTCCGCGTCTGACTGCACGTTCCACTGGCGATTTGACGGAACTCGTGGGCAGCTGAAAAAATGCAAGTTCTACGAGATCAAGGATGCAGATTCTCATACCTACGTGAGCTATCCTTCTTGCTGAACCCCTGTAAAGGCTCACCTTCGCACGTTTTAAGATAGAGGTTTGGCCTTGTGAAGGAAAGTTCCGATACTCGAAAAGCAGCGATGAGCAGTTGCTGGAATTGGAATCTCACATCGAAGGCTTCAAGCTCTATCTGTATATGTGAGCAATGCCTACCACTCAGGTGGACACTTTATAGCTTCCAGAACCTATTTTAGATGTAAGGATATGAGTCCTACTGCGAAGTCATTCCTGCAGGCTATTGATGGCTTGGGTGGTAAATCTCATTTGAAGGTGTGTTCTCATTTAAATGATGACCACAGGAGAACTGTCCTTATGAGATCCAGCCTAGGAGTGGAAGTGCTTCAAGTTAACCCAGCCCTTTGAAAAGAGATCCATCTTATTCGAAGCGCAGCGGAAAACTACCAGTTGCGTGTTCACTTGTAGCCCGTGGTTCCGTTTATAGTTCCACCGTCTTGCGATGCGGTGCCACGTGTATAGGCCAATTTGACTGGCTGCGTCGCTCAACCTCGATACCACCTGGCCGGAGCGAATGCCTGAACCCGCGACCAATCGAGGCGGATTGCGTCGTTCCCGTAATCGGGCGATGCAGTTGCTCTCGGTGGATTGGAGCATGATGTTGCTGCTACTACGGTCCTAAGCTCGCTCGGTCCAGCTGCACCGCGTATGTTGTGTGAATGCACACAACACACTGAATTCGACGGCGTCGTCCAAAAATCGCCCTCCAACTGCATTCCTCGATCAGGAGGAGTCCGCTGCTGGGTTCTGCGATCTTCGTGTGCAGAACTAGGCTCGGGAAGGGACTCCAGGGTTTGTGCGATCTAAGCTATTGGTGCGGAGACGCCTTTCGTCGCTCAGGAGGAGTCCGCAGCAGAACTAGGCTCGGGAAGGGACTCCAGGGTTTGTGCGATCTAAGCTATTGGTGCGGAGACGCCTTTCGTCGCTCAGGAGGAGTCCGCAGCAGAACTAGGCTCGGGAAGGGACTCCAGGGTATATGCGATCCAAACTGCCGGTGTGGAGACTGCTTTCGTCGCTCAGGAGGAGTCATAACTGCAATAACGACATCATTATTACCGCCGCAGCGTTCTGTCTATCTGCGCGCTAGCGGACCGCATCAGGGATGAGGGAAGCGAAATAAGGCTTGAGAGCAGGCAGAAAACCAGAAAGCGAATAGCATCGATAGGCGCCGACTAGAAAGAGCGCACTGCCTCCGCTGTACAGGGTGGCCCATATGTCCTGCAACAAAATTAGGAGACCTTATTGGTTGTCTTTTTCCAATTGAAAAAACCGCATATCAACAGTTATGTAGCATATACTTAGTGCTATACTTCCGGAAAGTATCGTTGTTGTAGCCGCTCTTATTCCAAAGTAATGCGCTCTCACGTAAAACTACTGAAAATTCTTCTCTGGCCCGTGGTCGAGCGCTTCCATTCCGATGTGACTAAATTTCGAAAGATTGGTTGTTGAACATGCAGTATGATGGTATTGTGTAGGACAGTGCAGAGGCTTCTCAAGAGTGAACATTGGATGAACGGATCTGAACTACAGTAGAAGAACGCTATTAATTCTCTGATCATACAGGATGCAGCAACCAGCTGGAACAAATGCCATATTCAGCCGTTTGCGTAATCTATTACTAAGCAATATGTAGTTTCTAGAAAACTACAAGGAAAGCTCTACAAGCCCACAAGTGAGGCGAAGACTCAGCTATGAGGCGAAGAAAGAAGAGAGAAAAATTTATAAGCGCAGTTGGAGGGCGTCGTTCGAAATGGGTATTCAGCCTCTGCCTCATTTGATGAAAAATTTCTCAAAGTTGAGCGATCAGAAAGGTCAAAATAATAGTGCGTTTAATGCTACCTTTGCGCGAATCTGATGATATAAAACAACGGCAACGCATGGCAAGTTTTTGTCATACACGATTTTCCAAAATGTCTCTCCGCACTCCATAGGTTTTTGTGTAAAAAAAGTGAAAATCAATAAAAAATGTTTGTTTGATAGGAACAAAAATTTAACACCATATATTAGAGACTTAGTCGCGCTGTTTAAAGACAAAATGCACATTCTGGTAGAGCAATTCCTGTAACAGCAAAAGAAAAGGACGTCGTAGCGGTTCTCAGTCCATCTGCAAAATATTGCACCTGCGAAAGGCTAGCTGTGAAATTCCTGAATCTTTAGATTTTCAATATTTGTTTATTAATCATCTTGAAGAAAATGTCTTGTTCTATAAAGCCTGGGAAAACTATTGTTCAATATCTTCTTTGGAACAAATAAGAAGTAAAACTCCGTAAGAGGGGCTGCGACGTGAGCTGCAAAGCAACCCACACGATCTGAAGGCTCTTATCAATCCAGGAGTGGTCCCTTATGAATAATACCGCTCCACCATAATCTACAAACCATGGGCAAACATGGTTTAAAATGTACCAAATTTAGTGCATTCTTAGCCTTTTTATACGCCTATGTTTTTGTTGCAGGACTTATGGACCACCCTGTATACTGCTGCGCATACCGCCCGCCGTTTGCCGTGAAGGTGTGCGGAGGCCTTTACACCATCTCCCTTGCTCTCAACTGCCAAATTTTGCAGCTAGTATTATTCAAAAATGTTTTCTATAGCATATGTCCTGTGTTAAGGTGCTGGAATGATTCGATACACTTCCCTTTTAAGGGTCTCTAATTATTCCTGCAAGTCTATAATAAACTTATAGAATAAAAGAATGAACTGAAAGGAATGAGGTTTGATCTTCGTTTCGTAGGGTTCTTAGACGAGGACTGAATAGAAAATGCTCCTCCCCTCTGTGCTTATCGCTAAAGGAAGGGGAGGAGTTATCCGGGGTGTAAATGTAATAAGGAATTGAAAGCGTAACTCACCTGGAAACAACTTGTCGTCGTGGAATCAGTCCAGTTGGCGGAATAATTCGTGAAGACGCTTCCAATAATAACGTGCGACAGCTAAATGAAATATAAAAAAGATTTGTGAGACCAGCCCTAAATTTAGGGATGACAATTACTAGATTCAGTAAAAAAGACGTCTGTCTCCTCAAAAGCGTACAAGGCAACTTTACACGGTTAGTTATGCGTTTTCGTGGCATGAAACGTGATAAAAAAAACCTTTTCTCATTAAGAGTTCTTTAAAGTCAAGTCTCGAACAGACCTCAGATTCCTTCAGCGTACTTAAATATCCGCTCTATGACAGTGAGAACGAGTTCAAATGGCTTTTTACGGCCGACTTAGCACACTAAGGCGCTCAGCCATCCACTAGCAATGTTGTTTTTTCTTTTGGCAGTTGAGAATACATTATCCTGAAATGAGTGCTTTAAACGACCTGACTTTATTAATAGTCCTGTGATTAGCGTTAAGCTTTCTTTCATCACTGTTCATAGGATAACAGGAGGTATACCGGGTCTTACCTTTTATTTTTTGTTTTTTTATTGTAGTTTGAGAGAATGCTAACAGTAAAACACTATAAGGCCGCCTTTTGTTTATTCCGTCTTATTTAAAGTGCCCTAAAAGCGCCTGCCATCACTCAGCAATGCCATTATTGTGTGTCTCATGACAAAATTTCTGTACGCATATATATTAGGTTGGTGCATAAGTTCTCGGACATTTGAGGCATGAAGTATTTATTATCACAACATACGAACAACAATATCAAACCATTTGAAGTAAACACCCTTTACATCGTCTTTCGCCAACGTGCTGGTAAGTCATGGATGCCTTTTCTCCAAAACGTGGCCGGTTGTGATTCGAAAAATGTGAGCAGTGCCTCCTTGGCATCATTTCGGTTCCTAAATTGCTGGCCGTCCAAATAGCGTTGAAGGCTTGAAAGTAAATGGTTATCAGAAGAAGCGAGATCTGATGAGCAAGGTGGATGTGGAAGAACGGTACATCCGCAGTCCGCCAACTCAGCCGCCCTCGCTCTAGCAATATGCGGTCTAGCGTTGTCGTGTTGAAAATACACCTTCACTTGCTCTCCTCGTGTGGCTTGAAGGTGGGCCCTCAACTTCCTCAGTTGGTTGACGTAAACCTCTGCCGTCACTGTTATCCCTTCGTCCAGCAGCTCCCAGTATTCTACGCCAAGAACGCTCTACCAAATGCATAGCATCATCTTTTCACGTGAAGGTCGGGTTTCCGAACGTCCTCTGCCTCTCCAGTTGCGTCAACCCACTGTGCACGCCGGTGATAATTAGAGTAGAGTATCCACTTCTCATCCCCGGTGACAAGGTTGTCCGGCCATCCGTGGGTACGTCTGAGGGTAGGAGAGACGGAGCGACATCGGCTCTGCGATCCATGTCATGCTGTGTCAAGTCGTGAGGTACCCAGCGACCCAATTTTTGCACCTTGCCAATCGACTTCAATCCTCAAACGACTGTTGAGTGACTAACACCAAGAGTGCTTGATAGTTCGCGAGTGGTTTGGTATGGGTCCGCTTCCACTCTACTTCGGAGGCCATCCAAATCCAGTGTCATCGGGCGACCTTCTCGTTCATTATCTTCAACGGAGAATTCACCAACTGCAGACTTCGAGAACCACTGGTACACAGTACTTCGAGCAGGAGCACTCTCGTTGCAAACATCCTTCAGGCGACGATACGATTCGTTGGCATTGAGGCCAGATTGATGCAGGAATAACATGACGTGCCGAATATGCGTCTCAGTTGGGATGAATTGCTTAGCCATAATAGCTGACGTTAACAACGCAGAAGTGAACGTTACGAACAGTTTTGTAGCCCTTTCCTCTCTCTCCACGGATCTCCCTCGATAGAGAGCCTTCGGGCTCTCTTGTTAAGAGGGATCTCGGGCCGCTTGTCGCAGGGCCACGTGGCGCGTCCCCGGGTGGTGGATAGGGGAATTAAACGCGAACCAAATGCGACCGTGTACTGCCCAGAGACGCAGGTGGGATGCAGGGGATGGACTCCTTCCTCCTGCTGTGTCGGGTCGATGCGTTCCTTGTGCGTGGGAGCGGCATGTTCGTGCACAGTGTGCGTGGATGTGTCCGTGACTGTGCGGATTGTAACTGTGTCGGCTCGGCCAAAAGCTTGCACTCGGTAGACTAGGAGTACATGTAAGGCGATTCGAGGCCGCCTTAAGTCTCGCCCCGTCCCTTCGGGCAGTCTGGCTGGCTGCCCGGAGTACCCCGCCCGCACGACAGAGCCTGACTAGCTACCCGTGTTGTATTCCAGTCAAACACAGCAGCACTAAAGGGCCTCATTCCCCTGACCCCGAAAGAGCCCCCATTTCTGCAGCGATGGGAAGGACGAGTACGGAGAGGCTGCTAAAATCTCAGGGCCTAACCAGGCTGCGCAAACTGAGAAGGACTAGGATGACGATCTGTACTTACAACGCCCGCACGCTTGCGTCGGAAGCATCCGTCGAGGACCTGATGATGCAAGCCAGGAAGATCAAGTACGACGTCATCGGACTGACCGAGACGAGAAGACACCACCCCCCACACGCCGCCTACGACTCCGGAGAAGAACTGTTCCTCGGAACATGCGACAGCAGGGGAGTAGGCGGCGTTGGTGTCCTCGTCAACACGCACTTGGCCATGAACATCGATTCGTACGAGTCTCTGACAAGCCGAATCGGACGTCTGCGACTGAAGCGATGTGGCTCCGTGCCAGCAATGACTGTGTTCGTCGCGTATGCCCCAACATCCGACTACGACGACGAAGACGTCGAGGCCTTCTACGTGGAGCTGGAGAAGTTCTATAAGGAAGATCACACCTTCTACAAGGTGATCGTCGGCGACTTCAATGCCAAGATCGGGCCACGAAGGTCGCTGGAAGAACTTCACATCGGAACCCACGGTTTGGAGTGGAACGAGCAAGGTGAAAGGCTGTCTGAGTTTATCATGTCGACCAAGACCATCCATGGAAACTCGCAGTTCCAGAAGCCTCCCTCCCTACGATGGACCTGGGAATCCCCCGGTGGCCAGTTCCACAACGAGATCGACCACATCATCTTCAATCGCAAGTATTGCCTGACCGATGTCTCCGTTGTCCCCAAGTTCTACACGGGATCGGACCACCGCCTCCTTCGCGCGAGGTTCCGCTTTTCGCGTCAAGGAGAGAAGGCCGCGAAGTTCAAGAAGAGGAGTCCCAGAACGACCATCAACTGGGATCTCTACACCTCTCTTGTCGGCCTTTGGGAAGATGCCGTCATGGACAACGTCGACGAGGAATACGATCGCTTCGTGCACCATCTCCACGATAGTGCTAAGGGAGCCGAGAGCTTGAAGACCACCAAGAGACGCCTGTCTCCGGAAACTCTCGAGCTGATACGCCAACGTGGAGCAGCACGAGCGTCAGGCAACTATCAACTGACGTCCGAGCTTGCAAAGCTATGCAGAGCGGCGATAAAGGAAGATCTGAAGGAGAGAAGGGCGGAAGTGTTGGCTGAAGCAGCAGAGGCAGGGCTGAGCATCCGCAATGCCCGCCGGAACTTCGCCAACTTCAAGACCAAGATGACCGCTCTCCGACGTCCTGACGGAACCGTCACCTCTTCCAGAAGGACCATGGAGAAAGTCATCCACGACTTCTACTCCGATCTCTTCGATAGCCACGTCCACCTGCCCCTACGCCATCTTCCGCAGGATGGATACGTCATCCCCTCTGTTCTCCCTTCCGAGATCCGACACGCCATCTCGTCGGTGAAGAAACGTACAGCACCCGGTCCTGACAGGATCAGAGCTGAACACCTGAAGAACCTCCCGCCAGCGCTCATCAACACCTTGGCGCGGCTCTTCACACGCTACCTATCCGAATGCAAGGTTCCATCCCAGTGGAAGACCAGCAGGACCGTCTTGCTGTACAAGAAGGGAGACGTGCACGACATTGGCAACTATCGCCCGATCTGCCTGCTGTCCGTAGTCTACAAGCTGTTCACTCGAGTCATCCTGAATAGGATTAGTAGAACGCTGGACGAAGGACAGCCATGCGAACAAGCAGGATTTCGGAGAGGATTCAGCACGATCGACCACATACACACCATTACGAAGCTCATCGAAGTGTCGCGAGAGTACAAGCTGCCGCTTTGCCTTACGTTCATTGACCTGAAGAAGGCATTCGACTCCGTCGAGACTGAAGCGGTTATGGAAGCCCTGCTCACCCAGGGCGTTCCTACTCAGTACATCAGAGTCCTTCGAGAGCTGTACAGTGGATTCACGACCAAGATCTCACCATTCTACAACGACGTCGTCATTGACGTGAAGAGAGGGGTTCGACAATGGGATACCATATCCCCGAAGCTCTTCAGCGCCACCCTCGAAAACGTCATGCGCGAACTAGAATGGGATGACATGGGAGTGAAGGTCGACGGCCGGCAACTGCACCATCTTCGCTTCGCTGACGACATCGTGCTCATAACACCGAGCATCACTCAGGCGGAGCGAATGCTGGCCGACTTCGATCGTGTATGTGGAAGCGTTGGACTGCAGCTGAATCTTACGAAGACGATGTTCATGAAGAACGGATGGGTTTCTGATGCCCCATTCTCGCTCAACGGAACGAACATCTCCGAATGCTCCAGCTATGTGTATCTGGGTCGCGAAGTCAACATGGCCAACGACCTAGCACCAGAGCTGAGCAGGAGGAAACGAGCGGCTTGGGGAGCTTTCAAGAGCGTCGAAGAAGTGGCGAAGAAGACGAAGAACGTCCGACTCCGTGCCCACCTATTCGACTCCACTGTTCTTCCTGCCCTAACATACGCCTCAGAGACCTGGGCTATACGAAAGCAGAATGAACACGCGATCAGCGTCGCGCAGCGTGGAATCGAGAGGACGATGCTCGGAGTGACACGACTCACGCAAGTGAGAGAAGGTCTCCGGAGTTCCGAGCTTCGCCGACGTTCGAAGATCAGAGACGCTGTCGCATGGGCCAAGTCGTCGAAAATTAGGTGGGCCGGCCACGTAATGCGATTCGCAGACACCCGCTGGACGAGAGCCGTCACAGACTGGATTCCGCGGGATGTCAAATAAACACCAGGACGCCCACCAACGCGTTGGTCGGACTTCTTCGTGAAAGCCCTGAACGACCGATATGACGCTCTTCGTGTCCCTCGAGCGAGGAGGATCCATTGGACCACTCTGGCACGCGACAGGGACGAATGGAGACGCTGCTGGCGCCCGCTCGAGCAAGTCGATGATCAACGGGACGACAGGTGATACAGGTGATTCCTCTCTCTATCGATCGATCATTTACGCGTTGATACATGTGAGAAATTTGGCGGGAAATGCGCTTTCAATTCAGGAGGGTTCAAATGTCCGAGAACTTATGCACCAACCTAATAGATCTAGGACTTCATGAAGTTTTATCGAAAAGAGATGAAAAACTGTAAAGTCTCTTGAAATTACTTCAGGCTCAAAGCTTTGTGTTCATAAAGTATGGCACGAGTAGTCAATACAGTCCAAGTCTCTTAAGCCCTCTTACGCTGAGCGACACAAGGTGGCGATGTCCGTTCCTCCACGTGGTGCCACTGGAAACTGCTTGCTTTTGCGAGCCGAGCCAATCACGGACAATCGAATGCAGGCGACAGGCCCTAGTGACAGGCCGGCCTACGAACATTCTGTGTCACATCATATGGTCGATGACGTTTCAGAGTTCTCGAGATAGTGCTACGGCGTCCGCGGGAACCGACGCGCACTCGCAAAGCCCGGCGGGTGTGAGAAGTATGCGAGGGTCCCTGATGCGAGGACGGCATCGGGGGGCAACTGAGCTAGTCCGAAAGTCCCGTAACGTAGGCAAGACCCGCGTAGCAACGTTGAATGTGGGTACGTTGACGGGCCGCTCGTGCGAGTTGGTAGAAGCACTGGAGCGAAGAAAGATAGATTTCTGTGCGGTGCAGGAGACGAGGTGGTCCTGCAGCAAGTCGAGGGACATAGGACGTGGCTTCAAGGCCGTTCTATGTGGAAGTCCCAGGACCACCAGTGGTGTCGGTATGATCGTCTCCGAGCGTTTCCGTGACGCGATTGCAAGCGTAGAACGTTTCGATGACCGCTTGATGAAGATTGTTGTCGCCGTAGAAGAGCGACGGTGTCATTTCTTTTCCGCGTATGCTCCGCAGACAGGTTGCTCCGAGCAAACCAAGGACGAGTTCTGGTCCCTGCTTGATGAGAAGACAGCGGAAGTGCCGTCACAAGACATGATTGTTGTGGCAGGTGACCTTAATGGTCACGTCGGAGCAGCGAAAGATGGTTACAGCTGTCATGGTGGTTTTGGCTATGGGTCACGCAACGCCGATGGTGAGCGTATACTTGAGTATGCAGACTCACACGACCTCACCATCGTGAACACCAAGTTTCGAAAGCGTGACTCCCACCTCATCTCGTTTTATAGCGGGAACGCCAAAACGCAGATTGACTATGTCCTTGTTAGGCGTCGCGACCAAGGTCTTGTCACAGACGCGAAGACCGTGCCGTATGAGACGGTTGCCACGCAACACCGTCCACTTATCTGCTCGCTGAGGATCACACCTCCGAGGTGTAAACGTGTTGAGCGATGCGGGACGGCTAGAATCAAATGGTGGCGACTGAAAGAGAAGGAAGCAGCTGTTATTTCTCGCATTCGGTTGCCGACGGTAACAACTGTCGACGAAACCTGGAAGGATGCTACCGATGCGATAACTCGGGCTGCGCGCCTCGAACTCGGCACAACGAAGCCTGGACGGCTTTGGGTCGACAAGCAGGCTTGGCTGTGGACTGACGATGTCAGAGAGAAGGTCAGGGAAAAGAAACGGCTATATCACGTATTTATCGGTGATAAAACAGTCGATAATTGGCGGAATTATCGAGAAGCGAAGAAAGCGGCAAAGAAGGCAGTGGCCGGTGCTAAAGCCGCACACTACGCTGATGTGAGTGAAAAACTGGAGACGCGCGATGGCGAGCGTTATCTTTACCGCCTCGCCAAAGCTCGCTGTCGCCAAGCAGAAGACATCGAGAAGTTCTTTGGCATTAACGACGAGAACGGTCATCTTCTGATGGATCGTAAGAGGGCTGTGAAGAGATGGCGCGAATACTTCGAGGAAATCTCGAATGTAGAATTTGAACATCCTGCCGTTCCTTTTGCATCACCTGTATACGGTCCCGTTCAGAAGATCACAGTGAGCGAAACTGAAGCAGCCCTGAGGAAGATGAAGTCAGGCAAAGCCACTGGTCCCGATGACCTGCCAGCTGACCTGTGGAAGTCGAAGGGCTGGTGCCCTGCTGACTGGCTGACTGAGTTTTTCAATCAGGTTGTTGCTGAGAAGAAAGTGCCTGAGGGTTGGCAGCAAAGCACGACTATTCCGATTTGGAAGAAGAAGGGCAGTCCTGCAGACTGTGCTAGTTACCGACCAATTCGCCTTCTTTCGCACACCATGAAAATCTTTGAGCGAATTGTCGATGGACGTATTCGGGATGTCGTCCAGCTTTCCACGAATCAGTGTGGTTTCGTCTCTGGCTGTGGCACTGTTGATGCCATTCACGCTGTTCGTCTTTTGCTAGAGAAACACCGCGAGAAACAGAAACCGGTGCATTTTGCCTTCCTGGACTTAGAGAAGGCCTTCGACCGCGTTCCGCGGGAAGTGATATGGTACGCGTTGCGACGACATGGTATCCCTGAAGAGCTTATTGAGTGGGTGCGCATCCTCTACTCGTGCCCAATAAGCCGAGTGCGAGCACCAGCGGGCACCTCGATGGAGTTTCCAATCTCTGTCGGAGTGCACCAGGGATCTGCGCTCTCCCCACTGCTCTTCGTGATCGTCATGGATGCAATTACACGCGATCTCCAAAGGGCAGCTCCTTGGACGCTGCTGTATGCCGATGACGTCATGCTTGCATGCGAAGACAAAGCAGAGCTCGAGCGACAGGCACAGGCGTGGTGCGATCGCTTAGCATTGTTCGGACTCAAGCTAAACGTCAAAAAGACGGAATACTTGACGACGGATGTGAATGAGCATGGATCCATTAAGATCAATGGTACTGAGCTCTCACGAGTTACATCTTTCAAGTATCTCGGATCAACAGTCACGTCCGATGGCAGTCTAAAGTTGGAGGTGAACGCACGTGTGAGTGCAGCCTGGTCCAAATGGCGTTCGTTGACTGGGGTGCTTTGCGACAAGACAATACCTGAGTACCTCAAGTCAAAGGTGTATAGAGCAGTCGTCCGCCCAGTAGCGACGTACGGTGCTGAGTGCTGGCCCGTGACGAAGGAAATTGAAAGCCGCCTCAGTGTAATGGAGACGAAAATGCTAAGGTGGACGGCTGGAGTAACGCGATTGGACCGCGTTCGCAATGAAACCATGCGACAAAGGTTCGGTGTCGCCTCGATAGCTGACAAGTTGCGCGAAGCACGTCTACGATGGTATGGTCACGTCCTTCGCGCTAACGACGACACCGTGTGTAAGATTGGCCTGAATCTTGAAGTCCCTGGAAAACGGCCCAGAGGACGCCCGAAACAACGTTGGCTAGATACGTTGCATATGGACTTGAAGTTAGCTGGTGTCCATCCCGACCAAGCGTTTGATCGGGAGAAGTGGCGTCACCAGACCAGAAGAGCGGACCCCGCCACCAAGCGGGACAAACGCTATTGAAAATGATGATGATGACGCTGAGCGACACAAGTCGGTGTCCTTCTTTCACTTGCTCTTTTAGCACGTCGTCTAAAAGCATTTCCAAACTGAGCGACTTCCTCCTGGCCACTAGGACTTTTTCCATTTGCTCTTCATCAATAAATGTCTTTTTAGGTTTACGTGCCTCGACCGCCGGTGATGTGCCCGTTGAGAATGTCTGAATGCACCGACAAAAAGGGCAAGTTTGGATTGCGAAGGGTATTTGACAGAGAGAAGGCGGGTAATATTTAGGTGTTTGGGGACTTTAACACCTTCCTCCATAATTAGACGTAGAGATTCTTCGGACGAATCTTCTAGTCCGTGACTGTCGCCCGTCGTTATGCAGTGCATGACAACGAGAGACGACCCCAGGGGAAATAGTTTCTCCATCCCCTTGCGACACGACGTATGAGTGAGACGGGACAACTGTTTCCGAGAAATTCACAGCGACAACGGAATTGCTTGGGTCCATGCAGAAATACTCGGGTCTGCGCCAGAACCTGTGCGTAGCAACCCGTGCAACACAGTCGCGCACGGCGTCTCTCTCTCTCTCTCGCATACAGAGGCTCTGACGTTGTTGCCGACAGATTGCCGGCGGCAGGTCGCCTCGTCGCCGACCTGTCGCGGAAGTATAACATGCCTAAGCTGCACTACGGAAATATTACAAAGGGATTACGTAATTTCTAAGAAGACCATCATGTTTAAACAGCTTTTGTAAACTTAGTTTTCGAAAGATTTTAAGCTACAAATGCTACAAGTGCTTTTCCAATATGCAAACTTTTGTAACAAGTATGGTCTTCTGCATTTGTTCGGACCATTTTCATGGCTCTTCTATACTTATTGCACCCACTGTATGGTTAAGTCTGCTTGCAGTTGCTGTTGCTTGCAAGGATAAAAATTATTGACTGACCTGCTTTTCGTTAGAACAGCAGCCTTGTTAAGTTGTTGAGCTCAGTTTTTGAAAGTTTTCTGTACTACATTTGTTATTTGTACCATGTTCCATCATTATTTTCGTTTGTATCCGTGCGTATTCCATTTTTTATAAAATGGTTCCTTAAAATCTTTTTCGCGCCAGCTGCACTACGAAAGACAGAATCCTCTATATCCTCGTCGAACAGTCCAAAAAGCGGTAAACCCCTTCGAGAAAACTGGAGGAACATTAGATCGTCATCGATCCGATAGTTCAGCTATTGAAAAAAGAAACGAAGACGTAATCCGAAAGAAAATCAAGAGAGAATCCTTTCGCAACAATCGATTAAGAAAGTGGCCGACGACTTTAAATCATCAAGGCAGCTGTCGGAAAATTTTCACACGAAGCTTAATCTTCGTAACTATCGACTACAATCTACACTTGGACAGCAAGCAGCAAGAGTAGCAGGCAAGAGTGCAGTTGCAAAGAGCAGCTGCATTCTTGCCGCTTGAGCTCTGAGCACGCCGCCAACAACTCTACTGCTACTTCGTCTTCAGCAAGGAAAATCTTTTCGCCGCGGAAGCAGCATTCAACCAGCAAAACCGACGAGTTCTCTTCGATGATATCTGAAACGCTAATTCTGGAGGAAGACTAGTTGCAAAGAAGGCCTATTCAGCAAATATCATGGATTGCGCGTTCATCACAAGCGACTACAAATCATTTCTCGTTTTCGTGAATACGGAAGTGAAAATAAACCAGCTAAACGACATGCATGACGTCAAGGGTGCATCTAGTTCCTTGGCTCAAATCTCACTTCGAGAATAAGCCGCATGTCTTCCAGCTGGATTTCACTTCTGCCCTCAAAATAAAAAATGTTCAAGGCTGGTGCCGCGCCAACTTGATGGACTTTGTTTCGGCAGAGAATTGACCACCGTGGGCTACTTATGGGGTAGAGTCTATGAATTTTCTCGATGTCTTCGCGCCTGCATTCGCGGCTAAGGAAGCATATCGAACATACGTGATGCTATTCTGTTTGCTAGATTATTGTTGACATTTGGACATGAACTCGTTAAACTTTTCTTTGTGATGTTATTTCCACACTCTATGATTTAATGTATGAATACTTATTACGCACACCGGCATATTCAGCTGTATGAACACTTTAGCTTATCCCTAATTTCCTTCTCTACACATGTCTTCAAATTATAAACAAAAAAGTGTAAACCACTTATTAACAAACTGCTTCAAGGTTGAAATGCCCTGTAAGAAATTGTTTATAATTACGTGAATAATTAAATAGATAAAAATTGGAATGTATGTTTTCAGTCTGACCTGTCAGGGCTATTCTATCGAAGTCACTCGTTTTACCCATTTTTCGTCACGCTATGGGAACACTACCACAAGGCAAAGTTCACTGTAAGCTCTTTGGAATTATCTACGGCGTTTCACCGTAATAACAAAGCTATGAAAAATGCTCAGATCGATCCAGAGCCACCAAAGCTGGATGTGAACCCGAAGAGCAGAGATCTTCTCGGAAGTCAGTTTGCATTTCATTTGTTCGTCTGAGCCATCACTATGTAACAACGAGACTACTTCAATCATTGAACGCTAGTGACGACTGCCAGCTAATTGCCTTGTTAGATCTTTGATTACGGAGACAACCAACTGTTTTTCATCTGCATAAGCATGACGTAGGAACTTAATCTGGAACCGACGCAGACATAAGTTGCTATTAACAGGCTAACGGTTGCCTCAGCACCTGTTGACTCGCCAATGTGAGACAAAAGAGCACGATTAAGAGTCCACATACAAATTGAGCAGCATCGATGTTGATTAAGAGTAGTAAAATCACATTAAGACGGAAAACAAGGTTATTAAGAAAACAAGTGCGACGACATTGACACACTATGTTTAACAAAAACTTCTGTAAGAAACGCAAACAAACAACACAAACTACTTATTCAAAAATAATCAGCTTGGTAAAAGGAAGTGTCCTCTAACGATATCCTCTGATCAGCGTGCCTCACTGACCATCGGACATTTTTCGTTTTTTCAACGTTTTTCCATTCCGTGTCCTAAATTGGTTTCGTAAGTTGGATTCCCTTCTTAGTTTTTTCTATCATTTTGCTATAAAATAGCTTGTCTTCTACTTATTACACTTGGAATTGGAATCCTGGAAGCATTTATGCTACGTAAGTGAGCGGTCGCGTGGAGCAATACGCATCATTTTGCTGTGTAACATTCAATTCGATTTCCCTTTAGAGTGAAGCGATTTTTTGCAGTGCTCTTCTAGGATGTATCTATAAGAAGCAACAGCAGTCGTGAGCGGCTCCAGGACGTAACGACGTCGCGCGCTAGCCGAATGCGACGTCGCGGCGCTGAAACGAAGACGAGCGATCGGTGACGCATGATTCGCTGCGGAGCACGAAATTTTGCCAATATTCAAGCTTTTCCAACCAGAAACGACACACCGAAGTAATGTGATGAAAACCCGTGGAAATTACTCTTTAAACATTAGAGGGTCCCTTGGGTCGCTATTTCTTTCTGTTTTCTCCTTTATGGGATCACTCTCCACCTGAGTCAAAACCCTATCTCGATCGCACTTTTCACCGACCTCTTCTGACTTTTCCTCTGTTCATGTTGTAGCTCGTTTCTTGTAGAGATAATCAATTATTACTTCAGAGAATGTGAGTAGAGTATTCATGTTTTTGCTAGTTAGTAATCTCGCCCCAGTTCTTTTATCGATTTTTTCTCATCAGATCCTTGACAGTTTTCCTTTACTCATTTCGAATAAGTTGAGTCTCATTCCGCCCGCACTGTGTTAACACTCGCTCCCACTTCCCTACCAGGAGACTTCAGACTTCTCTCATCCTCATCTTATTTCTCTTTCCTTCTTCTACGTGGTCTAGCCGCTAGCACACGCTTTTGCGCTCTAGCGCGCCCAGTAGCAAGAGCGGCTACCGCGCGGCTGACATGACTAGCCGTCTCTATCGGATGCATTCGGACCGCGACAACTCGTCCAATTTCGTCGCGTACCGTGCGCGACATCCTGGGGGGGGGGGGGTCGTGCGACGTTGGAGTTATGTCTGCCCCAGTCGTGGGCAAGGAAGGGCTTTGTTGATACTCGAGAAATTTTCATAGTACATGGACAATCCCACCTTACTGCTTCACTTCTTTTTGAGGTTGCATAATGAGAACAGATTATTGTTTTCTACACGTAGCATTTACTATATTAGTGTAGGAAATTAAAAGGCGGAAAATACGGCAAGAAAAAAGTAATTAATTGTGCGATTTTAGGTTGGTGGAAATACTGTTTTCATAAATCAAATGAACATCGCAGTATAATATGAGTACACGGAGATCTTTCTGTTAAAACTTGTATTGCTGTAAATTTAATTGGACATTTTTTTAATGTAGTGGAGCATGTATTCTACGATCGCTTGGAAAGCTTTCGTTTGAGACAATTTTTAGGCATCTTGTACTCTTGGCTCACGAGTTACCCTTGGAACGTAGCACTTAACTTTTCCTCTAATATTCGGAGCAGTGCTGCCGAGACTATGAGAATTTAGCGTGGTTGTCGGCATTGCTTCTATAACGGCATGAGGACAGATGTGAAGTGTTTTTTCCAAGGAAACCTGAAACTAGGCGAAGCACATATTTTCATTTCAATAGGTGAAAATCCTGTAGTTAAATCGACTTCGATTCGTCAGTGTTTCCGCTTTCCGGTTCGAAAGATTGGAAAATTAAACAGGGAACGGAAGGAATAAAAACGGCGGGAAACCGTACCTCCTTCCACGGAAACGCAAATTCCGCATATTCCCTGATCAGTGCATTTCAAAGCTGTTGTCAATGTTATCGTTTTGCTTTTGTCTTATACCTGGAATAAAGCCTTCCATTTCTCAAAGCATAGCGAGCCAATATAACCGAAATAGCATACAGATCCCAGCACACACTTTTGACGCTGCAGAACGCGGTCCTGTGGGACAAAAGGCAGCATAGATGATACGTCTGCTCAAGCCAGCTTAAAAGTCGATTGCGCCACGCGCGCAGCACTGCAAATTATGGGTTGTCGTGAATGTGTTAAAGTTGTGACGACGCGAAGGTTTCGCAAACACTGAGCGTAATTATAGCATCATATCGTTGAACCAGGTTGAACACATGGAGATGTTCGAATCCTTAGTCAAGGCGGATCAGGCTGCGCAGTGTGCGAGGTAGAAGTTCCTAAGTTGAGGAGGAGGAACGTTGTTAAACGGGATTCGTTCTTTCATATTGTGAACCGTTCAGCCTCAGACTTGTAGCTTTTTGTCGTTTCCGGCGATTTGACGGAGTGCATAGCATTACGCATGACAGTAGCGATATCCGTTAGCCCTACACTGGTGGACCAAGCAACTAGGAGGTCTGCTTTAGTGAACCTTCTGGCTGAATAGATCTTTTTATGTTATAAATGTTACTAATAGGTTATTTTACTCCCACGTAATTGGGCGGGTGGGTTGGGCGCTCAGTAGACTCACAGAAACCTGAATGACTTCATGGCGGCCCCTAACGGGGACGTGACCGCGAGCGTGACCTTAAGTCATCACATAACTGGAGGTCTCGCTGCCTCCCCTATCCATCCTGGAGATGGACAGAAAGTAGGGGAGGCCAATAGCTCAGAACATAACTTATCGGCTGCGCTACTGAAACCGGCGAACGGCGGTAAACTTACAGCCACCGAACTGAAGTGTGGAAGAGGATTACTCGAAACTCGAAACAGGAACTGGCTGCTACTTCTCGCTGCTTTTTATGCTTTACGCTTCTCGCATCGCTAAATTTAAAAAAACATGAGGGAGATGCGTTGTTCAGACAGTAGTCATCTGCCTACCTTTCGATAACAGCGTTTTTCCCCCTTCGATTTCATCAAAAACAGCACAAGAGCTGGCTATTCAGGTAAACTGAGCACGGCTTACGAGCAACGTGTAGTAGAGAGCCACCATCAGCCAGAGGTAGCGAGCGCTGGTATGTCCTACTTCGTCAGCTAGCCAGGATTAAGTGCTATTGAAAAATATAGAGGTGTTGAGGGTGTGAGAAACTGAACCTCTTCAAGTACTACGATTGTGAACCGAATGAAGTGCTTGCAGCGAACCCAAAAGCACTTCAATCGAAGCCGCATCGTGAGTTTTGCCTTTATTTCTTTGCCAATTTCTTCACACACTCTAAGGTTTGACAATTGGCAAAATCGAAACTACGCTGTTTCTGTGCTAGAGAATATCCTGAAGCCCAAGTGAACGTATATTACACAGTAAGTAAACTGCACTTCTGTGGAGCAGAGCGTTGACTAGCCTCCGCAACCCTGCTCAGTGCGCCAGTTCTCTTAATGAACATTTGCGGCTGATTTCGTGTCAAATTTGCTGAGTCAGGGCCTCGTGCGTTACTTCTGGAAGTCGTATATGGACGAATCGTTTATCAGTTACCAGTTTATTACATTTGCAAAAGGCAAATATCATAGAGAAACAACAGCCTCTCAACACTTATAATAAAAACAGACAAAGTAGAAAACACAAGTACAACTAGTGAGAAGAAACAGCGAAGACGCTTGCTGAAAATGGAAGTCGATATTGCTTAACAAAGTCAAGCTTAATAAACTTCGTATCTGAGCCATGGTTTCCTCACAAACGGCTTGTATTGTTTAGGAGATAAGGCCTTCGAAATATTTTTGTGACCCTGAGTGAGCCTCTGCCGTTAGCCGATCTTTATCACTTACGTCCTGCTTTCTTATTCAGCTGGACAGATCAATGGACGGCTTTTAGAGCTCCTACCTGTCTATCTGTTTGCGAGAAACGTTATCACATTGTAATTTGTTTGTATATCTGTCGAAAAAGTTTCGCAGTTTGATAACGTCCTTGCAACATCACCTCTAATCCTTATTCTTTTGCCTCTATTCTGCGACTATAGCAGTTGATCGCTGTTCATGATTCCATTGGAATAAATTTCAGTTCTGCCACCATCTCCGTATTGCAAAAGGCGAGGGTCAAACAAGAGGGGCTTCAAGCGAAAATGATATTATCGTATCCCACACCATTCCCATCAGGGGGTTGTGAAATCAGTCTGTGTCCAAGTATGACAGATGCAGGACATTATTATTAGGTTGGAAAAAAAGTCTTTTCATTTTTTTCAAAGATTTGTTACTTCACAACTACAAAGTCAAATCAACTGAGATAAACTCTATTTTGTCCCACTACACTTCTCCAAAGACTGGGTAATTTTCCAATTCCTCTCGCTTAAAAGACTGCAGTTCTGGAGTCGAACCATTGATGAATCCAATTTTTGAGGTCTTCATCAGTTCCAAAATATTTCTCTCCAATTTCTTGCTTGAAAGCACGGAAGAGATGGTAGTCGGCACGAACGAGGTTAGGGCTATACGGTGGATGTGACATTACCTCCCAGCCCAGCTCCTTTATTGTTTCTCTTGTGAGTCTTGCAACATGTGGTTTTGCATCGTCATGCAGGATCATCACCTTCGACTTCTCCGGCCTGTTTTCTTAGAGAGTTGCGACGACTTTGTGGAGTTGGCCGCAGTATGTGACAGCAGTAAGTGTCTCTCCACTTCTGAGAGTTTGCCGATAAATCACTTCTCTGATATCCCACCAAACACTCAAGAAAATCTTCCTTTCGTGAACATTGGGCTTGAGATCAGACTTAGGGCTCTCTCTCTTTTGTACCCATTGCCTTTTCGTCGAAGTTGGCACACAGAACCCAGGACTCTTCGCCTGTCACAATCTGCGGAAGAAACGATTTTCTTCCTTATCTGGACAGAAGAGAAGCAGCGATGGAGAGCCGTCGACCTTTCTGAGTGTCTGACAGGGCATGTGGAATCCAAGCTCCAAATTTCCATGAAAGCCAAGATTCTTCAGATGGATTCCTACTATCCTATGAGACACTTCGAGCTTCTCTGCCAGCTGACGTGTCGTCTGCCAACTATCGGTACGAAGAAGATGGTGTAGTTCACTGTCGTCCAATCCAGTTGGCCTTCCTGACCATGATTTGCCCTCAGTGAATAATCTCCTTTTAAAGACTTTCCGAACCACTCATAACAGGCGCGATGAGTAGTAGATCCCAAGCCATATATATGGTTAATTTGGTCTGCTGCCTGACGTGCTGTGGATTCTTTAATGAATTCATGAAGAATGCCGTGCTGAAAACGGCCATGAGGTAGATCTGGCATTGAGTTCAGAAGATTGGGTGGATAACGAATTACAAGAAGAGTCTTAACCTGTGTCCGCGTGCGAACGGTAGACAAGTGTGATAGGATTACGAAATCAGCAATCAACATTGGCTAGTGCGTTTACAAGGGGAAGGGTAAAAAAAATTTCGAAGTGTGAAGAGACTTTTTTTCCAACCTAATAATACCATTGTCATGATGTGGAAGCAACGACCTTTAGCATGTTTGACTGCGTCCGAGTGCTGACTCATGTCATGAGGAACCACGGCTAGTTTGATTTTGCAGAGGTATGCAATCAAACACTACAAAACCTTGCTCCAAATTAAGTTCACAACTCTCCACGTTCGACTTTCTATGAACCTTGGCGTTGTCTACACTGATATTTCGTAGTTTATTCTCAACTGTAGACAAAACCTGGCATCAAACTTGTTCAGGCTTACGTTTCGGCATTGTCGCCGTGGTGAAAGCCTGGAAAGGTTAGGGTCATTTTAATATTTACTCTCCTAAGCGTAATTTTATCTTAAATAAGTGAATTCTGAAAGAAACAGAGTCAGTAGGCAGTGTTGGGACATAGTCACACTAGCGTTAGTAATCTCCAACTTCTCCCTTCTTGAAACCTCGGCATGGTAAGCTTTTGGATAGTGTACCCCGTGCCACAGAAAGTTTTCAGGTAGATCTTTTTGCAGTATGTAAAAACCCAGTGGCTCGGGTTATTAGACTGGGAAACCACTCCGTAGTGGAAACCGTGACAAAACAAGAGGTTCGCAAACTATTCATCAAAAGATCTAGCGAGAATTCCGTGATATATGATATGTCGATATGGGAGCTTATCATTACATCGCGTCGCATGTCGCGTGCACACTAAACGCCCCCTTAGGACCCCTTTATATGGACTTCCGACGACGAGCGACGCGACGGCATGTGTAGTGGCCACATTGATCGATCGCGTCGCCCGATCAATGTGGCCACGATACTTGGTGTCGTGTCGCTCGGCCTCGAAGTGTAAATGAGCCCTAAAGGCCCCCACAGAGTTCTGCGGCAACGTCGCTCGCCGCTATGGTTAGGGATAGGGCAGGGACGCCGCTGGCGGCGAGCTCTGCGTCCCTGCCCTATGATGAAAGATAGGGCAGCGGCAACGCCGCAGAAGTCTGGGAGAGCCTTAAGGCCTTTGGCACTCCCGCATCAGTACCTACGAACTGCGTAGCCACCCGCGCAACACCGTTACCGCGGCCCGTCGATGGAACGACGAGGGAATACACCAAAGGTTTTATACTTACGTCGCCGACAGCAGCCGCCGCAGTGCCCCTCACGTCAACCTGTCGCTGGTCCTCTTACGATGTACCACCAATGATGCAGATAACGAGACCATTGCATATGCACAAAAGACTGAACATACTACACAAAAACGCAAATGAAAACAACAAAAAACAGTAAATGCTCACCTTCGCGCCGTCCACACTCCACCGCATCGATCAATAATCATGCAAGTGGCCACTCTCGCCGTTGCCGGCGCACGTGAGATCTGTTGACCTGATTGCCTTCATTCCCATCGATATCGCGGCTTTCACTCTCCAAAACCCCACCTCTGACTAACTTTTGTCGCATAACAGCTCTTTAAGCGGCTAAAAAGCACAGGTTTTTCTTTATTGGTGGTTCGCTACTTCGCCGGAGACTCCTATTTTTCGACCCTGGGCCTTTTACTATCCAAAGCCTGAGTATGGCTTATTAAAGGGCATCTAACGATTCATTGTACATCTGCCTCTTTTACTGCAATAAAACGCCCCAAATTGATCCAGTGAATATTTTTTAGCGCTGGATTCTTCGTACATGAAGTTCGACACGCCGTTCTTCTTCATGGTGACAAGAGAAAGCGCATTCGGACGGCTGGTGCAGTGCATCGGGCGATTTGTAAGTGTGACATCTGAATACGTCGCGTGGCCATCACTTCGTTATGATGACAAAAGTTTGCAGAACAATGTGGCTGCCGTGTATACTGCGAAGGACGTCCCACCAGTCTCGAACGTCTGAAAGGCATCGAAAGCGATCTGAAGCAACGCGCCTATCTTCGTTTTAGTACACAAAAAACATTCACCCAATGTCAGCACTTTTAATTGTAGCACTATTAAACGTGTGTATTATGATTCACGTTTTTTCTTTTTATTTCCACCCATCCACGGAGCCTCAGATGTGAAGGTGGAATGCGTGGCGCATCCCAAATAAACTGATGGACGCGAGCGTTAGCTATTTTTAGAATGGTCGTGTCGCGAATGTGGACAGCATTGGACGCTCCAGCTATTCATGACCAATCATGGCATCAACGCACACGTCCTCTCTGAATGACACGCCGATTCGATGTGGCCTGATTTGGTGGAGCCTACCCTCCTACTAGAACCCAACAATTATTAGTTGGTGTTGATCACCTGATCTTGCCGTTTGTTGTGATGGACGTCAATGCCTGTAGTCTGATCCCTACTCTCATTAAAATGATTAAAACTGGGCGAGCATTGGCAATATTGATCGATATTGCTCCACCAACCTGCTATCAACAAAGAGACTCCGATAACATCGGTCGGTATTGATTGCTCGATCAGCTGCCTCCGATCCCCACCAGTCAGTTGCATAATTATCAGCATCAGTTTGTCAACAGCATCAGTGGCGAGTCAATATCAATCAATAATATATATGTTCTGGACTGGAAGTGGTTTCTTGATGAGGTGATCAGGCAAGCATTAGAATAGGAAAACAGTTCCGAGTAACTGATCACTAACGATCTCATAATCGTAGATACTGTAGAAGGGCTCATCCGCCAGTGTGTCTGTCACACTGTCGGCGCGAAATCATTGGCACAACATGCGGCCCCCATGGTTACACATAAGACATTATTGATTTCTAGTCAGAGCCTAATATTTTGCGTGAACGTCACCCCAATGTGATCACCACGTTTAATATCAGCATCCACTATCCAATCAATATCGATCAATAGTATCGATTTTTGCTCGAGAATGGCTATTTGACAAAAGAACCAATATTGGCCGAATGGGAATTCTTTTCAACTTGCGGTCACTTGCGGAATGTTGGCCGGTATGCAGGCTTTACAGTAAGGAATGTTTGCGTCGACCGATCAATTCTGATTTAATCCCATTCAAGGAATGTACCCTTGCTGACCGATATCGATCGACGGTATCGTTTTTTGTTTACAAGTAGCCATTTTGCAAGGGTATCAGGCGAAAATATTGGCTAATTGGCATACTTCTCATCATGTAACGAGAATCTGTCGGTAATCCTATATCAATCAATAATATTGATTTTTGTCTAGAAGTGATTGTCTACCGACGTGATCATGCGGAATGTAGGCCAGTGATCATCCATGATAAAAAGTAAACACTTCTGTTCGGTAGATCAGTAGTGATCTCATAACTCCAGTAATTCGTCAGTTTGTATGTCTGTCAGTCCGTCCGCGCAAAATTGTTGGCAACGAGGAGTTCCGAAAACTACACGCACTACACATTGATCCTCATTCAGGGTGAGCTTCATATGGATTCACTGGATATGATCTTGTTTCATTCCGTTTAACAGCAGTGTGGATTTACCCATCAATTTCGATCGATGGAATCGATTTTTGTTCAAAACGGTCGTTTTACGAGGGAGATATTGGCTGGTGGCTATACTTCGCAACAAGTGAACAGTATCGCTGACCACTCAGTATCAATCAATAATACTGATTTTGAGTACCAATCAATAATATTGATTCGAGTGTCAATCAATAATATTGATTTTGTCCGGGTGAGGTGATCAAACACAATGTGTACATGCGTCATTTAAAAAATAGACAGTTTAGCTCGACCGATCGATACCGATCTCATAACTCCTACAAATGAAAGCGCTAATCCGTCAGTTCGTCCGTCTGTCAGTACGTCCGCGCGAAATTATTTTCAACGTGGGGCTCTGATGACTGCAAACAGCGTAAACGAATCCTATTCAGGACTTATCATTCCGGGCGACCTGCAGGCGAATATGATGACCACTTTTCACATCGCTGTTCACTTGCCGACCAATATCGATCGAAGACATCGATTTTCGTTCAAAAATGTCCGCTTGAGGAAATGATGAAGCAGAATGTTGACCAGTGAAAGTCTCTACAAAAATGTACAATTTCCGCCCCGATCAATGTTGATCGATATTATCGATTTCATGAGCGTCATGACTGGCTCGATATAAAGTTCCGAGATCATTGGTGAAACCCATACACTCGTAGTAGTATGTAGTTGCGCAAAAAGGCATAATCGCCTCGCGTGAACGCGTTTCGAAGGCTTACGCAAACAGTTCGCGACTTCGACGGCGGGAAAAGCGACTAGTTGGTCGGCCGAGAGCAAAGAGAAGTCGAAGTTGAAAAACGTGGAGCGTTCGCGGCTGGCTGTTCCAGTTCAGGCTCGTCGTCAGCGACTCACTCACTCCGACGAAGGATCCCATGCTCGTCGGCTGAGGAGCCTGACGGCGAAGTTCAGGTTCAGAGTTCGCGACCGTATATCGTGCTCCGATCGATGCTGACGATCGCAACGGTGAGTCTCAGGCTCGGGTCGCGCCCCGCTGCTGAACCTGCGAGAGGTCTCGGCGGCGGCGGCGGCGGGGGCTTCTGTTTGCACTTCATCCGCCGCTCCCGCCCCTTCCGACAACGCTCCTCGGCTGGCTGGCTGGTTGACTGACTGACTGACTTCCGTTCCGATTCAGACTCACCGATCGCGTACGGGTAGCCCTGTCAAGGGTATTTTTTCCGACGTTCCACCCGCTGGAGACAGCGTGGGAACGGCTCCGCCCACAGTGTTGCCCTTCCGCCGAGCGTTCGTCAAGCCTCTCGTACTTTACTGTTTGCTTTGCTTGTCTGGTTTAATCAATACTGAGGTACTTACCGGGTTTCTTACCCGATCGAGTTTGGTAAGTGGGATATCAGTTCTATAACGACAGCTGTTGGGCAGAAGGTCGATAAGTACCTATGGCAATTTTGCGGCAATGTATCTTCGGAAAGATAAACGATCTTACCCTAATCTTGTCCCAAACTGCAGCTTATAAATATTGTATAAATATAACGTGCTAAATAATACCAAAAACTGAAAATTATGTGAAAACAATAAGCTGTATTTGACCATTCACTGAAGTTTATTCTTGCATAGTTAACAGGCAGATAGAAAACGTCTGGATGTTTTCTGCTAATTGTGCCACCCGGAATTTGATCAATATCGATCGATGGCGATCGATACTTCAAAAACGAACTTTAGTTTCGTGTTCAGCGACCTCGATTACCCCAAGGCTGAAGCTTTGGACCGCCAGAACGATATCCTAAAAAATCGGTAATTTTCTCAATATCGATTGATGGCGATCGATACTTCAAAAACGAACTTCAGTTTCGTGTTCGGTGACCTCGATTACCCCAAGGCTGAAGCTTTGGACCGCCAGAACGATATCCTAAAAAATCGATAATTTGTTCAATATCGATTGATGGCGATCGATACTTCAAAACGGGAGTCGCATTCGTGTTCATCGACCTCGATTATCCCAGGAGTGGAGTTCCCAAGCACGTAGAAGATGTCTGGGTATTTTTCGCGATTTTCGCGCCGTGATTCCCCCATCTGTCCCACCCCCCCCCCCGCCCGAATTTCTCCCTATTTTTCCCTGCTATTTTACTGCTCACCATCGATCGATGGCATGACTCATCACTTAGCGCGTTACTATAGTATGATAGAATATAAAATTATGCATACAATATAAAATTGAAGCTTTTTAAACATTTTTAGTTTGGCAACATTAAATTTCACTGGTTTAAACTTAATACTTCGCTAGGTTCTCTCAATCGTTGTTTGCTCTGTTGCATGGATCTCCATGTAGAGCGTCATCAATAAATCAATCAATAAATCAATAAATAAATAATTTTGCACATTCAAAAAGTTATAACACCTTCCTCTCCGCTAATGACGTTGTGGGAGATGTTATAACAGAAACGGTTCGCCTGGAGATAGGTGACGAAGCGGACCACTTTGAGCGACGGCAAAAATTTGCAATTTTTATTTCAACGTTTTTTATTATAGTCTTTATTATTTTATTTTTAAATTATTTTAATTATTTTATTCTATTTTTTATATTACATTACTATTTTCACTTGTTAGATGGGTGTCTAGTTACGATCAAAACTCTTGCACCAGGCGGGAGTCGAACCCGCACCGTTTGCTCTCCGGGCAGCGATGCTATGCCATACACCACTGGCGCTGTTCGATCGAAAGCATCCATGATATCTTCCTGGCAAGTACACACCTCTGCCCGGAAAGCAGAAGGTGGGAGTTCGAGTCCCGCCAGGCGCAAGAGTTTTGATCGTAACTAGACATCCATCTAACAACTTCTTCCTTCTATACCAGCCGCTCTAGGCTCAAGCAAAGTTCAAAAATTCTTATTTTTATGTCCTTCGCTTTCGCTTTGCTTTACGGTCAAAGGAAAGGAGCAGACTTCGGCATTAGTTGACCCGTTTGTAGAGTGCGCCACGCATTCTATCCTACGAGCGTTATTTCTGGACGTATTTGGTCTATGGTGGCGAAAATCGGCGGCGAACGCTTCAAGATTCGTTCTTCTTTGAATTTCTATCAAAAATCAGCGTGGAGGATGGCAGAATCTTTCCATTGCGTGTCCCTGACGTAGTGAGCAAGTTAGCCTTCTAGTCGAAGGCCTGCGTTGAGTGCCAAGTACTCAGTTTCCATGTAATTTCGTTGACCACGATTCGTGCACAGAGCCCCTTGTTGTCGTGTCACCTGCTGGGGCATGAATGTCTCACTATTTCGCAAGAACCGCGGCTCATTGCACCTCATTAGCGGCCTAGAGACCTAGGCGTTACACGGATATGGGCTTTCGAGTGGGTGTGTGTGTTCGTCTGTGTGTGCTTATGCTGCGACTGTGTGCCAAAGACGGGCAGCGATTACAGACAGCTGTTGCCTACTGGACGAACCACTGACTCGACAGTGGTATTAGGCTGCTCGGAGAGTTCTGGCGCGGTTTTGACTGGTTCACTTCAAACGATCGTAACTTTCTTCATACTCACCGGATTCTTGCACTTTGCAATTTGATGGTCCTTTTGTCTGCTGGAGGTCTTCTCAGCGGGGACCACAGCTCTTCCAGACCGCTCGATCTCTGGCTGCTTGCATCCAGTGAGGCAGACTCCGCTCTCTGAAAGATCTTGAGAATGAGTCTGCCCATGCCGTTGGCGGTCGTCCCAGTGGTCTCTTATGGTCTCTAGGGAGCCATTCTGTGACACGGAGACTCCATCTATCGTCCTTTCGTCGAAGCAGGTGTCCGGCCCAGCGATATTTGAACTTCTTCATGTACTGCAACGGGTCTCCTAATTGCGACTTCTCCCTCAGCTCCGAGCTTCGTAGGCCTTCTTGCCACTGCTGACGAAGGCTTGTCCTCAGAAGACATCCCTCGAGTGCACGATGCGTAGTTTGCATCGCTCTGGCGATTGTCTTGTTGTCGGGCCAGGCCTCCGTTGCGTAACACGCAGGCAGTACAGAGGCGTTGAATATCGAGGCCCTGAGGCCGGCATCCTTGACCTGATCGGTGAGTTCGCGAATCGAACTGAAGGCCGCCCATGCTGCGCGTCTCCTGCGGGCGATTTCAGGAGCGAGGTCGTTATCCATGTTCAGTTCTCTTCCCAGATAGACGTAGGAGTCGACCTGTTGTAGAGCGACTCCATTTAACCTCACGAGTCCCGTGTATACTTATGCTCGAATGACCCATTCGAATAGGTATTCGAATGATTTTCATTCGAATTTGAATATTCGAATTCGAATATTCGAAAAATCGCGTTTTTCGAATGTATTCGAATTCGAATGTTCAAAAAATCGCGTTTTTCGAATGTATTCGAATTCGAATATTCAAAAAATCGCGTTTTTCGAATGTATTCGAATTCGAATAATCAGAAAAATCGCGTTTTTCGAATATATTCGATTTCGAATGCTCGAAAATTTTCGGTATTCGAAACCATTCGAATATTCGCAATTTCCCAGAAAGCAAAAATTATTCAAGTATTCGAAAAGTGTCATTCGAATGCCCAACAAGAATTTGTGTATCGACGTATTTTGAAAAGGCTTGGTGGGTTTCTCGGGTAATTTGGGTCGCCAAAACGGTTCTGTCTGTGAATCAAAGCTGTGGTACGATGGTGGCTCGGTGCCCGGATACTGAGCGCCTCATCGATACTAGTCACTTCCCGAAAAGCCTTCCTGTTAAGAGGGAGAACTTCCACAACGTCTCACAATGTTGAATTGCAAAAAAATTTCCACGGAGAATCGCTACAGTGGTGAATGACCGATCGGCGACCAGTAATCGTCGCCACCCCGATTGGTGAACTCTGAGAGAAAACCACTTTCACCGATAAAAGTATGGATAGTATCAACCGCCTGATCAATCTGTTGATTGCCTGATCAATCTGTGACATGGTCTTCTGAATTAAGGCGATCGCTGGAGACGTCTGGGTATTTTCCAGTATTTTGTGTACCTATTCTACGCTAATTTTATGCACCTGTTCCTGTCAGTAGTTTCTGACACATCGACGATCGACAGCTCTTAGCGCGCTCCTATATAGTATCAGACGTTTTTTTTAGATCTTAGAGTATGGACATAAAGGTTAGTTTGATCTGGACCAGTTTTGCATTCCACTCAAGCAGTTCTGGAAGCTATTGTCGCCGTAAACGTAATAACGTAAAGGATGAAGGACAGCAGAAGGAAGGGTAAAGGTAAGAACTTCACAAAGGGGAGGCGGCGTAGGTCGGCCGGATGTTATCGATCGATTTTATCGATTTTTGTTCTGAATTCGCCATTTGAAGTGGGATTCGCATGGATACGTCGGCCGTATGCCGGATTTCACAAAGGGGAGGCGGCGTAGGTCGGTCGGATGTTATCGATCGATTTTATCGATTTTTGTTCTGAATTCGCCATTTGAAGTGGGATTCGCATGGATACGTCGGCCGTATGCCGGACTTCACAAAGGGGAGGCGGCGTAGGTCGGCCGGATGTTATCGATCGATTTTATCGATTTTTGTTCTGAATTGGCCATTTGAAGTGGGATTCGCATGGACACATTGGCCGTATGCCGGACTTCACAAAGGGGAGGCAGTGTATGTCGGCCGGATGTTATCGATCGATCTATTTTTCTGAAGTTTACCGTAGTTTATTAATATGTTGGCTGGAGAATAATTACATTCACAAGTTCATCGCAAATATGAAATATTTATTCCTACCACTTACTTGGGTGAATCACCAGAACGAAATGAGACTGGCCCTCATGGGTAGCCTATTTCTAGCTACTTGTAATACATTTTGTGGCTGAAAAATCGACAGTGTGATATTTCACATTTGTTGATGAGCAGGACAGACTTGCTACAGATTCACATGTAGTACTTTGTCGTCAGTCCTTCATTAGCTGCCGCTAGGCAAAAGCATTGTTTCATGAAAGTTCTTTAACAGTCAGTCTGCCACCAATTTCAAAAAGGATTCTTTTAAAGTGACCTAGAAGCTTACAGTGGCACCAGATAATCTTCCCTTCAAATGTGTTGTAAACCTTTCGTTTGTTCCTCATAAGCAGCAATTAACAAAACACTAGTATTCCTTTGAGAAAAATTCGTATTCCAGTAAGCAAGGAAATTAGACACTTCCATAAGCCCTTTGATCGTTCTACGTGTAAGTTCTCTATCTCATTTTTACGACTCACATGGGGGTTTATGAGATGCCTGTCGATAAAAACCTCGTGCTTAACTATTATAGGAAGGGATCCGTTATGTATTGCTTCCCTTTTCTCTTCTGTGTTGCCTTCTATCATGTCTATAATACAGCCTGATTTTTCATTCGAATTCGAATATTCGAACCGAATATTCGAATTCGAATACTCGAAAAATCGCATTTTTCGAATGTATTCGAATTCGAATGTTTAAAAAATCGCGTTTTTCGAATGTATTCGAATTCGAATATTCAAAATATCGAGTTTTTCGAATGTATTCGAATTCGAATGTTCAGAAAAATCGCGTTTTTCGAATATATTCGATTTCGAATGCTCGAAAATTTTTGGTATTCGAAACCATTCGAATATTCGAAATTTTTGGGAGAGCATAAGTATAGTCCCGTGTCACACCACTGGTTGACCATAAACTGCGTTTTGGACATATTCATGTCCAATCCAATCTTCATACCTGCCACATTGAGCTCGTCCAGCATTTCCTCGACTTCTGCCGTGCTGGTAGAGATGAGAACAATATCGTCGGCGAAGCGAAGGTTGCTGATCCGTTTACCGTCGACAAGGTAGCCTTTATCGTCCCAGTTCAAGTCTTTCATGGCATCCTGGAGTGCCGCTGTGAATAGCTTGGGAGAAATCGTGTCTCCCTGCCGTACTCCTTTCCCGATAGGAATTTTAAGCTTTCGATCGAACAACTGGATGGTAGTCGATGTGTTCGAGAAGCATTCGTCGAGAAGTCGGATGTGGGGCGATGGTATACCAGCGTGCACGAGTGCGTTCAAAACGGCGTTGATTCCCACAGAGTCGAACGCTTTCCGGTAATCCACGAAGACAACGACAAGTGGGAGGTGGTATTCGCGGCTCCTCTCGATGAGCTGTGAGACAGTCTGAATATGGTCCATGCAGGAGAAATCCTTGTGAAACCCTGCTTGCTCCACTGGCTGATACTCATCCAAGCAACGCTCCATGCGGCTAAGCAGTATCTTGGTGAAGATCTTGTACACAACCGAGAGAAGACTGATGGGTCGCTAGTTGTTGATATCCTCCTGCTGACCTTTTTTGAAGATTAAAACTCACCGGATTCAGTAGAGGTAAATACCGTTCGAATCAGCACACTTTTGCCAACGGGACGCCAGTCGATTATTTCATCAGCGAAAAACTGGGTGGTAGAGATGCGGTAAATTCGCTGCTTTGAAACGCTGTTTTTGCATGATCGAAGTTTCTACCAGTGAGGAAGTTCTAAAGGTGGTTAAAAAGACGGTAGTCAGTTGGCGAAAGGTCTGGTGAGCATGCAGGGTGAGGCAGGCCACATTGTTGTCTAGCACCAGAAACATTCTAGAACAGTCTGAAGCGCAATTTAAAAACACTCGATGGTGATCTGATTGGCTGCTTTGTGATCAGTCGGTGTTTTGCTTACTTGTGATTGACCGGTGCATTCCCTTCTAGCTAAGTAGGCCAGATTAACGACTAGTACAGTCCTGCAGGTAAAATACCTTTTCAAACAAAATTTTAGAAGCTAGGTAGCATCGGACGAGTGTCCCGCCCCGAAATGGTGATCTGATTGGCTGCTTTGTGATCGATCGGTGTTTTGCTTGCTTATGATTGACCGATGCATTCCTATCTACCCATGTAGGCCAGATTAACGACTAGTACAGTCCTGCAGGTAAAATGCCTCTTTAAACAAAATTTGGGAGTACGATCAATTACTAACGACCTGCATGGTCGATCGATAATGTGTGTAGTGATTGTGAGAGCTGCTTTGTGCGCCTACAAATTTGACGAAAGAGGCACTTAATGGTCGGTAATGTGGCCTACATGGGGAGTCCGAGATGCATCAGGTCAGCTAAATCAGCTAGTCGGCCCTGAAACAGTGTGACACACATAGATGGTGTGCGCTGCCCCGATTGGCTGGTGCATCTCCTGGTAGGTGAGTTGATTAACTGTGATTGGTCAGTCTGTTCCCGCATTCCTATGTAGGCCACATTGTCGACCAGTGTCAGAAAGAGTTCTTGAATTGTCTGTGATGCTCTTTAAAAGTTATCGTATCTAACGGTTGAAATATGGCTTCAGTTGATTATAAAGCATTGCTCCTCTATCATTTTTCTCTCATTTTCCATTTCTATTATTATATTTATTTTGCAAAATTATCCAATAGAATACTTTTGTCCATTGGAGAGTACTTGTCTTTAATGTGGCCTACATGGGGTGTCCGGGATGCATCTGGTCAGCTAGTCGGCCCTGAAAGAGTGTGGCACACATAGATGTTGTACGGTGCCCTGATTGGCTGCTGCGCCTCCTCGTTGGCGAGCTGATTAACTGTGATTGGTTGCGCATTGTCGCGTTCCTATGTAGGCCACATTGTCGACCAGTGTCAGAAAGATTTTTTTTTAATTTTCTGTGCACTTCAAAAGCTGTCTTATCTAACAATTGAAACAAGACTTCAGTTGAATATAACGTATCGCTCCTCTATCCTTTTTCTCTCATTTTTTATTTCTACCATTATAAATACTTTACAAAATTATCCAATAGAATACTTTTGTCTTCTGGAGAGCACTAGTCTTTGATGTGGCCTACATGCACTAAATCAGCTAGGCAGCATTGAGTGAGCCTGCCGGCCAGATGGGTGCCTGCTAATGTTGTTCTGATTGGCTGGCGCTCGCCCACCTTCCCATGTAGGCCAGATCAGCGACAAGTATCAAATTCCTGGAAACTCTGTGATGCTTGACTAACGAATGGTGAAGGACCCCAATTGTCAAATTTTTTTAAGATTTCACTCCAGAAGTGGGAGTATAGAGTTAGAGCAACTATGAGATGGAGGAGGAAATGTCCGGCAAAGTCTGAACTTCTTCAGAAGACCTGAAGGGGTGATGAATGCTGAGACCCCGTCGGTCAGCTGCATCTGGTGATTCGATGCCAATTCGAGGAGCGTCGACACCTCCACTTCATTGTATTCCACGCTTCAGCTTCCGCCTTCGTCCACCTGATTCCTGGCCCAACGCTGCATTCCACGCCACCATCGTCGCTCCTCCGTCCTTCTCATGTCTATTCGATTGTTCACGCTGAATCACTCGGCCGACGTCTTCTGCCAACTTGCGCTGAAGAAGCCGACGACGACGAGCTGCTGAGACTGACCGCGTCGTCCAGGTCTTTCAGCCGCGGCTTCGTGCTGTAGCCGCCCGGTCCGAGGCTAACGAGGCGCATTCGTTCGTCGTCAGCGAGCCAGCCGGCCAGTCATTCAGTCGTCTAATAAAGCGCCGACACAGCAGAACTATCGCTCTGTCGGCCGGCCAACCTGGCGCCTATCGATTCTCTCACGCCATTCTTTACCTGGCGAGCACAGAGCGAGAGCTCCGCCGGTCGGCTAGGCGGCGCCCGCCGGCTCCCGCGCCTCTATGGCCTCCGCTGGTGACGGAGGTCTCGTTGTCGTCTGGCTTCGGAGCGGTTTATTCAGTCTACGCCGGACTCTCCCTGACGAGCTTCATCTTGTTTCTGTGTTGACTGGTGTGACCCACGGATGGGTCATGCGATCCTATAGGACGGCTATGGAGCTCTTTCCGAGAATTCAGAAGAACATTTTTAATTTTTTCTATGTTCTATGTGCTATCCTATTTTTTCAGCATTTTCTCGTCTATTTTTTTTTGAGTTTTATGCCGATATGTTTCACCCTTAGGGCATGGTAGGCCCAATCACCATAGTTCGACATTCCTTGGTGTGCGCCATGCACACTACTTTTGTGGGATATCGTGCATGCGCTTTGAATGCCTGCATTACACCTGTGGACTGTGGCCGCTGGCTAGTCAGAATATCGTTTCTTAGACCTTTTCTTCCTCTGCTTCTCTTTTGTGATCACCTCCCTTTTCATTTCCTCCTCATTCCTCTTCTATTTATTATAATTTGTTAATATTACTGTTTTAATTATTGTATATTATATTATATTACATTTTTTATCAGTTTTTATTAGTTTTTGTGACTAGTCGTCAATGTGGCCTACATGATGAGGTAAGGACGCGCTAGCCAATCAGACCCAATCAGAGCACTGAACAATCGCGCACCAACAAATCCAGATGTCATTTATACTAGACACACCGTCTGTGTAGCAGCCTTGTTGGCCAAGCCGATCTGGTGCATTCCAGCCTCGCCATGTAGGCCACATTAACGACTAGTACTCTCCGAAGATAAGAAAAGAAGGGTAAGTGTAGGAAATACACAATGTTTCGTGCGTTAGTTAAAATCGGATTCGAATTTCATCGCAGACTTTCTTAGAACGATTTCTGGTGCTTGTCGACAATGTGGCCTACGTACGAACGTAGTGACAAGGCGCTAGCCAATCACAGTCAAGTAGAGCTTTCATCAGTCACGCATCAGCCAATCAGAACACCGATTGCTCATGCACTATCTGCGTGGCACGCACGTTCGATGCGGTTTAGCTGATCTGGTGCACTCCGGCTTCCCATGTAGGCCACATTAACGACTAGTACTCTCCGAAGATAATATTGTCTCATTGAAGATAAAGAAAGAAGGTAAGGGTGAAAAACACAGCGTTCAATTGAAGCCATGTTTCATGCGTTGGTCAAGGAACCTTCCACTTTATTTATTTATTTATTTATTCATTTATTTAAGCCCACAACAAAACAACCAAATCAACTAGCGAAAAACATGCTCTACGACAATTCCATTTGCAGACTTTCTTAGAACGATTTCTGGTACTTGTCGTCAATATGGCCTACATACGAACGTAGTGACAAGGCGCTAGCCAATTACAGTCAAGCAGAGCTTTCGGCAGTCACGCATCAGCCAATCAGAACTTCGATTGTATAGGCATCTTCTGCGAGGCACGCTTGTTCGATCCGGCTCTGGTGCATTCCGGCTTCCCTATGTAGGCCACATTAACGACTAGTACTATCTAATAAAATTGTCCCATTAGAGAAGTTTGATAGTTAAAAATAAATAAAAAGAGGTGAAAGAGTGCAAAACAACACATTCAGTTGAAAAAACTGCTTTAATCTCCGTCCCCGAAAAATTCGACAACGATCAATAATGTTGGTCGAGATGTTCCGCAGAAGTGAAATGCATGGCGCGTCCCACAAGCGATAGATTTTCTTGCGCCTTTTTTCTTCGTTTTTGCTACTACTGTTTTTATCTGTGTTTCAAACTCGTATTATTATTTTTGTATGCATTGTCGCTTCCATACCTGCGTTATAAACTATTTTTATTATTTTATTTTTTATTTTTACTTTCATTTTCATTTTCTCCTACTTTTATTTTATTTTATGTGTTTTTTCGTTACGTTGGTATAAGGATTTATATGGCAGTGATTTTAAATTTTTTTGCAAAATGAACTTCTCGATCAGCTGATTTTATTTCACCGCCTAACTCACATATGGGCTAGGCTCGGCTCTTCCTAAACACCTAGCGGTCAACTACGAATGGTTACGGCAAATCTCGGACTCTCTCAGCGGTCAACTGAGGGGACAACTATAGAAGTGCAGTGAGATTTCACCGATAGGTGAACGGAAGTTGACCCTTAGTGGAACTAACTTTCACACTTTGAGCGGGGGTTTGAAAGGAATCAAAACTTGTCAAAAATACTTTTCAAATTCCCGCCGTAGAAAATACGTTGAACTTGAGGAGAAATGCCGTTGAACTACCGGTCAATTCCTTCGGTGGATTACAATTGTCCTTCCAGTTGACCACTGTGTATCTGAGAATTGATTAATTGCTAACTTAACATTAATTAATTACTAACTAAATAATTCGCTGTCATTTTTTTTGCTGTATTCAAGACGACGGCGTGGGGTAGCGCGTAATTTGTGTATCTGCGTACGAGGCATCACGCTACAAATCCAGCTGGATTTCTTGTTTAAGAACTGAACCGTTGACCTGCCGGAGCAAAGTCGGTCACCAGTGGGCGAAAATCCGGTCACCTATCGGTGAATATCATACGGCAAGTAGATACCATCCCTCTTCACCGGAAACTCACCAGCGCTAGAGGATTCAGCGTTGTCCTTGCCGCATCGTCGTATATCAGCGTCGTTTTTCTTTATTGCATTTTGATATTCATTATTTGCTAAGCTCTTCACTGACTAGACTTTTCTATTTGGTAATAACTAACCCATGTCTGGGTTAGGTTACACTCGATGTGATCCACCCTTCTGCTTCTTGAGGGAACATTCAGACCCATACAAATGTCCATTATTTCTGGAAATTCTGAAAAAAAAATCAGAAAGAAAAATCTAAGTAGAAAGAAAATCAGAAATTTCTTCAACAGCGTTTAAAATTCTGTTGAACTACCGGAGCAAAGTCGGTCACCCATAGGTGAAAGCACATTCACCTGAAGTTTCCTTCCACTTCACCGAAAACTCGCCAGCAATTGACCGCTGAAGGTTTCAGAAGCTGAGCTCCATCTTCTTAAACAAGCACTATTTTCTATTTTTTTTTCTACGCTATGCGTTATGGATGAGGTTTATTCTATCCTTTTTGGAATTTTGCTATTATTTTCAACGCCCTAACTGACAAAGTAGTCCTGCTTGGCAAAGCCTAACCCATATGTGGGTTAGGTTACGTTCCATGTGATCTACCCTTCTGAGGGTCGAATTTTTTGACTCATAGAAACGTGTTTTACCCTTGAAAATTCAGAATTTTCAACCACAAAAAAGAACCTGACACACATAGGCTGCCGTACCCGAAGTAATTCATTGCTATGCCTCTCCAGTTTCTCGAGATCGACTGAATACGCCCTTTTTTAAATTTGTTGAACTGCCGGAGCAAAGTTGGTCAACTGCGGGCGAAAGTCCTGTCACCTGTAGTTGACATTCCACTTCTGCCGAAACTCGCCGGCAGTTGACCGCTAGGGGTTTTAGAGGCTGCATCTCATTGACCTAATGGAGTTTGCTATACATTTTTTCGGAATTTCGTTATTATTTGCAAGGCCCCTTCTGGTTTGCAGTCGCATTTCGCAGTGCCTAACCCGTATTTGGGTTAGGTTTCGTTCGGTGTGACCTACCATTCTTCCAGACCGCCAAACATTTTGACTCCTTAAAACGTCTTTTATTCCTGAAACGTTTTCAACGACACAAAAAACCAGACTTTCTTATGGGTTAAACGGTCATTTTGGACGAAAATCACTGCTCATAATAATAATGTAATAATATTTAAAAATAATTATTAATGATAATTTTAATATTGCACTCAAATTTTTTGAATCGACTGAGACTGTGCTTGTTTGAGACGCTGTTGAGCTACCGGAGCAGAGTCGGTCACCAGTAGGCGAAATTCCTGTCACCTATCCGTGAAGTTCACACGACGAGTAGATGCCGTTCCGCTTCACCGGAAACTCACCGGCAGTTGTCCGCCAGGGGATTCAAACTTTTCCTGGCCTCAGCAGCAGCTCCATCGTCCTATATAACCGGATAGCAATTCAACCACTCCCCTACTGCCGTTTCCATGTTCCCGTGCGCTTGCTACAGTATCCCGCAAACCTGCACATCAACCTGCAATTCGAACAGCAGTAGGGAATTAGTTATGAATAATACCATATAAACACCAATTTTCTATTTTTTCTATTGCTCATTCACCTGTTGGTCTTATCTGGTAGTTTCTAACCCACATGTAGGTTAGGTTATATTCGAAGTGATCTACAGCCCCCTTCCTGAAGGTTAGACATTCTGACTCAATGAAACGTCTTTTATTTCTGAAAATTCAGACTTTTCAGCGAAAAAAAAGAACTTGACCCACATATGGGTCAGGCTTTACTCCATCGAAGTAATTCCTTGCCATTTCGCTCGGGTTTCTCGAAATCGACTCGTTTTTGCTCTGGTTTCTTTGCCGTTCTTATCTGATAAAGCCTATCCCATATGAAGGTTAGGTCACATTCGATGCGCTCTACTCATTCCTGAGGATTAAGCGTTTCGACTCATACAAATGCCCCTTATTCCAGAGAATTTAGATAAAAATGGAAACCATTTCGAATACTCAGAATTTTTTCAGCAGAAAAAATTGACTCACATATGAGTCAGGCGGTCGTCTTTGAATCAGCTGCTTGCCATTTCTCTCACGTTTTTCGAAATCGACTCGGAACGCCCCTGGTTGAGACTGTTGAACTAGCGGAGTGAAGTCGGTCATCAGTGGTCGAAAAATCTGTCACCTATCGGTGAATTTTGCACGACGAATCTGTAGATACCGTTACGGTTCACCGGAAACTCTCCTGCAGTTGAACGCTAGGATTCTCATCGTCCTAAATAAGAGCTACTTTCTTTTCTTTTTTCTAAAATCATTATGAATGTGTGGTTTTATTTCTTTTGACATTGATTATTTTCAAGATCCTTCACTTACCTTGTAATTCCTAACCCATATGTGGGTTAGGGTTCACTGGATGTGATCTGCCTTCCTTCCTGAGGGCTAGACGTTTAGACTCATGGAAGTGCCTTATACTCCCGAAAATTCAGAATTTTCAACGACATATGAGAACCTGACTCACATATGGGTCAGGCTGTCCTCCACCGAATTAATTCTTCACCATTTCTCTCGCGTTTCTCAAAATCGACTCGTTTTTGCTCTGTTTTCTTCCTCGCTCTTATCTGATAACGCCTAACACATATTTGGATTAGGCTGTATTCGATGTGATCTACCCGTCTTCAGGAGGCGGGAAACATGTTCATTCATAGTGTCCCTACCGTAATCGCGGCAGTCAATCAAGCACGGCTCAGTAGCACAGGCACGGCTTATGATTGGCTGTCGCGATTACGGTAGGAGCAACGGCGCGTTCCCGTACCCTCGTAGTGCACCTTAGCGGCATGTACCACTTGTTCTACTATTAGTATTGTTCTATTATTATAATGTTATTATTATCTGATCTGCTGCGTTTTTTCCCCAAAATTCAGATTTTTTCAAGGACAAAATAGAACCTGACCCATATGTGGGTCAGGCTGTCGCGCTCGAATTAATTCCTCGCCATTTCTCTCACCTTTCTTGGAATCGATTCGTATTTGCTTTGGTTTCTTCCCGACTCCTATCTGGTAATGCCTAACCCATATGTGGGTTAGGTTGCATTCGTTGTGTTTGTTTACCCTCCTTTTGAGGGCTAACATCTTGCCCTATGGAATGGTGTGATCTTCTTCTTCTTCTTCTTCTTCAGCGTCTGTCGCGCTTCGTAGTGGACAAACTACGGAACTATGGAATGGTGTGATCTACTGCATTTTATTCCTGAAAATCCTGATTTTTCAACGGGAAAAAACCCGACCCATACGTGGGTCGGGTTATATTTGTCGTACTCGAGTTTTTCAAAATCGACTGAATGGGTCCTTGTTTGAAATTCTGTTGAACTCCGGAGCTAAGCCGGTCACCAGTGGGTGAAAATCCTGCCACCTGTAGTCCTATTCCACTTCACCACAAACTCGCCGGCAGTTGACCGCTAGGAGTTTCAGAAGCTGCGAAGCTTATATTATTTTTCTATGAGCTACCCTCCTTTTCGAGGGTTAGACATTTTGACTAACACAAAAACCTTTGATTCTTCAGAATTCAGATTTTTCGACGACAAAAAACTTGAAATAAATCTTTAAGAACCTGAACAGTCCTTCAATTAATCCTTTGCCACTTCATTCGCGGCCTACGAAATCATATTTGCTTTGGTTTTCCCCGCTCCTATTTGGTAATACCTAACCCATACATGGGTTAGGCTACATTCGACGTGATCTACCCTCTATCTTGAGGGTCAAACATTTCGCCCTATGAAATGGTGTGATCTACTGCATTTTATTCCTGAAAATTCAGAACTTTCAACGACAAAATAGAGCCTGATCCACATATGGGTCAGCCTGCCGTCCATGAGTTGATCCACTGCCATTTCTCTCGCGTTTGTCGAAATCGACTGAATACGTCACTGTCTAAAAATCTGCTGTACTGCCGGAGAAACGTCGGTCACCAGTGGGTGAAAATCCTGTCACCTGTGGCTCACCGGAAACTCACCAGCAGTTGACCGTTAGGGTTTCAGAAGCTGTGTTGCGATCTGCCCTCGCGTTTCTCGAAATCGATTCATATTTTCTTTGGTTTCCTATCCGCTCCTTTCTGGTAATGCCTAACCCGTATATGGGTTAGGTTACATTCGACATGATCTACGCTCCTTCTTGAGGGTCACACATTTCGCTAATGGAACGGTGTGATCTACTGCGTTTTTTCCCCAAAAATTCAGATTTTTTTTCAAGGACAAAATAGAACCTGACCCACATATGGGTGAGGCTATCGTTCTTGCCATTTCTCTCGCGTCCCTCGAAATCGACTTAATACGGCTTTGTTTAAAATTCTGTTGAACTACCGGAGAAAAGTCGGTCACCAGTGGGTGAAAATTCTGTCACCTGCAGTTCACCGGAAACTCACCAGCAGTTGACCGTTAGGGTTTCAGAGGCTGTGTTGTGATTACTCCCCTGACCTTCCCGACGGCCAAACATTTTCACTCATAGAAACGTCTTTTGTCCATAAAAATTCAGAATTTTCATCGACAGAAAAGAGGCTGACCCACATGTGGGTCATCGAATTAATTCCTTACCATTTCTCTAGCTTTCTCGAAATCGACTGAATACGTCATTTTCTAAAAATCTGCTGTACTGCAGGAGCAAGGTCGGTCACCGGTGGGTGAAAATTCTGTCACCACCGCAAAGTCACCGGCAGTTGACCGTTAGGGCTTCAAAAGTTATGTTGTGATCTACCTCCTTTTTGAGGATCAAAGATTTCGCCTCAGGGAATGGCGTGATCTACTGCATTTTATTCCTGAAAATTCAGATTTTCCAACGACAAAAAAGAATCTGACCCACATGTGGGTCATCCAATTAGCTCCTTGCCATTTCTCTCGCGTTTCTCGAAATCGACTCCTATTTGCGTTGATTTTTCTCTTTCCTATTTGGTAATACCTAACCCGTATGTGGATTAGGTTATATTCGACGTGATCTACCCTCCTTCTTGAGGGCCAAACATTTCGCCTTCTGATCTACCGCATTTGATTTCTGAAAGTTAAGAATTTTCAACGACAAAAAAGACCTGACCCACCTATGGGTCAGATTGCCGTCCTCGACTTAATCCACTGCTATGTCTCTCGCGTTTCTCGAAATCAAGTGAATACGGCTTTGTTTAAAATTCTGTTGAACTACCGGAGAAAAGTCGGTCATTGGTGGGTGAAAATCCTGTCACCTGCAGTTCACCGGAGACTCACCAGCAGTTGACCGTTAGGGCTTTAGAATCTGTGTTGTGATCTACCTCCTTTCTGACGGCTAACCATTTTTACGAATAGAAACGTCTTTTATTGCTGAAAATTCAGAATTTTCAACGACAAAAGACCACACGACCCACATGTGGGTCATCGAATTAATTCCTTGCCATTTCTCTCGCGTTTCTCGAAATCGACTCGTATTTGCTCTGGTTTTTCTCGTCGTTCCTCTGACAGTCGCGGCGGGCGGCGGAACGTCGTCGTCGTGCCGTCCCAGCCGGGGATTCGGCGGACCGGCACTGCTACCGCTGGCTTCCGCAGGATTTCGCCCCTTTTCAGGACGTCGCACTGGCATTGTTGTACCATGCACCACCAGCAGCAGCAGCATCGCCGTCATCGTCAGCACTTCGTCCACGTATCGACCACGCTCTAACGGGGCTCACAGCCACGGATTCAGCTACGGCCGTCGACGACTGTCCAAACACTCCTCTGATCATCGACGACAACGATGGGTGCGTTCCGCTGTGTGTGTGTTTCATCTCGCGGCTTTGTTTCGTCGTTTCGTTGATTGTTCGTATTTTCCACGTCTTCTTTGTGCGAATTCGCTCACTTCTCTAGTTCATTACCGCTCCTGAAGCGCGCTGGTCGTTGTAGGCGTTGGTCGCCTTGACGACGAACAATGCCACGTGTGACGCACTTCATCTCACCAGCACCGCTGTCTAAGCCAGATGTAGATGGAGAACGTCTACTGGCCGGAGACGAGGAGGTCCGCTGGCGGTGCAGCTCAAATATTGGCACGTCGGAGGGGAGGTGTTTGAATTGACGAAATCGTAGCCAAATCGCTGAAGCTGGTCCGTATGGCACCCCTACACGCTTTCCGGTACTTAGTGGTTTGTAACCCTGTGTTGCTATGGGAACCGATACAATCTGGGTAATCTGCTCTCCGTCGAGTGGAGCCGCCTACGAGCCTACGACGAATTGAGTTGCACTTGCAAATGAGTTCCGGATTCAAACGACGACAATGCCCTTTGAATAAGCGCTTAAGCTTGGAGAGGACCAAAAAATGGAAGAAAAAATAAAATTTTAGAAAAAAAATTTCCCCTGTTCGGTTAAGCAGTGCTGGTGGTGTAAGGCGTAGCATCGCTGCCCGGAAAGCAGAAGGTGCGGGTTCGAGTCCCGCCTCGTGCAAGAGTTTTGATCCTAATCAAACATCCATCCATGGACTTCTATCTTCTATAACAGCCGCTCTAGACTTTCAAAAAATGTGAAAATTCAGTGTTGTTCTTCAATTAGGAAAAATATGAAGAATTTTGCATGTATGAGATGCTGAATTAGTATGTGAATTGTCTAGAAGGTCAACTAACTGACTAAACGTCCTACATAGGCCTCATTGTCCATCTTTCAAACGCTATTCATTGAAAATGTATTCTATTATTTTCATTTTGAATCAATCAACCATCTAACCCCGGTAGGTTACGCACCAGAGTGATATATGCCGCTTCACTACAGTCCACTCGAGTAAGGTGTATGGCGCATCCCAGAGACTATTGATTGAATATTGATTGACGTCGCCGACCTGTTTATGTTACTATAATTCGCGCATATTCCCATTTATTTCTTACTGCCAGAGAAGGTTATGGTGGTTAATCAGCTCCTTATAGCCCGGGTTCTGACCTCGATCGATTTTTTTTTAATTGTGGAAAATATAAAAATTTGGGAAAAATATGAAAATTTTGCATCTTACTTAAACTCTCAGAGAGGCTGAATTGTTCAAAAAGTCAACTAACTGACTAATCGCCTTAAATAGGCGTGATTTTTCAATTTTTTAACGCTAATAATTGAAAATGTGTTTAAAAAAAACAAAAAAATGGTGAAATGAAAATTGTTTGCAAAATTTTTTGCATTTTGCTACTGTTTGGAATCAACCAACCACCTGACCCCAATAGGTTATGCACCAGAACAATATGCCGCTTCAGTACATTCCAATCGAAGTAAACGGCATGGCGCATCCAAAGGACTATTGCTTGACGTCGCCGACCTATTTTTCTTACCATAATTCATGTTTATCTCTATTCACTTTTTAATGAATACCAGAGAAGGTTAAGGATAAAGGATAAAGGACGGCGTTACTCAATCGCTCTTGGTATGCGCCACGCACTCTACTTCTACGTGATGTCGTGGAGGCGATTTGAATGGGTATTTGGCCATACAATGACTTGCGGTGGCCAGCCGATGAACAAGTCAGCGCTCTATCCTTTCCAGACAAGTCTGGTACCAATTCACCGACCCCGGAGAGATGGAAGGCTTGGTTGGTCTGGGCGGGAAATCCGAACCAGGAACCTGGTATCGGGTGTATACGACAGTCGGCGCCTCCTCCGACTGCGCTACGCGCGCCCCAGAGAAGGTTATCGTAGTTGAATCGCTCTGTATAGCCCGGCTACTCACTTTAGTTGATTTTTTCTAAATTAAAGAAAATTTCTAGATTTTTGTTGTTTTTTTACGTAAAGACCCAATGCACACCTCAAGGTATGATAAGTAGAATGCGTGGCGCACTCCATAGAGCAATCGATTGATGAAAAATTCCGCACTCTTCCTTTCAGCTGCGGATCGCAAAGGAATAGGGTAATATTGTTTAATTTTGTTACCAAATCTCTTCGCAAAATTGCTGGCCAATGGTGGAGCATAAAGTACGGCGTTAATCAATAATTTTGTGGGATGCGCCACGCATTCTACTGAGTAATCTGCCCCGGTTGATTGGAGTGAACTACGTGTCTACGAGTTGGTTTTTATGTACAAACGAGTTCCGAGTTTAAAGGACGATAATGCGCCTTGTAGAAGACCGCAAACTTGTTTTTTCTACCAAATTTTTTGGAAAAAAATTAAAATTTAGGAAATATATGAAAATTTCGGATCAATCCTAGTCCACTTTGCTTAGTACTTTCGACAACGGCGGTAAATTTGAAGCTAAGCGACTTTAGGCATACTATTTAGAAGACCCGCTGTGTAATTGCCTACCGTTGAACGGCCAGCCTGTTTCTCTTCTTGCGGTGCCTCCTCCCCTCCCCCCCCCCCGACTAGGATAGATCCAAAATTTTCGTATTTCATATGAGCCGTCTGGACGATGCTGAGTTAATAGGTGAATTGTCTAATATATACGGTTAAATGACTGGGTATCGTTCTACATAGGCTTCATCTTCCAATTTTTTAATGCTAGTAATTAAAAATATGCGCTGACAATTAAAATAAAATGTTGAAAGGAAAATGTTTGTAATTTGTTTGTTAAATTTTTGCATTTTTCTATTATTTGGAATTAACCAATCATCCAACCGCGGTATGTTATGCAGCAGAGTGATATAAATTAGTAGCTTCAATACATTCCACCCAAGTAAAGTGCATGGCGCATCCCAGAGGCTATTGATTTAATATTGATTGAGGTCCGCGACCTGTTTTTCATTCTATAATTCCGCCTATCTTAATTCAATTCTTAATTAATGCCAGAGAAGGTTATGGTAATTCATTCGATCTTTATAGTCCGGCTACTGACCTTGATTAATTTCCTAGATTAAAGAAAATTCCCAATTTTTTATTTCTTTACATGCAGAAAAATTGCGTACCTAAAGGTTTGATAAGTAGAATGCGTGGCGCATTCCATAAAGCAATCGATTGATGAAAAACTCTACGCTCTTCCTTTCAGCTGCGCATCGCAAAGGAATAGTGTGACATTGTTAAATTTTGTTATCAAATCTTTCCGCGAAATTGCTGGCCAGTGGTGAAGCATAAAGCACGGCGTTAATCAATAATTTTGTGGGATGCGCCACGCATTCTACTGAGTAATCTGCTCTGGTTGGGTGGAGCGAACTACGTGTCTACGAGTTGGCTTGTACTTACAAACGAGTCCCGTGTTTAAAGGACGATAATGCGCCTTGTAGAAGACCGCAACTAGCCACCTCTTCCAAATTTATGGAAAAATTAGAACTTTAGTTATCTTTTTTAGTTTAGGAAAAATCTGAATTTTTCTGTATCTTATTTGAGACCTTTGCGATGCTGGATCAGTAGCAGAATTGTCTAGAAGGTCAACTAACTGACCTATCGTCTTACATGGACCTCATTTTCCAATTTTCAGCGTTTATTACAAAAATGTATCCTAGTAAAGAAAAAACAAATGGTAAAATGAAAAATTTTTGCAAAATGTTTTTTTTGCATTTCGCTATTATTTTTTTCTGTAATCAAACTACCACCTAACCCCAGTAGGTTATGCACCAGAGTGATGTGATGCTTCACTTCATTCCACTCGAGTAAAGCGGCGCATGGCGCATCCCGGAGACTATTGATTGAGTATTGATTGACGTCGCCGACCTGTTTTCCTTACTATAATTCCGCCTAAGGGCGCGTGTAGCGCAGTCGGAGGAGGTGCGACTGTCGCGTGCACCCGATACCAGGTTCCTGGTTCGGATTTCCCGCCCAGGCCAACCAAGCCTTCCATCCCTCCGGGGTCGGTGAATTGGTACCAGACTTGTCTGGGAAGGATAGAGCGCTGACTTGTTCATCGGCTGGCCACCGCAAGTCATTGTATGGCCAAATACGCATTCATGTCGCCTCCACGACATCCCGTAGAAGTAGAATGCGCTGGCGCATCCCAGAAGGGATTGAGTAACGCCGTCCTTTATCCTTTTATTTATTTAATTCCGCCTATCTTCATTCATTTCTTAATGAATGCCAGAGAAGGTTATGGTAGTCAGTTCGCTCCTACAGCCCGGCTGCTTACTTTTATTTTTAAAAATCTTCGTTGAATAAGGAAATAATTTCGTTTAGCTTTACAAAAAATTATATTTGAGTTATATTTCGACCCGATTATTTCCTGGTATCACCTCATTCGCTGGTCAAATTGGACACTCTTCTAAGACTAACGCTTTTAAAATCAGAAAAAAATCTTTAAAAAATCTTGGCGTCTTCCACTCTTCAAAAAGGTTATGAACAACTTTTTATTCAATAAAAATTTGGTAAATATGTACTCTTTCCAAATTTTTAGTTCAGCTACCCGAATAAGTGTAATAATTTCATAAAATTTTCTATTTTTAGGAAAAAGTAACAAACAAAATTATTTAGTTTAAAATTATTTATTATTATTTTATTTTAAAGCGCAACAAGGCAGCTATGATTTCGTGAATTAAAAGACAAGATTGCGCCATGTACTTGGAACGCTCGTCGTGATTTTTCTTTGATTAATAATGTAAATGCTGCTTACAGAAAGCGTCAAAGCGAGATTAGACGTGTTCTTTGCAGTTGTATTTGTTTATTTTTATTTTTATTTATTTGTTGCAGATGTGAAACCCATGCAAACAGAAAGCATTGTATCGATCGACTAAAAATCGTGACGTGTTGAACGAGGGCATGGCGCAATCTTCCATTTTTAGCTTCAAAAGAAGAGATGGCTACTTTTCTGTTTTATTTCAACAAGCTTCAAACCATTATTTTTACGAAAAAAAAAACGAGAATTTTCATAAAATTTCGATTATTTGTTCACTTATTATAAATTTCACGTGAATTGAAATTTCAGAGAAAGTGATACCAATTTTTTCAAATCTTCATGGAGAGTCTCTAGTTTAATTCTACGATTGGCAGCCTTATGTGCAGCCGTGCGACAGGGAGCTGGAAAGTGTCCACGAATTTCCGGCGATTTTCAGCCGAGCGATTTTTCTCACGGATGACTGCACGATGATGAACGTAGGAATTCGTTGCCTTGCAGGAAATGAACACCTTGTCTACACAGATACCTCGACGCAGCTGAGCCTCTCGTTGTCTCACCGTTTTCGGGTTAAGCCATGCACTCCTACGAAATCTCGCAGAAGTCGTCTGAAGCTCTGTGGACAGGAGCTTCTTCTCCGAGTAGGGTTGATAGACCTATATGCCCTGCTCGTTAATCGAACCTAGACGGCTACGCAGAAGAACTTCGACGCTCGCTGCCGACTGCGCCACACGGCCAATGTTATAAGATAACCGAATATGCGATTGTAAATTATTTATTTATTTATTTATTTATTTATTTATTACGTCTTGAACACGTGCCCGCACGGAAAAGCAAATAAGTAGAACAGGAAATTCTATGAGTGAAAAGAGCGAAAATTTTAAAAATTTATAAAAATTAAAGGTAAAATTAAAATCGAAAAATAAACAAGTAATAAAATGAAAAAGTAAATAATAGTAAATAATTGAATTTAAATAAAATTAATTATTATATTAAATTGAAATATATTAAAATCAAAAATCAAATCCGAAAAATAAATATTAAATAAATAAATAAATAAATTCAACTAAAATTATTTACTAATAAAGGATAAATGACGGCGTTACTCAATCCCTTCTGGGATGCGCCACACATTCTACTTTTACGGGATATCTGGAGGCGATTTGAATGCGTATTTGGCCATACAATGACTTGCGGTGGCCAGCCGATGAACAAGTCAGCGCTTTATCCTTCCCAGACGAGCCTGCTACCAATTCACCGACCCCGGAGGGATGGAAGGCTTGGTTGGCCTGGGCGGGAAATCCGAACCAAGAGCCTGGTATCGGGTGCACGCGACAGCCGGCGCCTCTTCCGACTGCGCTACACGCACCTATTTATTTACAAAATCAAATTAAAATAAATTAAAATCAAAAATTACATTGCCCTTATCTACCGTTTCTTGCATGCTATGAAAATGCATAGCGCACTAGGGGGAAGCGCTGGCTCTCGCTTGCAAACCGAATCGATTCGCGGTTCGGTTCCTGTCCACTACATTTGAGCCCTCTATCCTTGACTGTTTATCGAGTGTCGTGTAAGAAAAAGCCACGACTTCGTTGGTTTAATGGATAGCTTCACAGTCCATAACCCCTGGGATGCAGGTTCAAATCCCGCCTGACACATAATTTTTTTGACGTTTTGAAATTGCAGTTTCTTAATGTTTTGAAAACGCAATTTTGAAATCTTTGCGCTTTAATCTTAACATTCGGCTGTAACGCCCAAGCGCAGTCGGTAGAGGCGGCGACAACTCAGAGTAGTATCAAGTTCGAGTCCCGCCCAAGTCAAACATGCTTCGCATATCCTTTTACGGTCCATGGGATAGAACTCAAATTATCCATCATATGGCCACCACATGTAATGGTATAGGCTAAATGCGCATTCAAATGGCCTCGACGACATTCCGTAGAAATACAATGCATGGCGCATTTCAAAAAATTTGACTTATTGAAACCGACATCTATCCTTCTTATCCGTTTTATTTAACTTTTCTTCTAAATTATAGACATTGCCTAATTTTTCTTACAAAAAACTCAAATTCGGTGCTGAACACTTAGCGAAAGGGCGTAGGGTAGCGCAGTTGGTGTACGCACCAGCTCTTACGTGCGATCGATTCAAGGTTCGAGTCTCGTCCGAACCATCCAGGCTCTCCGTTTATTTTGGAGTCGGCGAATAAACCCCAGACCTGTTTTGGAATGAAGAAAAACCACCGTCCAACCTAGCAGATATCACGTAGGAGTAGAGAGCATGGCGCATACTACAAGGTATCGATTAATTAATACTTATTGATTATTTATCGTTTTTGGTACGCTGTTGGCTAGTTGCCACTTTCATCGGTTCAGATCTGTGTAGGAGGAAGAGAGGTAGCTATACTATGCAGCATTCCGTTCTCCGGTCTTGGTCTAACTACTCAAATGCGTGTCTTACTCCAACAGCTTGATGGCCTTAGGAGCATAAGAAGAGAGTGACAAAGAACGAAGTGGAACATGTCGTTAATGTGGCCTACATGTGAAGCAGGAAATGTCAGCGAATAACCTTCGACGCGTAAGTCAATCAGAACATCAATAGTACACGTCCTCTGCCATTGGCATGCCTTTTCGACGTCGCTCGACATGATTGGTCAGGTGTGTTCCTGCTTCCCCATGTAGGCCACATTGGTGACTTGTGCCAGCCCATTTTTTTACATGGACATTAATGACCGTAGTTGCGCCAGCCGTCAGCGCATCAGTCGTATATGCCCGCTTGGAGTGGCACGCCCTTTCGGTGCAGTCTGATTAGTCAGGTGTGATCCTGCTATCCGATGTAGGCCACATTAGCGACTTGTACCAACTTGTCTTTAATGTGACCTACATAAGGAAGCTGGAAAGCGCGAATAGCCTTAGACGCGTTAGCCAATCAGAACACCGATCGTACACGTACATCTCTGACAATGGCACGACTTTCCGACGCCGCTCGACATGATTGGTCAGGTGTGTTCTTGCTTCCCCATGCAGGCCACATTGGCGACATGGACCAGCACAGTTTTTTTACATTGATATTAATGACCGTAGGCGTGCCAGTCAGTCAGGAGGCCAATCGGGAATGTCCATGGCCCGCCGATTCGGTTCGCCCATTCAGTTTGATAATGTGGCCTACATCAGATAGGTGAGGTGTGGTCCTGCTATCCGATATAGTCCACATTATCGACTTGTACCAAACAACCATTTCTCTTCTATTCAGCCTAAAATTCTCCGTTTATTCTCGAAATTTTTGTTCCCTCTGCGAGCCTGACCAATCGGATCTGACAGAACAACGAACATCGGACCGGATATCGGAGATTTCATTAAAGAAACGACCTTCTGATGTCGGGAACGGATGCGGCGAATCTCCGTTTTTGTCAGAGCGGCAGCAGCGGGTCTGTAGATGCCGGTTCAACCGCAATGAGTTTCAGTGCTTGATGGGTATGCCCAAGTCTGCTGTTCGAGTCCGCTAATCTAAGGATCTTCCAGCGCACTTTCGAGGACTAACGAGTTGCGAGGGGATTCGCCGAAGAACTGCAGGATCTTCCAAATTACCGTTATTGATTAGTAGAATAAGTCAAATAGAATTAAAAAATTAAGAATGGGTTAAAAATCCGCATTGCCGCTGGCTTCAAGCAAACCTTTCCTTGGTCCTTTTGCATCGGTTCTCTAGTGGAGAGGAGCAGCAAGAATGGGGAATTAGCAAAAAGGGAATAACGTTTCGGGAAAATAGAATGCATGGCGCACTCTAGTAGAAAAAAAAACTATGTCAGAACCTTTGTCCCTTTCTCTGAGCCTACTTCCGCATTATTACATCGATCCGCCTCTCTCTAGTCTTTAAGTTAATTAAACATGGAAAGTTTGGTACTGGTCGTGAATGTGACCTACATGAAGAGAATAGGGCGTACCCGACCAATCAGATCACATCGAGTCGGCGAACCGAAGAAGCGTGTACAGTCAGTGGCCTGATTACCTTTCTCGGTGTTCGGACGTCGCTTTGTGACCGCCTGATAGTACAGACTCCCGTAAGTGACACGCCCACTTTGTGCAGCGTGACTAGTCTAGTCCTCCCTACCCATGTAGGCCACATTAACGACCAGTACTGAGAATTTCAAGTAATCTGAGTCAAGTAGGAACTTAAAATGTTCTCAGAACGTCTGCTGTTTTTTCTATCGAATGTGGAGTTCATTCTATTATAGAAGGGTAAACACCGACTTGTCTACAATCTGGCCTACGACGCAACCAAGGCATTGCCGATATCTCTCGAAAGTCGTGTACATCCGCCAACTTCTATCCTTTACGCCTCATTATGTTCACACCCTCTGAATTGATCCAGAACTGTCCTTTCCAGCCACCATGAATTGTGTCCAAAATCAATAATTAAATTAGTTTTTGATGGTGACACTGAAAAGCGCCTCGCCGAACCGTCACCTAGTCAGCGCTCGCATTCTGTCGTCGTTTTCGGCTCGCCAGCTTTGATTTTCCAGTCTGGTTTGTCGCTGTAGTGGTAACCCAGGTAGGGTTGATATACAAGGCTCGAAAACCACAACGTGATACTGTACCCCACTGCTGAAGCTTCTGAATGTTGCCGTTTAGCTGAAGAAATCCAAAGTATTCTGTAAAAAAAGTAGCAGGTTCTATAAAAAATCTATTTTTTCTAGAATATTCAGCACCAGCTGTGCGGCTGATTAAACACGTTTGAAATTTAAAAATGTCCTTAAAAAATACAATCAATTATCGATTAATAAAGGCATCAGTCCTTGTGTGGGATGCGCCACGCATTTCGCTTCTACGAGATATCTTGGAGGAAACTAATGCATGGCGCACTCTCTTCTTACAGCTCAGAGAGAAATGCTGTGTTCTGTACACATATGTAAAACTAGTTTTGTAGTAGTATTTCTGTAGGTTGTAGAATAAACTAAATTTTGTTAGAATTCAAGCATGAGAGACGAATATTTTTTATTATTTTTTATTACTATTATTCTCTTTAATTTTTACTCTACTTTGATTACCCATGGGGGTTACCCACCCAGAGTGCTCGATAACCGATAGAGATGTGAAGCTCTTCGTCCCAGCATTGCAGCAGTTATGACGGGCAGACGCATAGACAGATAGACGGATGGCTGCCTAACGGACTCTACTAGAAGAGGAATGCTCAACTCGAATATGGTGTTTGCAAAAAATATGTTACGTAGGAAGGCAATGTCCGCAAATAGCGTAACAAAAATCGATAAAATCAATCGATAACGGTTAGCTTGTTCGATCGATTACGTATAGCTACTGTGAGGCCTATCCGCCAGTCAAGCCAAAGCAGAGTCTGCCCTCAGCTGTGCTTAATAATAGAAGCTCCTTGTCTTTCGTGACCATTGTGCCGAATGTAGCGGACGGATGCACAAACAGACAGACAGACAACTGGTTTCGAGCATTCTATAGGTAGAAACCGTTCAGCTAGAACACTAAGTTTGCTGAAAAAGCTGACCCTATGTGTGGAGCCAGCATTCGAAAATATCGCAAAAAAATTGATAAATCGATCGTTAACGATTGTCTTGGCCAATCGATAATGTATAATGTATAGGTGTGGTGAAACCTGCTCATTCGTCAACCCTGAAAGCAGTATCCTCTAGGCAGAGTTCAGTGATGGATCGAAATCTGAATCCGTCCACGAAATTTGTGCCAACTGCGGCGGACGGACGCACAGACAGACAGACAGACACAGAGCTGGCTGTCACCAGCCGTCCTGATGCCGAATTGGAGTGCTATCCATGGCGTGTGTGCATATGTGCTGCGGGACTTTATGTGCTCGCAAACTCTGATTTGTTGCTTTCCAAGGACTCCAGAAGACAGCGACAGTCATCAGGGCTATTAGTAAGACCAGAATGCGTGGCGCATCCCAAATAGGAATTGCTTGAGCCCTCTATTCTCCTCTACCGTGCACCCGTACTTTTTCTTCGTTTGATGCCGTTGGATCAGTATTGATCGATTCCTTTTCGTCCATGTGGCGGCCATTAATTTCGCGCGGATTCACACGCAGACGGCAAAATAGTTGGTAGAACTGCAGACGTAGAGTACCAGTGTTTTCGTAGAACTCCTCTATTCTCCTCTACCGCTTACCCCTATTTTTCCTTCGTTTGATGCCATTGGATCAATATTGATCGATACTTTTTTGCCTATGCATTGGCCAATAATTTCGCGCGGATTCACACACAGACGGCAAAATAGTTGGTAGAACTGTAGACGTAGAGTGTCAGTGCTTTAGTAAAACGCTTCTATTCTCCTCTACCGCTTACCCCTATTTTTCCTTTGTTTGATGCCACTCGATCAATATTGATCGATTCCTTTCCGCCCATGCGGCGGCCATTAATTTTGCGCGGATTCACACACAGACGCTAAAACTCTTGGTGGAACTGCCGCTTGCCCCTATTTTTCCTTCGTTTGATGCCATTGGATCAATATTGATCGATTTCTTTCCGCCCGTGCGGCGGCCATTAATTGCGCGTGGATTCACACGCAGACTGCAAAACAGTTGGTAGAATACCAGCTTGAACATGGTGTTTGTCGAAGAATCTGTTGTTATGAGGAAGACCGCGTTCGCAAACAGCGCCCATTTCGAGGTAGTAGAACCGTCGGTGTACAGATGCTGACTGTACACCTTCTAAGGCCATCTGTGATCGACTGGTGCGGCTGCTGTTCCGATAATCGACTCCGGCAGCAGCTCGCGGCCTGCTCGTCGTTCCTTATCTGGACTTCGACGCTGCCCGGCATCGTCATCAGCAGATTACTGCCCCCCCCCCCCTCCTTCGGTCCGTGTCATCAGCCAGCCCCAGCCGGCCAGCATCATGGGTGGAGCTGGGTTGGCGCTCACAGTCTGTTTGCTCTTCTTCATCTCCTGCCAGCCAGCCAGCCAGCCGGAGCGGGCGTGTGCGTGTGTGTGTGTGACCTGTGCCGATGACGACTTCGGCGGTCTTCTTCTGCTTCATGGCTCACCGCATCTGAAGCGGCGTTGATTCCGCGATCCTGATCATCTCCGGTCCACGCGCTCGCGTACTCCTGTAATCCTCTTCGTCGCAGCGGCGACACACCATCCGTGCTTATGCAAATTTCACGCCCCGTTTTCACGCTGTACTCCACGGGTTCCGTTCATCGCACGTAGAATGACCCTCTGTCGTGGAATGGAAGGGAAATGCCTCCTTGAGTAGTTGTTCGTCTATTTATCGGTGACTCCTATTGATCAATGGGCGTCAGTAACGTCTCCATGCGTCCCTGTCGCGTGCCAAAATGACCCAATGGAACCTGCTCGATCAAGGGACGGGAAAAAGCCCGCTGAAGACCAGGATCATTGCTTTTTTCAGGAAAAGAACTGAGTAGAATATACACTATTCTCTTTTTCGGGAGTTTTATACATACCATTTTCACGTCGAACTGGACACTTTTCAAATCAAATTGAGACACTCGTTTGAGCTTAATCCTAGAACTTCTGAAATCGAAGCGAACTCTTCCAAATTGAAAAATGTTGGAAAAATAGCAAATTAAAATAAATTAAATTAAAAAGAAAAAGCAAAATTTGGTATAATTTAATATAACTTTCAGAAGTTTTTAGCTGTGCTGCTCAAATGTGTGTGAGAATTTTATAAATTTTGTTTTTTAAAGAAAGATTAGTAAATCAAATTTTGTTTTAAATCGCAACAAAACAGCAATCATTTAGTGCATTAAAGTACCAGATTACGCCATGCACTCTAAAAGTACGCCGCAACTTTTGTCAGGTGTCAAGCTCCCAAGCAAACAAGAAATTCTGCTATCAATCGAATAAAAATCGCCACGTCTTGGATGACGTCATGGCGCAATCTCTTTTTTAGCAGGAAAATTGGACGCCTTACTGGTATTTCAAATAAATATTAAATCATTATTGTTTCCCAAAAACAAAATTTTCAAATGATTTTAAACAATGTGTTCACTTATTGGGGCAGGCAAACTTTAAAATTTTTAAAAATAAATTATTTTATTATTTTATTTGTTAAATAAATTTTTAAATAAATTTTAACCCATTACTGTTTCTCAAAAATAAAATTCTTATAAAATTTCAAACAATGTGTTCAATTATTAGGGCAGCTAAACTTAGGAATTTCAAAAAATAAATTACTTAATTTAATAAATAATTTTCCAAATAACATTCAAATCATTACTCTTCTTCAAAAACAAAAATTTCATAAAATTTCAAACAGTGTGTTTACTTATTTGGGCAAGTAAACTTAACATTTTTCAAATAAATTATTTTATTATTTATTTAATTAATAAATTTTCAAATAAATTTTAAACCATTATTGTCCCTCAAAAATAAAAATTTCATAAAATTTCCAACAATGTGTTTACTTACCGAGGCAGGTAAACTTTAAAACTTCAATAAATAAATTATTTAATTATTTAATTCAATAAATAATTTTTTAAATAAATTTTAAACTTTGTTGTTTCTTAAACATAGAAGTTTTATAAAATTTCAAGCAATGTTTTTACTTACTGGGACAGGTAACCCTGAAAATGTCAAAAAATTAATTATTTAATTATTTAATTTAATAAATAATTCTTTAGTAAATTTTAAACTTTTTCTCAAAAATAAAAATAAAATTTTAAACAATGATCTTACATGTTGGGGCAAGTAAACTTGAAAATTTCAAAAAAAGTTATACCAAATTTTTCTTGAAAAAAGAATTATTCTGACCTTTTCGAAGAGTTTGTGCTCTAATGTAGAAGAAGCTCATTTTGAATTGAAAGAGTTTGCTTTGATTTTAGAAGTGCAAGGGCAGCTTAAAAGAGTGTCGAATTTGATTTCAAATTCGACGTTAAAATGGTATAAATTATCAAAGAAAGTCGCAAAAAAATTTAAAATCGGATTTTTGTTTTGCGCTTCATAGAGAGTGTCTAGTTGAATCCCGATGAAACCCGCCTTTCAAAAAGGGTCGAATTTTACACGAAAATTTTATATTCCTATTTCTAACCCTACATGCGCCTCCTAAATTTGATAGAGATCCACGGTGTCTTATGATAGTGAGAGCTTTCGAGCGAATTCGTGAGGGTAGATACATTTTTTCCCTTTTTCCCATAATTTTTATCAATTATTATATTTTCAGCAGCGTTTTCTATTTTATACTGATTTTACCCGGAAAAATTTTTCCTCACATATTAGTAGGGATAGTGTGAAATATTGAAAACTGCAAATATGGCCATTTGATCTAGTGCAAATTGAATTCAGGACAAATTTAATTAAAAATTGAATTCTGGAAAAAAATCCGTAAAAATTTCGTTAAGTGGTAAGTCTTACTAGTGGTACTTTTCACGGAAAATGCCATAAATTCGCAAAAATCTTAAATTCTTTGGCAGCTAAATGCCAAGCCATGGATCAGAAGACGCCAGAAGGTGTCCTACGGTCTTCAAAGCCCGCCGGTTTCTCCACGAAGCCGTTAAATGTGGCGATTGTTAGGAGGCTGCCGTCTCGCCATGCCCTTCGTCGTATTTGTAGAGCCATTTGGAGACGGGTAATTGGTTTATGCCACGATTTCGGCTACAGAGCGAATGGCTCTCTAAGGTCCATCCCTGTGTGGAAGGAAAGCCCTTTATGATCGTACCTAGAATACTAGGTTGTCCGGAAAGTTTTTGGACAAAAGCATGGTTAGACTCAATATCATCCGCATTTCTTGTTAGAAATCCACAACGTCAATCGACAATGTTCAGAGAAATCGATAAAATCGATCGATAATGCTTCTTGGCCGACATTATCCACTTGTTATAACGTGCATTCTTCGCTTTACACATCTATGTGATCCGCCTCATCTATCAAGCAGTATAGGCCAAAGCTGACAACATCAATCAAAAATCGATAATATCGATCGATATTGGTGGCAATAGCGGTAAAGATCTGCCTACTTGCTGTAAAGTCTATCAATTGCGTGCGCACATGTGCGACTCCCACCTCTAACAGTTAACTGTGGTCAAATGATAATATCGATCAATATTGATTAACTGATCGACATTGCTCGCTTCCGTCATCCAACATATTCGCGTGATTCCCACCTTGAAAAGTTAGCCCTGATATGGTCGATAATGTCGACAGATAGTGAGATGTGACGCCGACTCTCAGTCGGACGGATGCACAGACAGACAGACAGACAGACAGACAGAGACTAGCTGTTCAGAAAGGCTAGTGAGATGTGACGCCGGCTCTCAGTCGGACGGATGCACAGACAGACAGACAGACAGACAGACAGACAGAGACTAACTCTTCAGAAAGGCTATGGCGATTTCGTTCGCAACACATATCGATACAGGGTCCGAATGTGTGTCCAGATCCGATGATTAGCTCTAATTGGATGACGCGTATTCCGACGGTGCTGTGACTGCTTGTGATTGGTTCGCGAGCTCACCTCTCCGTCGTAGACCAAATTGACGACAAGCTCCATTTCGTTGGTGCATTTCTTCATGTATAGCACCCTTTAAATTGCTGCCAAGTAAATAGAGATAAAAGCATGAACAACGGCCATGACTATCCTTTTGGCATGCGCCGCGCATTCTACTTCTATGTGGAATCCTTAAGGCACTTTACCATATTCCTGTCGCCCAGGGATTGAGTAGTAATGACCTGCCGATCGATAGATCACTACCCCACCTTCACTGGCATCAATGTAGCGTTCTCGAAGGAATGGAAGGCTCGTTTGGTCTAAAACCAATTCCAGCTGAACTGATCCTCTTTCCGCGACTGCGCCATATACATATGCATAGAGTGGTACGGAGGATGATCGATAAACGATACTAGTCGATAATGTGGCCTACATGGGGAGACGAATACGCCTCCAGCCAATCACAGCCAATCAGAGCAGCCTACTAACACCAGCCCAAGCGTACCGATCGCTCACGCTCGTTAGACCATTGCTTTGAGTAGTTCTGATTGGCCGCTGCATCTTCTACCACGCTCATATAGGCCGCATTAGCGACAAGTACCGAATGATCCGAGCTGGAGCATGATGTACGTCATAGATCGAACGTGGAAGTACACCCTTGAAAACGTGACATTTTTTCGATCACTTTTTATTGATTTTTGATTGATTGATTGATTCAACGGGAACTGAACCTGTTTTTTGTTTACTCCTTGGGTATTGTTTAGAAGACAACAATAGCTGCTTTTAAACTTTTCCAGAGCAAAAGCCCGTACTGAAATGACAGAGCTAAACACAGCCGTGATGCATAGCTGGCTCCGCCATGTAGGCCACATTAACGACTAGTACCGTAAGATCTCAAAATATTGCGTAGAATGATTTGGTCGACTGGTAGAACTTCTGCCACTATTTTGCCTCGCCGAACGTCCTCTACATGTCCATCTTAGAACCGCTTTGTTAAGTGTACACTTTAGGAATTCCAGTACCTAAAACCCGAGTGTTCTCCTAAAATTTCAGCCTAGTATCCCCTTCAAATTCTCTTCTGTTTCAGCTACTGTAGCGCCAGCCGGCTCGGATAACCCGGTCTACGTCGGGGATCCGGATAGAAAGCGTAAGTCCATCGTGCTTCTTTCTGCCGATGCCGCTCATTAATCCTCATCATCTTCCAGCGATTGTCCCGTCGTCGTCATCGTCGTCGTCGGAGCATCCCTCGATGTGGGAACGACTGCGCGGATGCTGTTCCTGTTGTTGCGGTTCGCGAGCATCGTCTTCGTCGAACGACGACGTGATCCGAGGCGAAGATGAGCGACGGCTCCGCGCCAACGATCGCGACTACAATGCTCAGTTTAAATACGCGGTACGCCTTCTAGAATCCATCTTGGAGACTGACGAATTCATTGGGTAATTCAGGGTAACTACATAAAGACGTCCAAGTACAATGCTCTCACGTTTATTCCGCAGAACTTATTCGAGCAGTTTCAACGGATAGCCAACTTCTATTTTCTAGTCCTAATGATTTTACAGGTAAGGTAAAGCGTTCAGCTGTTGTGTTGAACCTTTTATGCTTCAAGTTTTAGTTTATACCTCAAATATCGTCTATATCATGGTATTCAACGGCGATTCCTCTAGTCATCGTGCTATGCTTCAGTGCTGTCAAAGACGGCTATGACGACATGGTGAGCCATTTTGCGTTCATTTTTTCTGTTTGTTCCTTTCCCTTGAAACTCTAGGTAGCTTCAAGGAAGCATTAGCCTTGGTTTATACTTGCGCCGCCACGCGGCGCGGCACCACGATCACTATAGATATCGATGCCGAGTGTGCCAGTTCTTTATGCCTATGGTATACACCAGGGGTGTGCGTAGATGAAATTTGAAATTTCGTAAATCGTAAATCGTAAGAGTCACCTGAACTTTGGTTCAGTACAACTAAATTTCTAGAGGCTTTTTCAACTAATGTTAATAAGATGTAATTCAATATTTCCACGGATCTCCCTCGATAGAGAGCCTTCGGGCTCTCTTGTTAAGAGGGATCTCGGGCCGCTTGTCGCAGGGCCACGTGGCGCGTCCCCGGGTGGTGGATAGGGGGATTAAACGCGAACCAAATGCGACCGTGTACTGCCCAGAGACGCAGGTGGGATGCAGGGGATGGACTCCTTGCTCCTGCTGTGTCGGGTCGATGCGTTCCTTGTGCGTGGGAGCGGCATGTTCGTGCACAGTGTGCGTGGATGTGTCCGCGACTGTGCGGATTGTAACTGTGTCGGCTCGGCCAAAAGCTTGCACTCGGTAGACTGGGAGTACATGTAAGGCGATTCGAGGCCGCCTTAAGTCTCGCCCCGTCCCTTCGGGCTGTCTGGCTGGCTGCCCGGAGTACCCCGCCCGCACGACAGAGCCTGACTAGCTACCCGTGTTGTATTCCAGTCAAACACAGCAGCACTAAAGGGCCTCATTCCCCTGACCCCGAAAGAGCCCCCATTTCTGCAGCGATGGGAAGGACGAGTACGGAGAGGCTGCTAAAATCTCAGGGCCTAACCAGGCTGCGCAAACTGAGAAGGACTAGGATGACGATCTGTACTTACAACGCCCGCACGCTTGCGTCGGAAGCATCCGTCGAGGACCTGATGATGCAAGCCAGGAAGATCAAGTACGACGTCATCGGACTGACCGAGACGAGAAGACACCACCCCCTACACGCCGCCTACGACTCCGGAGAAGAACTGTTCCTCGGAACATGCGACAGCGGGGGAGTAGGCGGCGTTGGTGTCCTCGTCAACACGCACTTGGCCATGAACATCGATTCGTACGAGTCTCTGACAAGCCGAATCGGACGTCTGCGACTGAAGCGATGTGGCTCCGTGCCAGCCTTGACTGTGTTCGTCGCGTATGCCCCAACATCCGACTACGACGACGAAGACGTCGAGGCCTTCTACGTGGAGCTGGAGAAGTTCTATAAGGAAGATCACACCTTCTACAAGGTGATCGTCGGCGACTTCAATGCCAAGATCGGGCCACGAAGGTCGCTGGAAGAACTTCACATCGGAACCCACGGTTTGGAGTGGAACGAGCAAGGTGAAAGGCTGTCTGAGTTTATCATGTCGACCAAGACCATCCATGGAAACTCGCAGTTCCAGAAGCCTCCCTCCCTACGATGGACCTGGGAATCCCCCGGTGGCCAGTTCCACAACGAGATCGACCACATCATCTTCAATCGCAAGTATTGCCTGACCGATGTCTCCGTTGTCCCCAAGTTCTACACGGGATCGGACCACCGCCTCCTTCGCGCGAGGTTCCGCTTTTCGCGTCAAGGAGAGAAGGCCGCGAAGTTCAAGAAGAGGAGTCCCAGAACGACCATCAACTGGGATCTCTACACCTCTCTTGTCGGCCTTTGGGAAGATGCCGTCATGGACAACGTCGACGAGGAATACGATCGCTTCGTGCACCATCTCCACGATAGTGCTAAGGGAGCCGAGAGCTTGAAGACCACCAAGAGACGCCTGTCTCCGGAAACTCTCGAGCTGATACGCCAACGTGGAGCAGCACGAGCGTCAGGCAACTATCAACTGACGTCCGAGCTTGCAAAGCTATGCAGAGCGGCGATAAAGGAAGATCTGAAGGAGAGAAGGGCGGAAGTGTTGGCTGAAGCAGCAGAGGCAGGGCTGAGCATCCGCAATGCCCGCCGGAACTTCGCCAACTTCAAGACCAAGATGACCGCTCTCCGACGTCCTGACGGAACCGTCACCTCTTCCAGAAGGACCATGGAGAAAGTCATCCACGACTTCTACTCCGATCTCTTCGATAGCCACGTCCACCTGCCCCTACGCCATCTTCCGCAGGATGGATACGTCATCCACTCTGTTCTCCCTTCCGAGATCCGACACGCCATCTCGTCGGTGAAGAAACGTACAGCACCCGGTCCTGACAGGATCAGAGCTGAACACCTGAAGAACCTCCCGCCAGCGCTCATCAACACCTTGGCGCGGCTCTTCACACGCTACCTGTCCGAATGCAAGGTTCCATCCCAGTGGAAGACCAGCAGGACCGCCTTGCTGTACAAGAAGGGAGACGTGCACGACATTGGCAACTATCGCCCGATCTGCCTGCTGTCCGTAGTCTACAAGCTGTTCACTCGAGTCATCCTGAATAGGATTAGTAGAACGCTGGACGAAGGACAGCCATGCGAACAAGCAGGATTTCGGAGAGGATTCAGCACGATCGACCACATACACACCATTACGAAGCTCATCGAAGTGTCGCGAGAGTACAAGCTGCCGCTGTGCCTTACGTTCATTGACCTGAAGAAGGCATTCGACTCCGTCGAGACTGAAGCGGTTATGGAAGCCCTGCTCACCCAGGGCGTTCCTACTCAGTACATCAGAGTCCTTCGAGAGCTGTACAGTGGATTCACGACCAAGATCTCACCATTCTACAACGACGTCGTCATTGACGTGAAGAGAGGAGTTCGACAAGGGGATACCATATCCCCGAAGCTCTTCAGCGCCACCCTCGAAAACGTCATGCGCGAACTAGAATGGGATGACATGGGAGTGAAGGTCGACGGCCGGCAACTGCACCATCTTCGCTTCGCTGACGACATCGTGCTCATAACACCGAGCATCACTCAGGCGGAGCGAATGCTGGCCGACTTCGATCGTGTATGTGGAAGCGTTGGACTGCAGCTGAATCTTACGAAGACGATGTTCATGAAGAACGGATGGGTTTCTGATGCCCCATTCTCGCTCAACGGAACGAACATCTCCGAATGCTCCAGCTATGTGTATCTGGGTCGCGAAGTCAACATGGCCAACGACCTAGCACCAGAGCTGAGCAGGAGGAAACGAGCGGCTTGGGGAGCTTTCAAGAGCGTCGAAGAAGTCGTGAAGAAAACGAAGAACGTCCGACTCCGTGCCCACCTATTCGACTCCACTGTTCTTCCTGCCCCTAACATACGCCTCAGAGACCTGGGCTATACGAAAGCAGAATGAACACGCGATCAGCGTCGCGCAGCGTGGAATCGAGAGGACGATGCTCGGAGTGACACGACTCACGCAAGTGAGAGAAGGTCTCCGGAGTTCCGAGCTTCGCCGATGTTCGAAGATCAGAGACGCTGTCGCATGGGCCAAGTCGTCGAAAATTAGGTGGGCCGGCCACGTAATGCGATTCGCAGACACCCGCTGGACGAGAGCCGTCACAGACTGGATTCCGCGGGATGTCAAAAGAACACCAGGACGCCCACCAACGCGTTGGTCGGACTTCTTCGTGAAAGCCCTGAACGACCGATATGACGCTCTTCGTGTCCCTCGAGCGAGGAGGATCATTGGACCACTCTGGCACGCGACAGGGACGAATGGAGACGCTGCTGGCGCCCGCTCGAGCAAGTCGATGATCAACGGGACGACAGGTGATACAGGTGAATTCAATATTTGTCGTGTTAGTTTCAGCCTAAGCTGAACAGCTTTCTTACCAAACTATTTCTTTTTCACGGCTTCTTGCTAGTAAGACATCTTTCAAATCAAACTTTGCACGTTTCAAGAACGTCAAAAAACTGCAGATTTAGAAACTTACACTTAGGCCTATGCATGACATCCTAAGCCTGCATCGTTTGAATATTCATTAAATTCCTAACATACTACCAATTCTTCAGCTTGCATATAAATCTAGGATTTAGCAGAAACAACGTCGAAAGATTCGCTGTCAAAACTAGAAATTAAAGAATCGTTTCACCACTGACCAATGCGCCAGTTTCCTGCACAAGCCGGCACTTGTAAGATTCGAAAACGTTATGATATTGTATCACCTGTCACCTGTCGTCCCGTTGATCATCGACTTGCTCGAGCGGGCGCCAGCAGCGTCTCCATTCGTCCCTGTCGCGTGCCAGAGTGGTCCAATGGATCCTCCTCGCTCGAGGGACACGAAGAGCGTCATATCGGTCGTTCAGGCTTTCACGAAGAAGTCCGACCAACGCGTTGGTGGGCGTCCTGGTGTTTATTTGACATCCCGCGGAATCCAGTCTGTGACGGCTCTCGTCCAGCGGGTGTCTGCGAATCGCATTACGGTGGCCGGCCCACCTAATTTTCGACGACTTGGCCCATGCGACAGCGTCTCTGATCTTCGAACGTCGGCGAAGCTCGGAACTCCGGAGGCCTTCTCTCACTTGCGTGATTCGTGTCACTCCGAGCATCGTCCTCTCGATTCCACGCTGCGCGACGCTGATCGCGTGTTCATCCTGCTCTCGTATAGCCAAGGTCTCTGAGGCGTATGTTAGGGCAGGAAGAACAGTGGAGTCGAATAGGTGGGCACGGAGTCGGACGTTCTTCGTCTTCTTCGCCACTTCTTCGACGCTCTTGAAAGCTCCCCAAGCCGCTCGTTTCCTCCTGCTCAGCTCTGGTGCTAGGTCGTTGGCCATGTTGACTTCGCGACCCAGATACACATAGCTGGAGCATTCGGAGATGTTCGTTCCGTTGAGCGAGAATGGGGCATCAGAAACCCATCCGTTCTTCATGAACATCGTCTTCATAAGATTCAGCTGCAGTCCAACGCTTCCACATACACGATCGAAGTCGGCCAGCATTCGCTCCGCCTGAGTGATGCTCGGTGTTATGAGCACGATGTCGTCAGCGAAGCGAAGATGGTGCAGTTGCCGGCCGTCGACCTTCACTCCCATGTCATCCCATTCTAGTTCGCGCATGACGTTTTCGAGGGTGGCGCTGAAGAGCTTCGGGGATATGGTATCCCCTTGTCGAACCCCTCTCTTCACGTCAATGACGACGTCGTTGTAGAATGGTGAGATCTTGGTCGTGAATCCACTGTACAGCTCTCGAAGGACTCTGATGTACTGAGTAGGAACGCCCTGGGTGAGCAGGGCTTCCATAACCGCTTCAGTCTCGACGGAGTCGAATGCCTTCTTCAGGTCAATGAACGTAAGGCAAAGCGGCAGCTTGTACTCTCGCGACACTTCGATGAGCTTCGTAATGGTGTGTATGTGGTCGATCGTGCTGAATCCTCTCCGAAATCCTGCTTGTTCGCATGGCTGTCCTTCGTCCAGCGTTCTACTAATCCTATTCAGGATGACTCGAGTGAACAGCTTGTAGACTACCGACAGCAGGCAGATCGGGCGATAGTTGCCAATGTCGTGCACGTCTCCCTTCTTGTACAGCAAGACGGTCTTGCTGGTCTTCCACTGAGATGGAACCTTGCATTCGGATAGGTAGCGTGTGAAGAGCCGCGCCAAGGTGTTGATGAGCGCTGGCGGGAGGTTCTTCAGGTGTTCAGCTCTGATCCTGTCAGGACCGGGTGCTGTACGTTTCTTCACCGACGAGATGGCGTGTCGGATCTCGGAAGGGAGAACAGAGGGGATGACGTATCCATCCTGCGGAAGATGGCGTAGGGGCAGGTGGACGTGGCTATCGAAGAGATCGGAGTAGAAGTCGTGGATGACTTTCTCCATGGTCCTTCTGGAAGAGGTGACGGTTCCGTCAGAACGTCGGAGAGCGGTCATCTTGGTCTTGAAGTTGGCGAAGTTCCGGCGGGCATTGCGGATGCTCAGCCCTGCCTCTGCTGCTTCAGCCAACACTTCCGCCCTTCTCTCCTTCAGATCTTCCTTTATCGCCGCTCTGCATAGCTTTGCAAGCTCGGACGTCAGTTGATAGTTGCCTGACGCTCGTGCTGCTCCACGTTGGCGTATCAGCTCGAGAGTTTCCGGAGACAGGCGTCTCTTGGTGGTCTTCAAGCTCTCGGCTCCCTTAGCACTATCGTGGAGATGGTGCACGAAGCGATCGTATTCCTCGTCGACGTTGTCCATGACGGCATCTTCCCAAAGGCCGACAAGAGAGGTGTAGAGATCCCAGTTGATGGTCGTTCTGGGACTCCTCTTCTTGAACTTCGCGGCCTTCTCTCCTTGACGCGAAAAGCGGAACCTCGCGCGAAGGAGGCGGTGGTCCGATCCCGTGTAGAACTTGGGGACAACGGAGACATCGGTCAGGCAATACTTGCGATTGAAGATGATGTGGTCGATCTCGTTGTGGAACTGGCCACCGGGGGATTCCCAGGTCCATCGTAGGGAGGGAGGCTTCTGGAACTGCGAGTTTCCATGGATGGTCTTGGTCGACATGATAAACTCAGACAGCCTTTCACCTTGCTCGTTCCACTCCAAACCGTGGGTTCCGATGTGAAGTTCTTCCAGCGACCTTCGTGGCCCGATCTTGGCATTGAAGTCGCCGACGATCACCTTGTAGAAGGTGTGATCTTCCTTATAGAACTTCTCCAGCTCCACGTAGAAGGCCTCGACGTCTTCGTCGTCGTAGTCGGATGTTGGGGCATACGCGACGAACACAGTCAAGGCTGGCACGGAGCCACATCGCTTCAGTCGCAGACGTCCGATTCGGCTTGTCAGAGACTCGTACGAATCGATGTTCATGGCCAAGTGCGTGTTGACGAGGACACCAACGCCGCCTACTCCCCTGCTGTCGCATGTTCCGAGGAACAGTTCTTCTCCGGAGTCGTAGGCGGCGTGTAGGGGGTGGTGTCTTCTCGTCTCGGTCAGTCCGATGACGTCGTACTTGATCTTCCTGGCTTGCATCATCAGGTCCTCGACGGATGCTTCCGACGCAAGCGTGCGGGCGTTGTAAGTACAGATCGTCATCCTAGTCCTTCTCAGTTTGCGCAGCCTGGTTAGGCCCTGAGATTTTAGCAGCCTCTCCGTACTCGTCCTTCCCATCGCTGCAGAAATGGGGGCTCTTTCGGGGTCAGGGGAATGAGGCCCTTTAGTGCTGCTGTGTTTGACTGGAATACAACACGGGTAGCTAGTCAGGCTCTGTCGTGCGGGCGGGGTACTCCGGGCAGCCAGCCAGACTGCCCGAAGGGACGGGGCGAGACTTAAGGCGGCCTCGAATCGCCTTACATGTACTCCCAGTCTACCGAGTGCAAGCTTTTGGCCGAGCCGACACAGTTACAATCCGCACAGTCACGGACACATCCACGCACACTGTGCACGAACATGCCGCTCCCACGCACAAGGAACGCATCGACCCGACACAGCAGGAGCAAGGAGTCCATCCCCTGCATCCCACCTGCGTCTCTGGGCAGTACACGGTCGCATTTGGTTCGCGTTTAATTCCCCTATCCACCACCCGGGGACGCGCCACGTGGCCCTGCGACAAGCGGCCCGAGATCCCTCTTAACAAGAGAGCCCGAAGGCTCTCTATCGAGGGAGATCCGTGGTATCGAGGGATGATATTGTACTACTATTTAATAATGGCCGCGTGTAGCGCAGTCGGAGGAGGCGCGACTGTCGCGTGCACCCGATACCAGGTTCCTGGTTCGGATTTCCCGCCTAGGCCAACCAAGCCTTCCATCCCTTTCGGGGTCGGTGAATTGGTACCAGACTTGTCTGGGAAGGATAGAGCGCTGACTTGTTCATCGGCTGGCCACCGCAAGTCATTGTATGGCCAAATACTCACTCAAATCGCCTCCACGATATCCCGTAGAAGTAGAATACGTGGCGCATCCCAAAAGGGATTGAGTAACGCCGTCCTTCATCCTTTATCCTTTATTTAGTAATTTTCTGCACTCGCTCGAGCTACCCTTTGCCAGCTCGGTAACGAATGTTTGCTCTCCGAGAGTCTGCAGCACCGTAAACGGATTAGATAGCGTGAATACGATAAACTCAATCACACCACCGAAATTGAAGATCGAAACTGTCAAAACCAGTTCGACCCATTCTTGAAGTGCTACGCGCTCGATTTTACCGTACTTTTTATACCAATTTGCTCAACCCTGTAAAGCACAATGATGCACACCGATAGAAACATTGGTACCAGGGGTGTGCGTTTAACGATTAACGATTTACCGATTTACCGGATTTACCGGCATTTTTCGTTAAAAGTTTTTAACGAAATATAGCGACGAATAATTCCGTTAAATTGCATTAACGACATTTTATGACCGTATTTAAAATTTTGCTTCCTCTCCATGTAAATGCATATTGGACTTTTTTGAATGAGCCTTTGCAGTGTTCCGAGGAAACCTGCTTACTTGAATCAGTGTAGGTAATCGATATTGTCCTTGCCAGGCGGTCAGGGGACGGATAAACGCAGCCTCACTCAAGTGGAGGGAGTCCACAGGGATCCTCTGCGACCGTAGATGCTCCAGAACGCTCAAAGGCAAGCTCTATAGAACAGTTGTGAGACCTGCCCTCCTCTACGACAATGAGTCCTGGGCCCTGGTAAGGAGCAGGAGCGGCAACTGCACGCTGCGGAAATGAGGATGCTGAGGTGGGCATGTGGATGGACCCGTCGCGACAGGGTGCGAAACGAGGATGTTAGGGCAGTGATGAGGAGAGCTTCGATCCAGCTGAAGATGAGGGAGCAGCGCCTGAGGTGGTATGGACACGTCCTCAGAAGACCAGAGGATCACCCCACAAGGTTGGCCCTAGATTTCGAGGCACCCGGAAAGCGTCCGAGAGGAGCCCCAAGGAAAAGATGGAAGGACGTCATCAAGAGAGGTCTCGCCGAAGTCGGCGCCACGGCAGATGACGCCCTCGATAGGATGAGGTGGCGACAGATCACAAGAACAGCGGACCCTGCGACTGCGCGGGACTGAACGCTCAGGAGAAGAAGAAGAAGAAGAAGAAGAAGAAGAAGAAGAAATCGATATTGTCCTCGAGTTTCAAGAATTGTTGGCACTTTCCTTGCTCCTTGACCAATTTATCCGCGTGCGACCCAACTTTTACACGCTGTCGTTCCGTGCTTTTCGACTTCCTGGTCCGTTTCTTGCGTTTGACTGCTACATATTAGTTCTTCGTAATTACCAACCATCCAGTTTTCCGCAGTTTTTTTGTGATGTTTGTTTCATAAGTGGTGTTGAAAAGACATAGAAAACAGAAGAAAGCGCTACGAAACACAAACTATGCGAAAAAAAAAACAATCGCAAGAAACGAAACAAGGGAAGAGATGGGTTCCTTCCCTCTTCTCCGCAAATTTTCCGGAAAGTTGGAGGAATTTTTTGTGCAGTATCAGCAGGTGACTGTATAACTACACTGAGTCAATTTTGAGCCTCGCCTAATTGATAGATGTGGCTACGGGTACTGTCTTTGCTTCGCTTTTACTGAATTTTATGCCATGCATGCCAATGATTTTTCTTAACTATTTCGTCCTTATCAAGGACTTCCTTTGCAGTTTCCTTTGGGAGAGGCACAGCTAGTATACACGAGAAACAGTGAAGTATGTAGCTCAAAGCAAGCACTAGGATTACATGAAAAGGTATGAAGTCGATGAACAATCTCTGTCATTTATAATACAGGTTAGTATAAAAACTGGCACTCACATGCAGTTCTTTGCAAAAAGATTTTTTAAAGATTCACGGAAAAGGTATATCTTTGAAGGCGCAGGTCCGGCTTTAGCAAGTATTTTCTTTATGTCTGTGGGTTTTTTCGTCTAGTTTACGAATTCACTATAAAACAGTTCATCAATCCAAAATGTGCTCTGCAAAAATGGGAAGAAATCGAAAGCTCAAAGCACATTCGAACCTGAAGCAAATGTGCCGTACAGGTTGGAACCGGGTCCTTCAAGTAGAAGATCTGAGTGGTTAATTGCTGTGAAGTCGTAAATGAGTGGCAGGAGTGGCGAACCTACTTGGAAGAATTAGGAAAGATAACAACACTTCATAGATATCCTACAAAGACGGACTGTACCAAGGGATTCGCTGTGGTCGCCGCCTGATTGAATTCTTCATTAAACATTCTGTCGTTTCCCAAAACAATTATGGCAGTATGGAAAACCGTTCGGCTGCAAAGGTCTACTTAGCGAGCTCATGTTTTGTAAAAATTTGGGGAAAAAAGAAGAAAAAAGCTCAGAAACGTTGAGCCGTGATACGATGCACTTTGGATCTTCCCAGGTGGACGACTTTCCGCCAGCTAAAGGAACCAGGCATAGTAAGAAATTTCCTATTTTAGAGCTCTTGTTGCTGTTTGGTTTCAGAATCTTAATGGTTTTTCTCGCTTATTTTGTTGATGACAGACTGTTGTTATTTGAAGATGAAGGAATTGTCATATAATCGTCATGCAGATGGAGTCGAAAAAAATCAGTCAAGAAAAAGATCTGGCTTTTTACATACTAAAATACACCCAAACTAACTGCGGCTAATGGAGATTTTATTTAACGAATTTACCGATTTTAACGCAAAAATTTTTTGTTAAAAAGTGGTCGTTAAAAATTTACCGAAAAAAATTAACGCACTCCCCTGATTGGTACATGTCGCGAAGGTGAGCAGCATTGGTAGGTGGTAGCGCGTCAGCCAATAACAACAAGAGCACTGGCCGAACACATGCCAGCCGACCAGGGTACCGAATCTGAATCGCATGCCCATTCAATGCGGTCTGATTGGATGGGGTGTTACCATCTCTCAATGCTGCCCGTCTTCGCCACATATACAGACACATTAGTGGCTTATCCTTCCCACGTGAGTGTGGCAAATTTCTAGACCTTGCTTCCAATCATGATGATTTTCGATCGTGGATTCGCGTCAATTCTATTCGGTACTGTTAGCATGTCAATCTGTTACAAACAGACTGACGACCTCATTACCAAATAAGACGCGGATCTAGAATACTCCTCTCTTTCTTTCTCTAAGAAACTGCCCCCAACGTTCTTCTTTGAGCTGGAATGGAATAACCTTTGGCAGCAGGAATGAAATGTTCCTTGCTGGCTCTGTACAGAAAACGCAGGAGCCCAGCGTCCTCAGCATCCTAGACAGGGGCTTATTTTTAAGAATGTCTTGAACCTGTCCGGTTCCAAACGGGAGCCCTCATAATGTTATAGCATATGCTGAGACGCAGACGGCGAGAGCGCCGAGAGAGGACGGCGCGCGGAGCGCTGTGCGCAGACCGCGAGTGCTCGCACCTACAACGCGGTCTTCCTTCCGTCGCGGAGCGTGTTGCGATTGGAGCACGGAATCGCAGCACCACGATACCGCCAGCTGGTGCTGCTCTACGTCTCTGACCCTCTCTTTCCCTCGCTCTGACAGGAGCACCTGCCGAGAACCTGCTGGCGACCTCGACCACGTGTACAGCACCACGTGCTGCTCTTAAAATAGCAACACCTGGTCCTTGCCAACACGATAACACCGCAAAAAACGCTGTTCGACCAGGATAGCAACAACTGTCCCACCTTCCAACAATTGAAGAAGGACTGCTGCGGGAGGCGTGGTGGGGCGGATCCCGTTCGGGTCCTAGATATCGAATGTCTGAGATGGAAAAGTTGGATAAGCGAAGAGAAAAGTCGGATTCGAGAAGCCTGTGCACAGTACAGTATCTCTACCACAGTAACAGAGTAGATCATCAACAACAAAAAAACTCTAAACGGAAGTGGGAATACGCTATAAGAGGAGACCATTTGAGTAGGCACATCTTGATGACTCGGTACACATAAATTTGGACGCCAATTGGCTGTTGAAGATCGCAAAGATCGCATTTACGAAAATTTGCGATTTACGACCCAAAATGTCGTAAAATCGTAAATCGTGAATCGTAATTACGCACACCCCTGGTATACACCCTCATCGTGAGAAACGATTCCGGCGAAGACACCCCCGAATGGTTACTGTATACCGGCTGTCTGCGCCCTCCTGCTTAAAGATCGCGCGTCGGCGTCCACGTTGTCGATTGATCGATCGATGTCTTGTGCGCCCGTGACGGCACCGCTGGCAAGTGGGTCGTGGTGCAGTAGGTAGAGGGTTTCGTTCATGCGAGGGATGTAGGAGGTTCGGTTCCCGTGCGTCGCCGCGTTCTTGCATTTCAGCTGGGTATCTGAGATCTGGGAGGTTTTGACGTTTACACGACGTTGCGCATCTTTTGCGCATTGTCTCAGCCGTATGCGCTTCGCCGTTCGAAGAACGCAGAATCCAGCTGCGGAGTTCCCCTGAGCGACGAAAGCAGCACACGAGCAGCTTGGATGGCACCCACACTGGAGTCCCTTCCCTAGCGTGAACCCAGATCCGCATTCCCTCAGCCACGAGAGGTTCGCGTGTGTAATGCTAGGCATGAAGGATTTCGCGCGCCACCGCCAACGCGCGCCTATATGATACGGTAACCATTCGGGGGTGTCTTCGTCAGGATCGTGCTTGTCCCTCATCGCACCGGTGACGGGTCGCGGCGAGTGTGTTATGCGGGTAGCCACGAACTGCAGGTCCTTATGCGGTGTAGCGATAAGCTCCCTTAGGCCTGAGTTATACTCCCGCGGAAGCATCCGCGGAAGGGCGGGAATCGCGCCGAGACTCCTCACCTGGCCAATCGCCGTGCACCATTGGTCCGCGGACGTTCCGCGGATGCTCCCGCGGGAGTATAACAGAGGCCTTATCGATTGCGCCAGATCGATATGGATACCTATTATTACGTCGCATCGTTACACCGCAAGGCTCTAGCATCGCTTTAGGTACCGTTTATACTTCGACGCCGAGCGACGCGACGCAACATATTGTGGCTAAACTGATCGAGCGACGCGATCGATCAATTTGGCCACTATACGTGCCATCGCATCGCTCGGCGATGGCACGTATAGTGGCCAAATTGATCGATATAGTGGCGTCGAAGTATAAACGGGGCCTTATAGACTTCACGTCGAAATTTTGCGAGAAGTCCTTCCGTGACGCAGCTGTTGACTCACTAGAGAGCCATTCAAGTCACGTCACCTACCAATTGGTCTCTATGGTTCATAGGCTGCAAGCCTTTGTTGTGGTGGGCGGGCGACTTTTGCCCTTCGATGTGGTCCGTGAACCACGGCAGAGAGAGACGCGTGCGGCGCGTTGTGTGCTTATCGGATGAGTCACACACCGCCGTAGAAGGGCGAGAGAGTTCGTGGCCGCTAATCGGGCGCCTGTGTGATTTCAGCAACGGCACATCTCCGACAGAAACGTGAACGGTCGGAAGTCGTACGTGGTGCGGGACGGGCATCTGAACGAGGAGGAGTGGAGCAAGGTCCGCGTGGGCGATGTGATCCGCATGATGAGCAACCAGTTCGTCGCGGTGGGTAGCGTCCAGCCTAATTGGAGCCCAGGAATAGGCCTTAAAAGAAGTGATTCAGGCCGATCTGTTGCTGCTGTCGACGTCGGAGCCGCATGGCATCTGCTACATCGAGACGATGGAGCTGGACGGTGAGACGAACCTGAAGTCGCGGGGAGCGATCGCTGACACGGCTGAGATGGGCGACGATCTCGACGCCATCAGCAAGTTCAACGGTACGACTTAAGTCGCCTTCGTCAGCTGGAGCCCCAATTCAAGATGGTGTGTTGCTTCCAGGAGAGATCATCTGCGAAGCGCCGAACAACAAGCTCGACAAGTTCCACGGGAAGCTGATCTGGCAGAGCCGAGAGCTGCCGATCACCAACGACAACATTCTGCTCCGAGGCTGCATTCTGAAGAACACTCGCTGGTACGTTCACGTTGCTATTGATTTTATTGATCGTTTGAAGTCTGTTTTATTCAAATGCTCGGACATTGAGAGCTTGTTTACGTGTTTATTTACTTGTTTACAATACCGTAGCAGTAAACGAGCCGGATTTTATTTTTGTTAATTTTCCATTTTTTTTTATAAAAATATAATATCGTCTTACTATTTATCTATTGTATTTGTATATTGATTCTTGTCACTGTTTCAATTACTTTTAATTGCTTTTCTACATTTACATTTTTTTTTGTTCGTGCTCTGTTTTTTTGAATGTAGCATTCAAAAAAGAAGAATTAAAATTGAGCTCAATAAAAAAAAACAAATAAATGTTTAATTAAGCATAATCTCATATTATATCGTATTACTTACTTTTTTATTCATGCGCATTTTTCTGATCTTTTATGCAAAGTTCTCTTAGTTGGAAAAATTATTTCCATTTAACTTGTTTACTTGTTTGCTTGTTTATTTACCGTAGCAGTAGCAGCAGAATTCGTATTCCTATTTTGTATTATTATTTTGTATTATTTTTTTATATCATCATTTTATTTTTAGTATTTGCTTTGTACGTGCTATATTCTCCTATTTATGTTTCGTCTTTTTATGATGAATCTAAAAATAAAAAAATTAATAAATATTTTCATAATGATTCGTAACATTATTGATCGATATTGATCAGCCTGTTGGTCTTTTTATTCTGATCGATTGATGTCTGCTTTATGCAAATGCTCCAATCCTGAAATCTTGTTTACTTGTTTACTTGCTGGTTTATTCCCAAAATGAAATAGCTGTAAGGCAGCCGAATATTTCCTATATTTTTATCATATTTTTTATTATCTTGTTTTTGTTAACATTTTACATTTTTACTTTTATCCTTTTTTACTTTTTTACCTTTATTTTTATTTATATTATTTTTTATTTATATTATTTATTTATTTATTTTTATTTCCCATTTCATTTATTTGTTTTTACATCAAATCTAAGAGTAAAAATAAGAAAAATAATATTATTAAACATGAACTTTATGAGAAAGAGTAAACGCCACACGAGCATGAAAACAAATAGATAAAGTCTACCAGCCAATCAATATCGATCGATATAGCAAATTTGTTTCTGGAGTTGAAATCAGTTGAGCTGAGTTCACAAAATTTTTTATATTAAATCGCGTCTCTATTTATGTCTATATTAGATCCTCTGCTGCAATCATTCAAGCAAGATTCGGATCATGTTGCGAAGATGGGCAGCATTGGAAGATGGTGGCGCGTCAGCCAATCATAACCAAGCAGAGCATCGCTCGAACAAATGCCAGCCAATCAGAGTATCGGCCGTACAAGCTCTCTCTGAATGGCACGCCGGTATGATGCGATCTGATTCGCTGGCGCGCTCCCACCTCCCAATGTTGCCCACCTTCGCGACATGTACCCAAGATTCTCTTGGCAAAATTATTTTCAATTTTTGAAATTGCTTTTTATACGTCCATCAGCAGTCAGTTGTCCAATGAGTTGATGTGAAAATAGTGAGTCAGTCATCATGTTCGCGTGTTCTCCATCTGAGGCGTGAACATCTGCCGAAAATCGATTGTATCGATCGATATGCATTGATTAACAGACTACCGCATTTGTTGACTTGTCGTTAGGCCCATCATGCTTTTTGCTTCATCACACTTTTTGATAGAACGTCGTCTCGCTAGAACCGCTTGTGCTGACCGGCCATTAAATTTGAGCGGACGTACGCACAGACAAACTGATGAATCAACCTTCAGTATAGCACGATAGGATAATCCACTTGAAAGGTTGATCACTGAGCCGATAATTGTCCAAAGTCGAGGCAGTTATCGATCGATATTGATTACTTCATCGATTTTGTTCGTTCGCTAGTAACACCCGCACAGCGATCAAAAAATATATAGAACACTCCAAAGTCCAAGCAGTTATCGATCGTTATTGATTAATCGATCGAATTAGTTCTTTCGTTCGTAAAACCCGCACAGCGGCATCACTACCAGATTTATAGATAGTTATCGACACAATCGTGATGTCAAATTCAGAACAATTTGCTGTATCGATCGCCATTGATTGGCTGGCAACTTTGTCTATATGTTGTGAAACTCGTGAAGCGGTTACTTCTCTTACGAGGCTCACCGATAAGTGACAGGAATTTCGCCCAGCGGTGACCGAATTTAGTCCGTTAGTTCAACTGAATGCAAGAACCTTCTCAAATTGCTTCTTGACGCTTTCGACGCAACTACACCATTTACGCGTAACCCTACGGCGCCGTGCTAAATCATTATCTCCGCAAGGTTACCTGCAGTAGACCGCTAGGAGTCAGATCTGCGCTCCAGCGCTCTACACAAGCACCGAACCTAATATCAGAACAGAACTATTTTAAAATAAAAATGAATAAAATGAGGGCTTCAGGTGCTATGGACTGGTGATTTTCGCCGGCAAGGACACGAAACTGATGATGAACTCGGGCAAGACGAAGTTCAAGCGTACCAGTCTGGATCGTTTCCTGAACATCCTCATCATGGGAGTGAGTACCATACTGCGCACATGCTTACAGTAAGATGGCTTTCGGCTCGGGACCAGATTTCGAGGCTACCGCTGTTTAGATCGTGCTGTTTCTGATCGCGATGTGTCTGATCTGTACGATACTGTGCGGCGTGTGGGAATGGACGACCGGACGATGGTTCACCATCTATCTGCCATGGGACGACATCGTGCCGAATCGGCAGCAACACGGTCAGTTCAAGACGGTACAAAGTAGGTTGTTGACCTGGGCGGGACGAATAAGAAGCCAGCCAATCACAGGAGGTTTCAGGTATTAAGAACATGTCCGAGAATTTCACCCTGTTTGATGTGCATGGCGCAATCCACTGCTATATACCACCCATTTCAGGCTCGCAGCAGATCGCGGTCATTTCGTTTCTGATGTTCTTTTCCTATGTGATTCTCCTCAATACAGTGGTGCCTATCTCTCTATACGTGAGGTACGGTAGTGGGAAAAATCGATTTTTTTTCGAGTAACCACCTTTGAAGCCCCGTTTACAGCGTGGAAATCATCCGATTCATCCACTCGATGTGGATCAACTACGACCAGGAGATGTTCTACGAGAACGGCGACAGAAGTGTACCCGCGAGAGCGCATACCACCACGCTGAACGAGGAACTCGGCCAGGTGTGTCCTAGGCCCCTCGTAGGCCCTCCTAGGCCCTGCAAAAATCGCTGAAGTAACAGTGAACTACTGCGTGCTTCAGGTGCAGTACGTGTTCAGCGACAAAACCGGCACACTCACCCGTAACATCATGACGTTCAACAAGTGCACCATCAACGGCATCTCCTACGGTGATCTGATCGACGCGCGAGGCGAGCGCATCGAAGTCACTCCGGTACGTCATCAGAATCTGCTTTGATTCTCCTCAAAAAGTTGAAAAAACCACAATTCCGTCAAAGGAATCTGTGACCATAAGCCAGTAAGGAGCAATCAATATCGATCGATATTGTGCCGTATTCGATACTATTTGTTTCTTACGGAGTATCTCCATCGATCACTATTTTCCCTCTCCCGCGATTCCCTCTTTGTTAAATCATTTCCGGGAAATCAATAGAATCGATCGATACTGATTGCGCAGTCATCACCGGTTCGATAAATATTCATAAGTTTGCTTGAAATAAGGCATCATTTCCGCCTACCACGAGATCGATACGCTTTAGATCGATACGACAAGTGGTGTCCTTAAGATCCGCCAGCTGATGCTTTTTCGGCGGGCATTGATTGGCTAATAGATGCTGCTTTGATCGGTATTGATTAGCTGAGTTATAGGTCTTTGATCAATATTGATTAACCAATCGGTGCGGTTTCGACTGATATTGATTGGCCAATAGATGCTGTCTTATCGTTATTAATTAGCAGATCGATAATGTTGGTTTTCAATTGATGCAGTTTCGGCCAGCATTGATCGGCCAATAGGTGCTGTTTTAACCGGTATTGATTAGCTGAGCTATAGGTCTTTGATTGATCAATATTGATTAACCGATAGATGCTGATTTGATCAATACTGATCAGCTGACCAACGCGCTATCAGTCGATATTGATTGGCTAATTGATGCTGTTTTGGCCCTAGTTGATTGACCAGTAGATGCCGCCTTATCGATATTGATTAGCAGATCGATAATCGACATGCTTTCCATCGATATTGATTTCCAATTGATGCTGTTTCGGCCAGCATTGACCGGCCAGTAGATGCTGCTTTAACCGGTATTGACTAGCTGATTGATAGGTTTTGATCAATATTGGCTGACCAATCGATGCTGTTCTGACTGATATTGATCGGCCAATAGATGCCGATTTGATCAATACTGATCAGCTGACCAAAGCGCTATCAGTCGATGTTGATTGGTCAATTGATGCTGTTTTGGTCGCAATTGATTGACCAGTAGATGTCGCCTTATCGATATTGATTAGCAGATCGATAATCGGCAAGCTTTCGATCGATTTTGATCGGTCAATCGTAGTGAATCGTGGGTCGTATTACCTGTTGTAAGGCATGTCAGCATCATCTAATACATTCGGCATGCTTCCCACTTCACACAGTCATTGCTGGACAGAAATCAATGACGTTATTCAGTATTGATTGAACAATCGATACAGTTCCGAGAAACCGACTGACCACACGATACTGCTCGATCGATGTTTGTTTACCGATTTGTACACTTGTTGTGAAACATGTTTTTCGGCCAGCGTATTCGCATGTCTTTTTCTTCAAAAGGTCGATTTTAGGCAGAAATCGAAGTCGTTAATCGATATTTCCCGGTCAGTCAATACTTCATTGATCGATGCGGATTGGCTGATCGGCACTGTTTGTGTCAGCAGGCCAGCATGTAAACATGAACTTGGCTAGTATCAAGCAAAAACCGATAAAATCGATCAATACTAGTTTGTAAATCGATAGGGTTTCTATCGATATTGATTGGCGGATCGATAACGATGACTTGTTGTGAAGCCTCTATACCAGCCATCATTAGCAAACTCGATTTTACCACTCCTTATACCGTATACGATTCATGTTTCAGAATACCAAAGAACTCGACTTCTCATGGAATTCGCACTACGAGACAACGTTTAAGTTCTACGATCGGCGCTTGCTCGACGACACGAAGAACGGCGTCGAAGAGGTGAGCCGTCGCCTCACCTCATTCTCAGGTTCTCGAGGTCCATACTTCCAGGTGACGGAGTTCTGGCGACTACTCGCACTGTGTCACACGGTGATGCCTGAACGGGACAAGGGTCAACTGGTCTACCAAGCTCAGTCGCCCGACGAGGCCGCGCTCACTTCAGCGGCTCGTAACTTCGGTTACGTCTTTCGGGGCCGAACACCTCAATCGATCACCATCGAGGTCATGGGCAAGGAGGAAGTGAGAGATTTTCACCTTTTGAAGCGCAGTAATCGACCCTGAAGAGCACGCGCCAAAACTCAGAAATCAGATAGTAACATCGGCATCTTTGGTGGGAAGGTTTAGGAAACCTCAGAATTGGGAACTCTCGGTTTTGCTTGAGTCCTGTGTTGTCATATGCATTATAAAAGACTGCATGAGGGATCTATACAATGTCGGCTGCAAATTTTATTTATTTATTTATTCAATACGTACGCGATAAGCGCGGCCGTTAGATAAACAAACACAGCAATAGGACAGTTACAACCGAAACGCAACATAGAGAGACATGCTCTGTAAAAAACCGTAGAACAACACAAATCGAGTGACGTGGCATCAGGTCTGCAATCAAAAATAGCACAACACAGCCCACTACCCGAGCAAACTATAGTTAAAGAAAAGAAAGAAAGAAAGGAGATACCTCAGTACTAAGCCTCGTAACTCAGCAACGACTTTTGAGCTGACCGCTTAAGCTGCTCCAGAGAAAAGGAGGATCGCATGCATTTCGCTGCCCTAAGATACGCGCTTGCAGCCCTATGAGGAAAAAGGCCTACCTTAAACCTGCTCCTAGGGCAGGGAAGGAAAATCTTTTCATGCTCTCCCTTAGTATGAGAAACTCGCATTGTAAAAAACCTGGACTCCCTATAACGCGGTTGATGGAGTAACTTGTAGACCATGCAAATATCAAAGATTTTTCTACGAGATGTTAAAGAATGGAGACCTAGGTATTTATTCCTTATCGTGGCTTTAGGTACCCTGGAGTATAAAAAGCCGCCAGTACGTATAAGCACTTTGCGAGTAAAGTTATTCTGTACCTTCTCCAGCGCATTGATCAGGTTTTTCCTACTGGGGGAAAAGACCGTAGTGGAAGACTCCACTAACGGACGCACATACGACTTATAAGCCCGTATCAAAACAGCCTTATTCCTGGTAGTCAGACCTTTGAAAATCTGATAGGTTCTATGTTGGGCGCGCCTGCAACAATTAGACACGTGCTCGGAGAAATCCAGTTTAGCGTCATAGTGGAAACCAAGATCTTTGACGCTACTCACCGCCTCAATAGGAGAATTGTCAATATGGTACTCACGAGAGTCAGGGGGACGGCCCTGGTAAAGGGACATGTACACAGTTTTACTCGGAGACAGCGGAAGCTGCCACCTCTTACTCCACTGGACGAGCAGATCCACCGCCTCCTGAAGCCTTCCAACATCCTCCGAATCTACAATTACCTTATACAACTTAATGTCGTCGGCGTACATCTTGACCTTGACCCCAGTGGGTTCTATGATTGTTGGCAAATCAGCAGTGTAAAGATTGAATAAGATTGGCGATAAGACACCTCCTTGAGGCACGCCGCTGGAGATGGCTTTGACCCCAGAGAGGGACTGCCCCAGACGCACTTGGAATGTTCGATTGCTTAAAAACTCTCCAATCCATTTCACTATAACTGGGTGAAAGTTAAGCATAGACAATTTGGACACAAGTTTCCTGTGTGATACTCGATCAAACGCCTTAGAGAAATCAAAATAGATGACATCACAACTCAAATTCTTGTCCAAGGCCTCACCCCAGTCATTGATACATTCTAGAAGGTTCGTTTCAACCGACCGACCTTGCATAAATCCATGCTGTGCGGCAGGTAGAATTCCATGTTTGGAAGCAAACTCCAGTATGTGTTCCTTAAGAACTTTCTCAAAGAGCCTACATAAGTTAGAAGTGATACTGATTGGTCTATAGTTTTCCGGTTTAGAAGGATCGCCTTTTTTAAAAACTGGAGTGACATAAGAGTGCTTCCAGCGCGCTGGGACCTGAGAATACATAAGAGACTGATTGAAAATATAAGCCAGAGGGGCACAAATGACATCAGCAATCTTCTGAATGAAGTTAAAAGGTACCTCATCAGGAGTGACTGAGGAGGAGGGTGGCCAACCTTTGAGATGACGCAACAACGTAAGCCCGTCAAACCATGGAAAGCTTTCCATCACTGTATGTTCACAGCGAGATTCAGCAGGCAAGATGCCATCATCTTTCAAAAAGACCTTAGCGAATTCTTTAGCCAACAATTCAGCCTTAGTGTGATCAGTACTAGCATCCATATTCTCTCCCCTAAGACAACCGATGCCTTTTCTGTCTTGAAGTCTAGAGTTCAGAAACTTATAAAACTTGCGAGGGTTTACAGACTCAACAGCTTTAGCTTCTAAGTAGTTGTTAAATTTTCGAAGTTTGTTGTCAAACTCGGCGTTATACTTGTCAAAAGTTTCCCAATTATCCGTTCGCTTAGCTTCATGGAATAAGCATTCACGATGGTTTACCATACTGGACAGATAAGCTGGAAGGTGGGCAACACTATCCGACGAAACTCTCTTAATGGGAATAAAAATATCGATAGCTTTTTGCAGTACCATGAGGAACAGCTCATATTTCGAATTGACATCGGGTTGACTTTCAAATAAATCAATCCATCTAACCTGTGACAGAAAAATACGAATTGCATCATAGTCAGCATGTGAGTACAGTCTACGTGATACAAGAGCACTATGCTTGGTGGCTCCCTTGAACCCAGCGATGACAAAGGAAATACTATTGTGATCGCTGGATCCAATGGGAGGTCCTACACGTAGGTGATTTACCAACCCATCCATACTGGCAAGTACAAGGTCAAGAATGTTGTCGCCTCTAGTACTTTCCCGAACGAGGGGGAGAAGGCCGTGAGAGCTTACAAGGTTTTGTAACCCCAAAGAACTTGAGGCTACACCCGTACCCACGGCCCTGTCAGCGGGATAATAGAAGTCAGGCATGTTGAAATCGCCCAGTACCACCGATTCCAGATCATTGGATATTAGATCACTATTGATATTAAACAGACGATCAGTCAAGTTCCTATCGCAGGAAGGTGCCCGATAGACCAAAACTAGCCGTACCGCCCAGTTTACACTAAGTACATCAAGACACAATAACTCAAACCCATTATTAACTGAATTCGACAGCACAACGGAAGTCCTAAGGCAGCGATTGCATACAAATGCAACCCCTCCTCCGGTTTTAGCTACACGGTCACACCTAATTATCTCGTAATCAGACATATCATTTCCAAAAAGCGAGGAGAAGGTAATGGATGGCTTAAGCCAGGTCTCTGTGAATGCATAAATATCAAAACACTTGCCCAGAATTAGGCTGATGTAGTGTCTATTCCTAGATACAGACCTGACGTTCGCATACAGACACTTGATGAAGGAATTTGCCTCAGCAGCATCACCGTGGACGTGGAAGGCCTGAAGGGCTGGCCCAGGAGTCCCTGGCGGCAGTCGTGGCTTGTGGTGGTGCGTCACTAGGACTCACTACCCCAGCACTAGCACTATTACTGCCGCCAGTAGAACCCCGTACCCCACCCCTCCGCAACACCTCTGGTGGCAGAGATTCCCGTAGGAAAACTCTACCATTAACGAAGTGACGGAGGCGCGGAGCCCTCCTGACCGCCATTCTCTGAAACACTGCTGACGGTAGAACAACTTTAATCAGTCTGTTTTTCCCTCTGAGAGGCCTACCTAGCCTGTAGACAGTGAGAGGGTTACATTCAACTCCTAGGAAATCTAGTACATTGCATACACTATGATAATCGTAGTTCAACCTCTCTCTAAAGTTACTAGACGCTACTTCCGGAATATTACCAATGACTATAGAACGCCTTCTCTCTATTTCATGATATGAGACAATCGACTTATCAACTGGAACATGAGTTTGAGATGCGGCCACCGGTAGCGAGGAATTAACATCACTATGATCAATGCTCAGGACAAGTTGACCAGGACCTTCTACCAGTGCAGCAGAAGTCTTAAGTGAATCCAGTTCAGATCGAAGATTTACATTATCACGGTACAACCGAGACATTTGCGAAACCAGTTCTTCAATGACGTTTTTGATACAAAGTTGAAGAGCTTGGAAACGGTGACGTTATTCCGCTCATGGAATGTAATAATATCGAAGATGAATTATGATTTGCAAAAAACGGGCAGCAACGGGAACCGAACCAACGACCTCGCACCCGACGAACATGAGCGATACCCTTGCGCCACCGTCGCAGCTGGCGAGCCCTTCTTACGGAGCCCCGATGACTCACCACTCTCGCGCCCAGTGCGTCGTTTAGCCAGCCTGTGGTGACGCCTCCGAATTCGGCAGGTCATAACTCGCTCAGGAGTTTCATTTTGTAATTTTGACGCCCATATTCGTAATCAGCATTCCGAGCTCTTTCTAGTGATCCTGGTCTCAGCTTGAAGTTCCATGGGAGGTCGAAACCATTCTCTAGTTAGAGGATTTCAGGTATAAACTACCGGTCCTATAAGTGAAAGACATTGCTCGTAAACTGGTTCTTGGTCGAGGTAGCTGTAGCTTAGCGGAGCCACCTCTTGTGTGCGAAGGCTTCATCTTAAAGAATCTACAAGGCCCAGAATCGGTGATAAAGTATAACAGAAAATATAGAACAGTACATACATATGATATGACCCCCAACAATTCGACCGACAAGGGTGCATTCTGTGGAGAAGTGAAAGCCACAGTTTCTTCCCTGTACAGATTAGCACTTTTATGCTATTTTTAGGCACATCTGATTGCTTTTGCCTTTTCTCCATAGAAAACGAAGTCCCTTCCTCTATTGTGCAGTATGAGCCCTTATCGTATGAGCACGTACATGACTTTCTCAAACACATCAAAGCTTAGTCGGTAGTACTTGTATGCCAAGGCTAGAGATCCGCGCTTTAAATCCGACATGACCTTTTCCGACGTGCGCAATGGTACATCCTGGTACGGCACGTGCTACCCTTGCCAACAGGGGACAAAATGCATCGACTTCCTGCAATTATGTTGAGGATTACAATAACTTCGGACAAGTATGTGCAATTCTAAATGTTTCGGATAGAACCGCACCTGTTTGGGCCCTTTCTGAAACAGTAAAGGTAGGGTGAGGGGATCTCATTGGTTGAAAATGAAAGCTGTCGCATTTATTTGCGCTGTAGGACTCGTCGTCGCAACATTTGTCGTCGCGGGAGGATGACGAAAGTCCAGTTGTAGTGAAGTCCAAAGCTTCCAGCGGGTATTCCCAATTACTGGTCGTTACCTAAGTTCTGTCGTTTTTTGACGTCTAAGTTCAAATGTAAGTATCTCGGCTCAAACATAACTTTATTAGGCGAAATAAGAACCATTACAATCTACACATCTTTGCCAACGAGATACTAGTTTATTTATTTCAGTAGCATAGAACTCCGGAGATCTAGAAGCCAAGAATTCTTCGAGAGCAGATTCGCCCTTCGAGCTCGCCGTTTGCAAGTATCGTCAGCGCTCCTTCTACGCAACAAAAGCGATCCGTTTCTGGAGCGAATTGTGACTTGTAACAAAAAATGAATTGTCTACGACAATCGACGACGAAGTGCACAATGTTTGGATATTGACGAAGCACCTAAACACTCTCCAAAGCCGAGTATGCACCAGGAAAAGGTGATGGTGACCGTTTGGTGGCCACCGGTTTAATCCACTTATGGCGTTCTCAAACGTGATGAAACAATCACGGCGGAAAAGTACTGTCAGAAGCTGGACGAGGTGCACAAGAAGCTCCAGCAAATCTACCCAGCGCTGATCTACAGAAGGGGACCGATACTTTTGCACGACAACGCTAGGCCGCACGTATCGATGTTCACCAGGCAGAAGCTTCATTCCTTGGGATACGAGACACTGGACCATCCACCGTGTTCGCTCGACCTATCGTCTATAGACTACCATTTTTTCAAACATCCCGACGGCTTCCTTCGTGGAAAATACTTCAGCAACCGACATGATGCAGAATATGCTCTCGAAGAATTCATCGCTTCTAGATCTCCGGAGTTCTATGCTACTAAAATAAATAAACTAATATCTCGTAGAATATAATGTTTCTTATTTCGACTAACAAAGTTATGCTTGCGCCAAGATATTTACATTTGAATTTAGAGGTCAAAAAACGACAGAACTTAGGTAACGACCTAAAAACCATAAAAACTCTCCCGTGCTCCTACATCTTCATGAAAATGCGTGCACGTCGACTGCTTGACTGTAGAGGCAATACGTAGAGATGACCCGCTGAAGCCTGCAGCGTATGGCTATTTGTTGTATGTTTCTTCCCTGTCTTCTTTTTTCTCGGATTTCTTCCTCATCCATGCATTCCTCTTCTATGCGTGTGGTACGCAGCGGATTGGTGCCTTCATCAAGAATGGATGTGACTATTCTACGAGATCGTTTAAATGTGTATGGAAGGCGGCTCTTCCTTTGTTATTGCATCCCTCGTAAAGACGTTGAGTCAAGGTTGGTATATGGAACATGCGGATGGATCGAAGAAGTGCAAGTTCTCTACTCCCTTGGGAGAACGCAGACTACGAAAACATAATGGCACAGCGATTGGGGTGGAGTTGATGATCTTAGTACATCTGATATCGCAGCATTTAAATTCTGGAGGCGTTGTGGATTGCGTTAAAAACTCCACAATCAAAGGAAAGAGGAGCGGGTAGCCGCAATTAAGGATCTGGCTCCATTTGCCGACCTCTATGACCTTGACCCTGCAGGGGCCGGATTCATCAACGAGAACGGAGGTAAATCTTATCACCCGTTACCGTTACTATCCGTCACTGGCTCACTAAACGCGAGTTGCTATTCAACAAATTCGCGGTAAGTGATGGCAATTCGTTGCGACTGGGTCACCGTTTAGCCGTGGAGCGCAACCGCTGCACCCCGGTAGCGGTTACCGGGCACACCAGCCTAGTAACGGATACGCCGGATCTGAGGCGAGATTTAACCAACCACGTTTTGATGAATCGACCGAATGGCGGGCTTCCTGGTTAGTTGCGCAACTTACAGCCGGTAAGTGGTTGATGAATCCGGCCCCAGGGCGCCAATCGGAAGGTCGCTGAGGATGTGACCGAAGGGATTCTCAATTATCCATGTAAAATCAACATTAAAATTAGCTTCCAATTGGGTTAACGGTGCACATACTTAGGTATACGAACTGTTGTGCATTCTCGACTTCAACAACGACCGTAAACGAATGTCGGTGATCACACGGAACTCGGAGGGGAAGATTCGTCTCTACTGTAAAGGAGCCGACATGATGATCATGGCCAGGTGAGGGCACCACCCTGTACCTACGTCAGACCGCTCACGCAAAGCCTCTACTCAGGCTGAAGCCATCCACGTCGCCGCTGCTCGTCAGCTCTACCAGCACCCATCTGGCTGATTTTGCTAACATCGGTCTGCGTACGCTCTGTCTAGCCTACAAAGACATCGATCCGGCCTATTTCGAAGATTGGATCGTAGGTTTAACGTCAAAGAATTGCATTAGCACTGAGTAATCATTGAATTTAGAATCGTCAGCACGAGGCAGCCATCGACATGTACAACCGCGAGAAGAAGCTCGAAGCGGTCTACGAGGAGATGGAGAAAGGTCGTCGCAAGCTTCGGGTCTTGGGAGTCACTAAGACTCATAATAATCACTTCAGACATGACCCTGATCGGAGGCACGGCTATCGAAGACAAACTGCAAGATGGCGTGCCAGAGACAATTGCTCGTTTGGCTGAGGCGAACATCAAGATCTGGGTGCTGACCGGAGACAAAACGGTATGTCCTTTCTCGCATATCTGGGAGAATGCTCCTTCTTAACCATACTAATCGTCCCCTTGATCTCTCATCGACAGACCTGGACCTATGGATGCCGTGATGGTGAATAGAGGAGCCCATTCCGTCACTTTATGTACTTGCCTGCACGTCGGCCTATCCAGCTACCGTTTCCAGATAGAATCCTCCTTTTCTGAGTGGGCGCTCCAGATTTGAAGAAATCCTGCGAACGTAATTCAGCTTCGATGTGTCACCACTGCGCAATCAGTCCACATCGGAAAAGAGGGCCAAGCTCAGAAAATTTCACTGTTGGCCTCTAGCGCATGTATCTCGTTTACGCGATGTCTCAGAATAGTAAATTTTACGAAACGGATATTGGTCCTTTTGTTTCTTCCTTACCTATTCTCTTTCGTCGTTTTAGTGCCTATTAGCCTTGTCTTCTAAATGGTGCAGCCGTCTATGTAATACTTGATTACATTGACACCTTAATGGTACGTCAGCAGATGCTGCCCTAGCTGGGACCACAACTCTTTCATTCTACCCGATTCTTCCAATTTACATCCAGCGTGGCAGAACACGTTCCTTGAACGATCTCGAGAATGCATCTGCCCATCATGTCGTCAGTTTTCCCGGCTATCTCTCTTTGTTTCTGGGTAGCATCAGGTAACTCGCAGACTCATTTTTTCGTCTTTTCGTCGAGGTGTGTGACCGCACGTAGCGACGTTTCGCCTTCTTCATGTACTGCAGCGCGTCCATGAAACCCGGCTTATCCCTTAAGTTTGAACTTCCCAACGCTTGCTTTTGACGCGACGTCGTCTTCAGAAAACATCTTTCCATGTGCACAATGCGAGTCGACTGCATCAAGAAAGACAGAAGAAGTTGCGTACACTATGACGGCAGTACAGAGGCATTGAAGATTGTGGTCCTGGGGTCAGGGTCTCTAATCTGGGACTGGATTCATCAACAATTAAACCCGTGGGTATGCGGGGTACAAGGGGTAGAGATAAGATAAAAGTCAGGTAGCGATAAGGCAAGAGTCAGAGACGCAGGCGAATGAGTAGTTTTTGAGGAGATATTTTCTAGGCCGTTTTTCCCCAAATTTGTGCCGATCCTCGCATTTTCGCCTCTGAACTTTTTTGCCGGCACCGAAGTCTACATTTCTGTGCCGAAGCAATGCCGTTCCCGCTTCAGTCACGGTTAGAGCGTACAGACCGTCGGAGGACGGAGCCTCTGTTTATAACCTTTATACCACTGGATGTGTACTTTTATCTGCACGTTGTTGAGTTTCCAAGGAATGAGGTAATTGCATGTATTTTCGCTCTCTCGGCACGTGTCTGGATCTAGAAGATTGTTAAGATAGCAGAGAAGCTAGGCAATGCTCTCGAAGATTGTCCATCTGGCACACTACAGGGCACTGGCAAAGTACGCGATGCGACTTCGAGAAAACTTCTATGTCAGGGGAAATAAACTGCTCCTATCGCGTAAAGGCTGCTCGAATCATCTTTTGAGCCGCCAAAAAAATATGTAGCTATCTAAATTGGAGTAGTTATGAACATGCGACGTTTTGCGACGGATTAGTCCATCGCTACCCTTTTTTGAACCGTGCGACTCTAGCAGTATTGCATCTCATGCAGAGCTAGGGTTTTGCGACACTGCCACTGCTTTTGTTTCCCGTGCTCTAATACGGGTTGTCTCGGAAAAACTCATGCGCTCTCTGTGAGGCCAAATAATCTTGTTCTGTTACATGTAAAATCTATGTAAACTCGTTTTGAGAAAGGAACGACTCGTAGATTGGGTGTCCGACGGCGATTAAGGCATTTGATTCCTTTCCTATACCTCCCGCTCCCCGCTGCATTTGTTTGAAAATTCCTGCAGCACGATGCTCTCAGTTAGTCTATCTGGACTTTTGAGCGAATTCACGACAGGACTCACGGTGGGCGTGATGGACAAAGCACGATTTCGTCACCGCACTGGATCAGCTGACTCGCTAAAATTCTGCAAAAGTCTCCGTCTGCAGAACTGCGTGAACTATGTCAGCCTCAGCGATGGCGACGGCTCGCGACGCGCATCGCGAGCCGTCGCGTCGCTGTGCACTCCCGCGTCGCTGCAGCGGACGGGAGTATACCATATGCCTCAAGCGCCTTTTAGGCCGGGTGCATACTTCCATCGCCGCGATGCCATCGCGGCTCTCAGTTCATAGCCATTCCGCCGCGCGCGGCCAAATAGTCAAGGGAAACCTCTCCGCGCCGCCGCAACAATGGCGGCCGCCATACGCGATGGCTTCCCGCGCCCATCGCGGGCATGGTATACTTTTTCGCGCCGCGCGCGGTGTTTAGCGTTGGTCCCGGGCGGGTCGCCGTCGCACTCCCTTGCGACGGCGACCCGCCCGGGACCATGAGCGATGCGACGCGCACTGAGAACTTCCCATCCTTTCGCGTCGCTCTGCAAAACTCATCGCCGCGATTCCATCGCGACGACGGGAAGTATACACGAGGCCTTATACTCGCGCCGCCGCGCGGCGCGGCATGATGATTGACATAGCTATCGATTTTTCACGCCGCCCGCTGGCGCCGCATCGCATTCATACTCCGCCGCCTCAAAACACCACACTTGAAGGAATTTTGGGTTACGGTATTCGGCGAATCGCGCCGCTGGAAGGAAGTACGCGCCGCGGCGCGATCAGCTGCGGGAGACCCGATGTGGAGTGGGAGATTCACCGCCGAGATGAATCATTTTGCTGTGTACTCCTTGTTTTGGCTCCTCAACTAACAAAACAAAGAAGGTGTAGCAAAATTATGGCACTATTGCACTTTCAGGACTCCAGAGGTCGATGAGAGGTCGAAAAGGTTTTTTGACCAAACTTCTCCAGGGGGGGGGGGGGGGTATTTAGGGTGCTGGCCACGAATCTGACTTCCGTTTTCGGTGACCATTACCATAGTCACCCGTACCTTTCGTAACATAGGAAGGGGATGGAGATCTGTAGACATTCACGAAGTTTTACCTACTACGCTAAAGATATGTTCAGTGAACAATGACCACGGAATTGCAATACGAGTGAGAATTCTGAGCGATTCTCGACAATTAGCTCATTCCAGCAATTTTACTTTTGAACCTGCACATTTGCAAAATAAAGAGTCGTTTAGTGCCATTTGCATTGCAGGGGACTCGAATCAATACCACACTCACCAATTTCAACCGTAGGTTGAGCAGACGACTTCGACCCCAGCTTTAGGAGAGGATTCGTCGTTCCCCACAGGATTTCCACCACTAACATTAACCAGATGCATTCCGCTGATCGGCCAGACGAATTATTTCTGTTTTGGTTCTTCAATGACTCATGGACCGTCTCTTCCGTCGTCCTTTATGGCGCACGGAACGTAGTACGTAGAAGTTGGTCGCCGCGCGTCGCTGACGCTCCCCTTTCTAACTACAATCGCGCAGCGGCGCGTCAAATTCGGACGCGACGCCTTTTATACTCCCGCCGCTGCGCGGCGGGAGTATAAAAGGCGCCTAAGTCGTTGATGAATCCGACCCCTGGTCGGTCACTTCTCGGATCGAATTGGAGATTGCCCGTGCTTCCAGCTTTCTGCGCGATATTTCACCTACTCGGCGAATGTTTTTCAAATACCTCAACTACCACGAACATGAGGAAGCACCCTTTTGCGGGCCTTTTATTTTAGACAAGCTAAATAAGTGCGGAGATTCGCAAGTGCGTTCGCAACGCCGATTTCCATGGTGTGGTTAGGGTCATTGATGTTACTTATAGTGCCTTGAAAGGCACCTGCATCGGAAAGGATGTGTTTCACTCCATCCTGCTTTGTTTCCCCCATAGGAGAGAAGCGAATTGACCTTTGTCACACTTTCAGGAGACTGCCATCAACATCGCATACTCATGCCGACTGCTAACAGACGACATGAAGGAGATCGTGGTCATCGATGGCCAAACGCATTCAGAAGTCGAAGTACAACTGAAAGACACAAAGATCACCTTCGATCGTATCATGAACAACACGGTAGGCGACTTCTCTCATCCTGTCCTTCTGCATCTTCACTTCTTTCTTCTTTTCTGCTCCTTTCTCCGCACTCTTTCCTCTCACCTAACGGTGGCGTTTTTCGGTTAGCGACGACCACGCCCATGTGTAAGGGATAAGACCGTTGATGAGTACATTCGGAGCATTATTGCTGATCTTGAAGAAGGCGATGTCATCGACACGGTAGTTTCTAGCTGTCTATTTCCTAACCTAACAGCTATTTTGTGTTCGTAGCTAATAGTCATTGGTTGGTTATGTTTACCGCGATATGCTTATTCTAACGTTCTAGTTTTTGCTTTAGAGTGGTAGCGGCGTGGTAATGCTATGGTTGGTTGTGTGATGTGGGAAAGGAAATCCTTCACCATGGATGGCGGTCAAAACAAGAAAATGATATGCCTTTACTAGAAGGACATCAACAGAATCTTAGCACAAAGAGCACTGTATACCCACTACCTAAGCTCCTGAAGCTTAATGGGCTTCTAGGGTTTAATTCAGTTTTAACTGTGCCAACTCTATGTGTTGGAATATGTATACGACCGGTTTATCGCTGAGACCACTGGTGTACTCCCACGAAGCCCTCCGCGACTAGGCAACCAATTCGTTACATTGAGTCAGAAATTAGCGCTGGAGCGTTACCATTACCCCACTGTGTCGTTTACCATCGCTCTAGCCGGTTTACTGTTACAGCGGTTTCACCGGAAATCTACCACGCCGGGCGTTGATGAATCGCGGTACATGGCGGTTTTGCCGTAAGTTCCATCGTTGCCAGCCGTTAACACATTGACGATAATCGCGTTTTGCGGCAAAAAGCCGCCTGGGACACGCACGTGTTTCTACGCGCGCGCTATGAGCCACCAGTGGCTCATAATGTCCCTCGCGGACCACTTTTTTGTCTTGTGTGTTTCTTCTATCCAACTTCGACCAGAGTGGTAACTTAGGGTGCTGATTACGAATCTGTTATCCGTTTATGAAATTTCGGCCGATTACGGCAGGTTACGGTAGGTAAGGGTGATTAAGGCTGCCGCGGTCATGATCACCGTTTTCCCCCAAACGTCGCCCGGGGGGGGGGGGTTATTTGGGGTGCTAATCACGAATCTGGCATCTGTTTTTGGTATTACGGTGTAGTACGGTAGGCTACGGTAGGTACGTGTAATCGCCGACAGCCTCAGTCACCCGTACCTACTGTAGCCTACCTTATTCCACCGTAATACCAAAGACGGATGTCGGATTCGTGATCAGCACCACAAATTAACTCCTTTGGCAAAGTTTGAGTGAAAATACTGACATGAATCGACTTCATTATAAAATTGGTCTCATTCCTAGTAGAATTTTTTAATTCGATATATCTAATGAAAGCAACGACAATTTTCTTGCTTATTCCTGTTGTACATTCTCCTATCACAAGTAATTAGGAAACAGAGAAAAACATCTATAAAAAACCGACGGCAGGAGTACAAAAAATAGCGCGAAAAGTTATGAGCCACTGGTGGCTCATATTGTCGTCAATGTGTTAAATCGCTGATGGATGCGAGGCCAGGAGGGAAAACATACTCCCCGACCGGATCCGTCGTTTGTCTTTGAGCAATGCATAGTGGCGATCGGCAGTCACGGAGATGGCACATTCACGTATAGGGTTCTTGTGTTCTCTTTCATCTTATTGGTCCACATAGGAAGGAACAGTGCTGTTTTCTGCACCCTTTTCTTAGTAAGTGACTAAATCTTTAAAATTTTCTGGCATTCCTCGCGGACTTCGTTTTCAAATGATTTCATTCATGAGCATTTATATCCTCTGGTTGTTGTCTTTTTCGTACAGTGCCAGAGAAACGGACAGTTCGTGCAAGACAACTCACTTTTTTAAATACAGTTACAGTTTATTACATCTGCAAAAGGCAAATGTGAGAAAAAAAGAAAAAACCAACAACAAGGAAGTAATTCAAGAAAACGCAGATTAGCACACAAGAACGAACACCAAATCGGGAAAGGTAGTCGGTATTACTTATTGATTTATCTCAAGAAACGTCATATCTAAATAATGCTCGGCTAGCAAGGCGCTTGAATTGGTTTATTGATAAAGCATCGGGCATATTTTTCGTGAGCTTTAGATACGCACTTCCTGCTCTATACTTGAAAGTGTTGGCATACAGTCTGGTTTTTGGGCGAGATAAAGTGATTTTTAGTAGACCACCTCTAGTTCGTGAATCAGCTATGGCAAATAACTGCTTCATATCTACTCCTTTTCTAGTGAGCCTATGGTGTAACAATTTATGAACCATGCACACATCGAAAAGTTTACGCCGAGAAACAAGCGATGGAAGTTCTAGAAGTTTGTTTCTTACTACGGCATTTGGAATTCTGTCGTAACTGTATGCTCCAGACCGGGCTAGAAGCTTACGAGTGAAATTATTTTGAACTCTTTAAATGCAGTATATGTCCTTCTTCTTAGACGGGTTGAATACTGTGACACTAGACTCCACAATTGGACGAACATATGATTTATACACTTGGAGAAGAATTGACTTGTTCTTGGTACAAAGTCCTTTAAAAATATGAAAGGTACGCACAGTTGCGATCTTACATCGAGCTCTGATGTGCTCAGAGAAGTCTAGGTCGCTATTGTAGTAAAAGCCTAGATCTCTAACGGAATTGGTAGGAAGAATTGTAACCCCGTCCACGGTGTAGGAATGAACACGATGAGGTGAATTAGCTGTAAGCTGCATAAAAGTCGTTTTTTCTGCAGAAAGAGGCAACTGCCATTCCTTCGTCCAGTTTACTAAGGAATCAATTGCCAATTGCATTTTATGAGAATCATCTGTTTCCACAATCGGTTTGTATATTTTCACGTCATCCGCATACATTTTTATCGAAATGCCAAGTTCCTGAACGATCTGTGGTAAGTCACTCGTGTAGATGTTGAAAAGAACAGGTGAAAGGACACCCCCCTGAGGTACTCCACTTACAATGCTCTTCACATCCGACAGCGTATCTCCAATCTTTACTTTTTTAAATGTTGTTATGGTTAGCCCTTTTAGCCGCAGGTTCCTCACTGGGGTGTGCATTATACTTATGCTCTCCCAAAAATTTCGAATATTCGAATAGTTTCGCATACCGAAAATTTTCGAGCATTCGAATTCGAATATATTCGAAAAACGTGGTTTTTCTGAATATTCGTATTCGAATACATTCGAAAAACGCGATTTTTTCGAATATTCGAATTCGAATATTCAAATTCGAATGAAAGCCATTCGAATACCTATTCGAATAGGTCATTCGAGCATAAGCGTAGTGTGCATCCGCCCTCCAATAAAAAATCAACCTAACGATTTAACAATCATGAAACATGCTGTGAAAGAAACAACAAGTGGAACAAAACGAGCTTGAATGACTAACACGAAGAAGTACGGAAAGCGCGAGCGACAACTGACAGGCCATGTTAAGCTGGGACAATTCTGCAATAGTCTCCGTTCCAGAATTGCGTGAACGGTATGTCATGTTCAACCACCGCGACGGTTCGCGGCGGTCTTCGCCGTCGCTACGCAAGAGCGTATCGCTAGGGTAGAAGGAAATATACCAGACGCCTAAAGCGTAAAACTAAGCGTCGACTGTTACGATATGGTGTATACCACGATACGATGTCGTAAGGCAGTATAAAAAAGATCTACAGGATCAAATAGGGGTGCTAAAACCTCAACCAGGACTCGAACACAGACAGCCACGGGACTACCCGGAGCCGTCTAAGCAAAGAATAATGTACTATTTTCAACTTACCTTTGTGTGTTTCGGGCTGACTCAGTTGCTTCCTATTTTTCTGTTCAGTTTGAATACTTACACCGCCGCAAAAGCTCCCTTCCTTGCAGCATGTCGACCCGACGGCTGAAAAACACCCACGCTTTGAGATTGAAACGATCCACGGCGACGGGCAGAACTCGTCGATGTCCTATGGAGGTGAGTATATTGAACGAATTATCTGAAAAAGAAGCTAAATTACACCATTTCCAGTGGCAACTTCAAGAACATCTCCAGCGGAAAGTAAAGGAGGTGACGGTGGAGTAGCACTGGTGATTAACGGCGACTCCCTTGCCTTCGCGTTGGACGAACGTCTGGAGCGATTGTTTCTGGAGATCGCGTGCATGTGCATGGTGTGTCAGTGTAATTCTGTAACCTTAGGAGAGCTTCTTGGATTGTATGACCTACAGGCGGTGATCTGCTGTCGAGTGACTCCGTTACAAAAGGCGCAGGTGGTCGATCTGGTGAAGCGAAACAAGAAGGCTGTGACGCTGTCAATCGGCGACGGTGCCAACGATGTCTCGATGATTAAAACGGCTCATATCGGTGTTGGAATATCAGGTAACATACCCCTTATCCATGGTGAGGTCCTACAGAAGATGAGTCGCAGCGGTTCCAGGTCAAGAAGGAATGCAGGCCGTGCTTGCGTCGGACTACTCTATTGGGCAGTTCAAATATCTCGAGCGGCTTCTGCTGGTTCATGGCAGGTAGAGAGAGTCTACGTAAACTTTTCTGTAGCTCATCTTCTGAGGTCTTTCATTTCAGGTGGTCCTATTTTCGTATGGCGAAGTTTCTGCGATACTTCTTTTACAAGAACTTCGCTTTCACGCTTACGAATTTCTGGTACTCCTTCTTCTGTGGATATTCTGCACAGGTTGGCCTTTCTTATAACATAGAGAGCTATCTAGATAAGGAATATAATGTTTCAGCTGTACACAGCTGACGACAGTTTACGCAAATCAACTCTTCTGTGCCATATTCCTTAAGCTCAGCTCTTGAGATGTTTCCTTTTGTTCCGACTTGAGTTCACATCACTGTAGTACAGACGGATATTAGTTGGAGGTCCATAAGTTTATGGGTACCCTTAACTCGCCACGCTGTCCTTACCTCGTCTGATCGATACTTGCTCTGAACTTCATCCATGACGGATTAGCTGGCTAAGTTCCTATCCCATACTTTGGCAAAGCACAAACGTAGAGGACAAGTGTGTGGCAAAAAATAGCCCTTTAAAACAATGCATTACCGTGCTAGTGTAATAATCTAACGGTTCAGGTTATTAGCGTAGACGCGGAATGCGATCCATTCGGAAAATTATAGCACAACATGGCATTTGCATGCTATTTTATCTGATAATTATGCGTGATACATACCCTATTGACCTTAATTAAGAAAATGGGCATAGTTACAATAAGGCGTTTACAAAGCTGTTTCTCCGGTTAACGCCTGGAAGTGTCCGACGGTGCAGAACAAGATAATAGAGCGCCCAGCAGCGTCGGGAAGATCGACTACTGGGCCGTCGGTCACCCTTCAGTTCACTCTGTTCTGTTCGTCCACGGCAGCAGAGACAGTTTATCAGATAGCCGGGAATACACCAGAGACGATGGCGATCCGGCGAAGGGGCGAAGCAGAGGTAGAATGAATCCGGCGGCGCGGACCCGGGTATTTATACTCGGTTTCCCGCCAACCGATCAATAGCGTAAATTCAAATGGTATTCAAATGAACACGTGGGAAGTAACTGCGCTCTAATCTATACTGTGCGCAGCGGGCTATTCCCGTACAACTACCAACAGAGCGACTTCCTATTTAGTGATTTCGGTGGATCTCCCCCATTTTGGGAACCGGGTACGCGGCGCCACTTGAAGAATGCGATAACATTCTACCATCGTATCAGGTCCATGCACCTGGGAACTTAGCAGTGCCGCAGGTGGCGAGCTCTAGCAAAATGGTGCGTCCACAGTACAGTGTTGTGTTTTGCATAAGCACGCTTTTTGCATACCGATGTATTCTGGTATTTTTCGAGGATGTCAAAGCCTATGCACTTGATGCATCTGCCAGTTTTGTCCAAAGTTTGAGCCATGACACAGTAGTACAAGCACACAATTTGTGGTGATACGGTCTTCCTTATCAATAGTGGCAACATTCCTCTGTGGCTCATGTCGATGTGAAAGTTTGACGAATACATGAGGCACTGCGAGGGACTATGGGCACCATTAGGCCCCGTTTATGCTTCGTCGCGGCGCGGCGCGTCAAATCAGGACGCGGCATGACTGGCCGCGCCGCGCTCCGAATTTGACGCTCCGCTGCGCGATTGCAGTCAGAAAGGGGAGCGTCAGCGACGCTAGTGTAACCATTCTGCTACATAATTTTTGTTCTCTTGGGTGGGAAACCAAAACAAACAGGCATTGCAAACTGATCCATTCCGGTGTGAAATCTCCCACTCCACACCGAGTCTGCCGCAGCTGATCGCGCCGCGCCGCGCCCTTCCCTCCAGCGGCTCGATTCTTCGAATACCGTAACCCAAAATTCCGTGAAATGTGATGGTTTGAGGCGGCGGAGTATGAACTAGATGCGGCGCCGCCGGGCGGCGCGAAAAGTCGATAGCTATTACGACCATCACGCCGTGCCGCGCGGCGGCGCGAGTATAAAAGGCGCCTTCGCCGTCGTAAATGAAATATAATAACAGCCTGCGAGCAAGACTTTATAGACGAGCAGCCGGTGAGCGTGTAGAGGGCAAGGACAATGAGGCGCGTAAGATATTGGCGGGCTAGACTGCGCTGCTGAGTATCAGCGTTTCTAGCGTGCTGGGACCCACTGCAGTGCGCGCCAATGTAAGCGTTGAAAAGAGTCGTAAGTAGGGATTCACGATATCTCTATCAGTAATGATGAGGAAACTGTGACCGTTTCACCGACTGTTGAACGTGCCTCCAGAGTAGAACGGCGTTACATTTCACGCCGTAGGTAAGGTGTGTGGATTACTGCACAGCACCGTGTTTCAGACAGTGTTCGACGCCGTGTTCATCGCCTGCTACAACCTGTTCTTCACCGCATTACCAGTCCTAGCAATGGGTGCCTTAGACCAGGACGTGGATCACACCTACAGCCTACAGTAAGTCTCATAACTACGTCGAGAGCATAATTTCTGACTTGCTTTGCACTCTTTTAAGGTACCCTAAACTCTATTTGCCCGGTCAGTTCAACCTCTTCTTCAACATGAGGATCTTCATCTATTCAGTTCTTCATGGAATGTTCAGGTGAGCTGGGTGTAGGAAGCTGGCGATGGACTGTGCAACAATTACAGCACACCTTTAAAACTCTTGCCCTGAACCTTTCTTTATCCGTCAGCTTTAGTTCACTGGTGATCTTCTTCGTTCCATACGGAACCTTTCTGAACGGTGCCGCTTCCGACGGCAAGGATCTGGACGACTATTCATCGCTGGCATTCACAACGTTCACAGCCCTCATCGTCGTCGTTACCGGCCAGATCGCCTTCGATACCGCCTACTGGACGGCGATCAGTCACGTTGTCATCTGGGGATCGCTTATCTTCTATTTCCTGCTTGCGTTTCTCATTTATGAAGGTCAGACATATCTTTGTATCTTGCCGCAGGTTCAAATATCGCGAATTATGTAACCAGTTCTGGTCAAAGTATTTCCTAAACCAGAACAGTCCAAGAATTCTGCTGGATTCCTGGATGGATTCACTTTCGTGGACCACTGAAGCCATATGATGGCTGATCTTTGTGCTGCCAGGGGGCCGTTCACGTGGGAAAATCGGCAGTGAATAAGTAGGTTGGTTGGCGAATTAGTCCACAAACGAGACCGAGGCGACCGAACTCCTGAAGGAAGAAAGAAGGCTGGCAGCAGGTCGATGTGGTTCTAGCTTCAGCGACCTTCACCATGGCTTATGTGCGCTAGTTCCCGCCAAATTCAGTTTCGAACACATTAGGGGTCGTTTAAGGCCGCCACAGACTTCTGCGGCGCCGCCGAGCGACATCGCTGAGCGGCGCCGCCGAGCGGCGCCGCTCAGCGGCTTGACCCATCATCAGTGGGAGCGGTGACGGCGAGGTACTGTACTGTTTCTATTGGGGACCGACTGGTGCTTAACAATAACGCGCCCCGATGACGATCGCGCGCCTGCATCGACCGTCTCCGCTCTGGATCCCGCCGCGAAAGGGCAGAGCGCAGAGCGCAGACAGACAGACGCTGGAGCGGCGCCGCCGGGTGGAATGATTCAAGTCATTTCCGCCAGCGACGCCGCCGGTGCCGCTGGGCGGCGCCGCTGGCGGCGCCGCTGGAGGCGAGCTCTGCGTCTCTGCCCTATGGTTAAGCATAGGGCAGCGGCGCCGCCGAGCGGCGCCGCAGAAGTCTGTGGCGGCCTTTAGTGTGTGCCCGCGACGCGCGACGCGATGCCATGTGTAGTGACCGAATTGATCAATCGCGTCGCTCGATTAATGTGGCCACTACACGTGCATCGCGTCGCGCGTCGCGCACACACTTAACGACCCCTTAAAGCGGAAAAATCAATGACCCAAATTGAGCCTTGCCCACCAACTGGATTTTGCAATCCTGCCACAACACTTTCTTTCTTAGGCATATGTTACACTTCCGCGATAAGTCGGCGACAACCTGTCTCCTACAGCGCGGGAGCCCTGCATGAGGGAACGCTTAGTATGCACGCAACGCGCGACGCGATGTTATGGCAAGCTCCCATATTGATCGCACGATTCGATGAATCGAGTGAATTAAAAGCTACCCGCGCAACACTGTCGCCGCGACCCCTCGCCTGCGCGGAAATATACCAAAGACCTTAGGCCCCGTTTATACTTCCATTGTCGAGCGTTGAGATTTAAACGGAGCAATGCGCCCAATTGCGTCGCGCTGCTTCGCACGACAATGAGCAGTCCGAACAGCCGGCAACGCGGTCACACGATTGCGTAGTACGGACAAGTGCGAGTCCACACTGCGAAGATCGCTGGAGTAGCAATACCGCGCCCCAATCCATCGCAATCAATCGCATCGCGCCCATTTCGATAGCGACGCGATCAATCAATTTGGCCTCAATACGTAGCCATTGCGTCACTCGGCGTCGAAGTATAAACAAGGCCTAACACCTCCGTCCAGCCCTATCGGCGACGACACGCGCCACAGTATTGCGCGGGTTGCTAAGTACTGCGTATCTCCCGCTCAGCACTGTCGCCGACGGACCACGGAGGATTGACGTAACTTAAACTTTCAGCTCTTCCGGTCACCCTACTGGCGAAGACATCGTCCAGTGTTTCCTACGGTGTCGCGTTCAAGACCATGGCCACCCCGCAGTTCTGGTTCTCAATTCTGATGGTAGGAAGTTCTAACACTCTTTTAGAAATAACACTTTCCAAAGCCACTTCTATCTTAGGTATCAGTGATCCTCCTGCTGCCGGTGATGCTAAATCGGTTCTTCTGGCTCGACACCCATCCGTCGTTCGCCGATCGTCTCCGCGTGCGGAAGAAGCTCGGCAAGCGAGCGACCAGCGTCAAAGAGGACAAGAAGTGAGTTCAACGCGGTAAACATAAGATCCTTGAATAACTCGCTGAACTCTGGAGTTCCAGGACGCCGTTCACGCGATCAGCGGCCACTAGGCGGAGCGTACGCGGATCCCTTCGTTCAGGATACGCGTTCTCGCACTCGCAAGGCTTTGGAGAACTCATCCTCAAAGGAAAGCTCTTCAAGAACGTCGAGCAAATGCGGGCTAAGAATGGGTAGGTTTTTCTTCAGCAATGCTAGCATAACAGCGAGTAATTTACTATTTTAGAGTACGTGCTACTCGCAACGGCCTTAGTCCGGTTAAGGAAAGCCCAGCAATGGTCACACCGGTGCCTGCATCCACGGAGGTATTTATCCTTTACGCCTTTTTATAACATCGCCGTCAGCTCATTTTTACTTCATTATTACCTGAGTTGGAGCGCAAAATCACATGTTTGCAACACGTATGCTAGCCAAGGTGTTGTATCCAGTAGAGCAGTGTTTGTATACTACAATCTGCTGAGAATATACTTCGGCAGGATGTTTTGTTAGAAAAAAGGGGCGGGAGGTAGTGCAGTAGGAGGTCTCGCCGCCTGTCGCATGCACCCAAATCCATGTTCCTGGTTCGATTTCCCGCCTAGGCAAAGCAAGAATAGATCGTCACAACTTTTTGAATTTGTCCAAGGAGCTTTGCATCAATAGCATAAAGAAATAACCAACGAAGAGTGAAAAGGCTGAATGAGGTACTATACGAAGACAAGTGGTTCAATACAGCATTGCGAGGGTATCACCGGCGGTGTTTCGGAGCTGATTGTTAATCGCTCTCGGCCAAGGAGTCCAATAAGACTGCGGTCCAATAAGATCTTGGTGGTTCTCGTGGTACTTTTAGAACACAGATCTCTTTGACGTGTTGATTTCCTTAATCTAGCCAACATTAACAATGATACTAATGCAAACGCAACCTTACCTAGAGTTCAGGGAAGTACAACTACGATTTTACCGTCATGTCGAGGTTTATAGTAAGCCGACATGACAAATGATATTTCAGCCTAGCCCGAGTTCGGCCGGCGTGCCGGTGATGACTCTTCCCTTCACACCGGTAGCAGAGCAGCCCCATCGACTTATCGTCAATGATGACCAATGGTAAGCTTCTTTCTCTCAGAGTTAGCTTATACAAAGGGGTCTAAGAAGTTCTGGGCCCGGATTCATCAACGAAAGTGTCGGTAAATCGCTACCAAAGATTTACGCAACCGGCTCCTTGCCAGAAACTTATCGGCCTTCGTGATTTACCAAGGACGCGGTTAAGGATGCCGCGCATGCGTCCTACTACGCTTGGCAGCGCGCCCAACTCGTTGCCACTTTGTCAGACATTAGCAGTAGAGCGTTGCTGTTACTTCACCGCGTCCTTTACCCTAGCCAGGTAACCGTTACAACGGTTTCCACCGAAAGCATGCCACGCCGCATTGGTAAATCGTTTATGAATCCGGGCCCTGGTTGCGGTCAGTGCTGAATGCTTGCTCATGACCAGTTCTTACGGAATCACTATGTCTTGCTCGGAGCCTTAAGGCCCCGACACTGTAACTGATCTATGGCCTTTGGTTGTACCATCGCTTACCCCGAGCTACACCTAATGATATGCTTCCAAATCGATCGTGCGGCGGGATTGGATCGATATGAGAGCACATCATTAGGCGTCGGGGTGAGCGATGGTATAACAAAGGTCTATGAGCTAGGGATGTCATTGATGAGTTAATTATGAGTATTTATGGTTAGCAGGTAACCGCACACATGGTTATGTTAAATCGCACCTAGATTCGTTAACGATTAAGTACCGCATTGGACACGTGTACTTCCGACGCCGATCGACGTGACGGAGGTATGGTAGCCAAATCAATCGTTTGCGTCGCGCAAACAATTTGGTAACCATGCTCACAACCGCGTCGTTCGGCATCATATGTATAAACGGGGATCATACGCATAAGAGCTTTGTTATACCATCGCTCACATCGAGCGACGCCTAATGATATACTCCCAAATCGATCGGGCAGCGCGATGGGATCGATATGGGAGCAAATCATTAGGCGTCCCTCGGTGTGAGCGATGGTGTAACAAAGGCCTAAGGAATGGGGCATATTGCTCTGAAGGGTTTGAAATGTAACATAAACGACGAGGGTATCGCGGCTGGCTGTTGTTGCCTTGGAGGTCCTCTGATCGGTGGTTAAGGATCCTCTCGAATCCTCTGCTCGCCTTCCTCTTTTGTAGAGATTTTGACCTTGTGGATCTTCTGCGATTACGGTGTACGTTGTCCCTCAACTCAAACTTGGGTAATTAAACCTTTATGTTAATGATCTACATTTAAAACGAACGACGGATAACTTACAGAAAAAATTATAACCTTCAAACAAGCAAGGAATCGAGAGAGGCAAGAAATGAGCGCGGCCACTCGGATGGCGACCGTGCAGGCGAATGCGTTCCTTTGTTTACGCTACAGTGAGAGCGGCCGAGGAGTTACGTGGCCCACAAAGGAACAGCTGGGAGTTTCGGCTACAGTGAGGAGGGCGAGCTGTGCTAACTGATTAACATACAAAAAGCGTTGTGATCAACATAGAAAGAGCCTGAGAGTTTCGGCTACAGTTAAAGGAGGACGAGCTGTGAAGTGATCAACATAGAAAAAACATTACGTGATCAACATAGAAAAAAACATGGTAGCGGCGTCCAGAGTCTCAATACGGCCCATTGATCGAACAATTGGACACTTGCGGATTGTGACAGTTAGTAGGAGCTAGATGACTGGTAATAGCGACCCAGGTGTCGCTATAGAGGGTTAAAGGAAGACAAGCCGCTGAGCAATGCTCGTCGTCGATTTGCGAGCGACTTTTTCGTGCGATAAGAAAAAGTTCTAGAGTTCGCGAATCAAAATATGATGGGTAGTGATTGAAATTGGATTCGTTCAAGATCAGCAGCGCTTGCGCCGATAGAACCCTATGGTTTGGATAGGAATAGACTGAAACCGTTTCCCGATATACTGGCTACCATCGACTAACATGAGTCTGAGCAAGACATAGTGATCCTGGCCTTTTATTGGAAACTTCTGCTACACCTATAGTGAAATGTCTTACCATTAGAGAATAGCTGCACGTTATCGATTGTGTCGTGGAATTAAGCACGTAAAAGCTGTAGACTTTCGATACTACTTCGCTTTATCTTTCTTCTTCTAAAGCATCCATAGCAGTGCCAATTTCTTTTGATGTTCAGCTAAGCGCTCAGGAACAATCCCTACACGTCGTTTAACTTTAGAATATCTCACACACCTCCACAGAATGCATTTTTTACACGACCCGCGCCGCACTTTTGGACGAGTTTATGGCGCGCGAAAACTGCGCCGCGGTCGGCCGATTCGTTAATTGGTGTGACGTCACCCAAATTCCTGTGACCAACATCTGTTAGGTGACGTTTGGGGCATGTCTCATCGGGAATGAGACGCCTAGTTTTGATGAATGGAATCTCATCATCCCGCTAATGATGTGATTCCACTCTTCAAAACTACCCTATACATAGGAAGTACATCATAAGCTAAAAAGTGAGCTAATAGGCGAAATGTCAAACTCTGCTGGATACTGCATCCAAGGGGAATACTTGATGGAAGAGCTGAGAAAATGACACACAAAAGAGAAAACGTGATATGGCAACAGCTTGGAAATCAAGAAGGATCCAAGCACATGGCTACCTTCCAGATTAAGCGAGCCAATGCGGTAAAAACTTCAAAATGAAGATAAAAGACTCGATCGACGCTAACCAGTGCAGGATGGGGAGCGAAGTGAAAGACACCAAAGCTGTCGTGGAGCCCTATTCTTTTCTATTAAGAAGTCTCGTCCACGATGAACGCTCGTCGCCCTCTTCTGCCCTTTTCTGAGGACGGTGTAAAGAACGCCTTTTTCCCACAACGACGTAGTTTACACTTGCGCCGCCTCGCCGAGCGACACTCTGGGGCATAGGATATCGATTTTCGCGCCGCACTGCGTTTATACTTTCGGGGCGCAGCCTGTAAGGCCTATGTTATACTCCCGCGGGAGCACCCGCGGACGGGCGGGAATCGCGCCGGGAACCCTGAGCTGGCCAATCGCCGCGCCCCGCCACGCCCGCCGTCCGCGGATCGCCGCCGACAGACGACGAAGAGGGCTGTTATACTTCCCGCCCGCGGGACGGCAGCCGTCCGCGGTGCACTGCACCGCGGACTGCTGTCGCCCCGCGTAATCCGGCGCCAAAAACCGCGGTGCACCTTCCGTCTGCGGACGTCCCGCGGGTGCTCCCGCGGGAGTATAACATAGGCCTAATCGTGTCCTGCTTCAAAATTGACGCGTCGCGTCGCGGCGGGAGGATAAAAACTTTCACACTAGTAAAATTACCCAAGGCATAAGGTGTAGGCTTGCCTGAGCGCTTACCTGGATCATCTAGTTGTTGTTGTGCAGTGAGTGTTAGTGCCTGTGATGATTGTACAGGTCGATTGGTGGAGATGTGAGTCGATTTCGTGGAACTGTCATCAGAGGCGATGAGTCGTCACCGTACTCGTCGTACCGCGGCGACGGTCCGCCAAGCGTAGTCAGCACCCGATCTCGTAGACGACCACCCGGACTAGAGACACAGGTATAGCCACCCGTCTGTGTGCTGGAGTCGGCGTGGATGTAGTGCTTGTGTAGTGTGTCGGTCTGTGTTGTGTGCTTGGTTCGTGTTTCTCCTTTCGCTCAGTTCTTGCCTGTAGCCCCTCTCGGTTGCCAGTGCTAGTAGATCTGTTCCGTTCCGTTGCTTTTCGCTTCACAATCTGCCTGATGTTCTCCTCAAGCTCCTTCCTTCCTTCTTGATCGAGCTGTTGACACAGGTCGAGGAAGACAAAGACGACGACGATGACGTGATCATTGAACGCTTCTGAGTGGGTGCTTCTGAATCTGCTCCTCGTCCAAGACGCGGCTTCGTCGCCTACACAAACACTGCCTTCACCATTCCGTCCGCCATTCTCATCAGATGTCATTTACGCGTCGCAATCCTCAGAAACGAGTCTAAGCATTTCCTCTTGCTGTGTTTTCTTTTGTTCACTATACATATGTACGTTTGTTTTCTTTCTTTGGATACGCTCAACAAATTTCTATCATCATTCTATCTATCTCGACCCAATTCCTTTGCCTACTTCGTTCCGGTGTCCAACAGTACTTTCCCGGCTCTTTCATTATCATACGTTGTGATCCTCTAGAGGTCTATTTAACAGTGATTGAAGCGCACTGAACCTGCATTGTTCTTGTTGTTTTGTTCATCCATCTGTGATATGTTTGGGTCCAGAGTGCCGTATATTCTATTGATTTGTCTCAATAAAGCTTTATTTTTCTAATATTGCTCACAGTGCTATTAGGAGTGGATCACTCTTGCGAAAGAAAAAACGGTTTTCAGTTGTTTCATGAGAGGCGTTTGATAAGATGGCTTCAATCTTCTTTTTAACAATCGAGAGTTTCTAGAAGCTAAGGTGTTTTTCCGTGAAGCACGACTCACGCTACAGGAAAGCTAAGAGAACACGTCTAAAAGGATACAATTGCGGCACAATGGATAATAGGGCTCCAATCCTGAGACAATGCAGGCAGTACCCGGGAAAAGCTTCTCAAAGCCAAGAAATAGCGAGCGCGCGGCCTTTTGGGTGTCGAAATCGGTATCACCTGTATCACCTGTCGTCCCGTTGATCATCGACTTGCTCGAGCGGGCGCCAGCAGCGTCTCCATTCGTCCCTGTCGCGTGCCAGAGTGGTCCAATGGATCCTCCTCGCTCGAGGGACACGAAGAGCGTCATATCGGTCGTTCAGGGCTTTCACGAAGAAGTCCGACCAACGCGTTGGTGGGCGTCCTGGTGTTCTTTTGACATCCCGCGGAATCCAGTCTGTGACGGCTCTCGTCCAGCGGGTGTCTGCGAATCGCATTACGTGGCCGGCCCACCTAATTTTCGACGACTTGGCCCATGCGACAGCGTCTCTGATCTTCGAACGTCGGCGAAGCTCGGAACTCCGGAGACCTTCTCTCACTTGCGTGAGTCGTGTCACTCCGAGCATCGTCCTCTCGATTCCACGCTGCGCGACGCTGATCGCGTGTTCATTCTGCTTTCGTATAGCCCAGGTCTCTGAGGCGTATGTTAGGGCAGGAAGAACAGTGGAGTCGAATAGGTGGGCACGGAGTCGGACGTTCTTCGTTTTCTTCACGACTTCTTCGACGCTCTTGAAAGCTCCCCAAGCCGCTCGTTTCCTCCTGCTCAGCTCTGGTGCTAGGTCGTTGGCCATGTTGACTTCGCGACCCAGATACACATAGCTGGAGCATTCGGAGATGTTCGTTCCGTTGAGCGAGAATGGGGCATCAGAAACCCATCCGTTCTTCATGAACATCGTCTTCGTAAGATTCAGCTGCAGTCCAACGCTTCCACATACACGATCGAAGTCGGCCAGCATTCGCTCCGCCTGAGTGATGCTCGGTGTTATGAGCACGATGTCGTCAGCGAAGCGAAGATGGTGCAGTTGCCGGCCGTCGACCTTCACTCCCATGTCATCCCATTCTAGTTCGCGCATGACGTTTTCGAGGGTGGCGCTGAAGAGCTTCGGGGATATGGTATCCCCTTGTCGAACCCCTCTCTTCACGTCAATGACGACGTCGTTGTAGAATGGTGAGATCTTGGTCGTGAATCCACTGTACAGCTCTCGAAGGACTCTGATGTACTGAGTAGGAACGCCCTGGGTGAGCAGGGCTTCCATAACCGCTTCAGTCTCGACGGAGTCGAATGCCTTCTTCAGGTCAATGAACGTAAGGCACAGCGGCAGCTTGTACTCTCGCGACACTTCGATGAGCTTCGTAATGGTGTGTATGTGGTCGATCGTGCTGAATCCTCTCCGAAATCCTGCTTGTTCGCATGGCTGTCCTTCGTCCAGCGTTCTACTAATCCTATTCAGGATGACTCGAGTGAACAGCTTGTAGACTACGGACAGCAGGCAGATCGGGCGATAGTTGCCAATGTCGTGCACGTCTCCCTTCTTGTACAGCAAGGCGGTCCTGCTGGTCTTCCACTGGGATGGAACCTTGCATTCGGACAGGTAGCGTGTGAAGAGCCGCGCCAAGGTGTTGATGAGCGCTGGCGGGAGGTTCTTCAGGTGTTCAGCTCTGATCCTGTCAGGACCGGGTGCTGTACGTTTCTTCACCGACGAGATGGCGTGTCGGATCTCGGAAGGGAGAACAGAGTGGATGACGTATCCATCCTGCGGAAGATGGCGTAGGGGCAGGTGGACGTGGCTATCGAAGAGATCGGAGTAGAAGTCGTGGATGACTTTCTCCATGGTCCTTCTGGAAGAGGTGACGGTTCCGTCAGGACGTCGGAGAGCGGTCATCTTGGTCTTGAAGTTGGCGAAGTTCCGGCGGGCATTGCGGATGCTCAGCCCTGCCTCTGCTGCTTCAGCCAACACTTCCGCCCTTCTCTCCTTCAGATCTTCCTTTATCGCCGCTCTGCATAGCTTTGCAAGCTCGGACGTCAGTTGATAGTTGCCTGACGCTCGTGCTGCTCCACGTTGGCGTATCAGCTCGAGAGTTTCCGGAGACAGGCGTCTCTTGGTGGTCTTCAAGCTCTCGGCTCCCTTAGCACTATCGTGGAGATGGTGCACGAAGCGATCGTATTCCTCGTCGACGTTGTCCATGACGGCATCTTCCCAAAGGCCGACAAGAGAGGTGTAGAGATCCCAGTTGATGGTCGTTCTGGGACTCCTCTTCTTGAACTTCGCGGCCTTCTCTCCTTGACGCGAAAAGCGGAACCTCGCGCGAAGGAGGCGGTGGTCCGATCCCGTGTAGAACTTGGGGACAACGGAGACATCGGTCAGGCAATACTTGCGATTGAAGATGATGTGGTCGATCTCGTTGTGGAACTGGCCACCGGGGGATTCCCAGGTCCATCGTAGGGAGGGAGGCTTCTGGAACTGCGAGTTTCCATGGATGGTCTTGGTCGACATGATAAACTCAGACAGCCTTTCACCTTGCTCGTTCCACTCCAAACCGTGGGTTCCGATGTGAAGTTCTTCCAGCGACCTTCGTGGCCCGATCTTGGCATTGAAGTCGCCGACGATCACCTTGTAGAAGGTGTGATCTTCCTTATAGAACTTCTCCAGCTCCACGTAGAAGGCCTCGACGTCTTCGTCGTCGTAGTCGGATGTTGGGGCATACGCGACGAACACAGTCAAGGCTGGCACGGAGCCACATCGCTTCAGTCGCAGACGTCCGATTCGGCTTGTCAGAGACTCGTACGAATCGATTTTCATGGCCAAGTGCGTGTTGACGAGGACACCAACGCCGCCTACTCCCCTGCTGTCGCATGTTCCGAGGAACAGTTCTTCTCCGGAGTCGTAGGCGGCGTGTAGGGGGTGGTGTCTTCTCGTCTCGGTCAGTCCGATGACGTCGTACTTGATCTTCCTGGCTTGCATCATCAGGTCCTCGACGGATGCTTCCGACGCAAGCGTGCGGGCGTTGTAAGTACAGATCGTCATCCTAGTCCTTCTCAGTTTGCGCAGCCTGGTTAGGCCCTGAGATTTTAGCAGCCTCTCCGTACTCGTCCTTCCCATCGCTGCAGAAATGGGGGCTCTTTCGGGGTCAGGGGAATGAGGCCCTTTAGTGCTGCTGTGTTTGACTGGAATACAACACGGGTAGCTAGTCAGGCTCTGTCGTGCGGGCGGGGTACTCCGGGCAGCCAGCCAGACTGCCCGAAGGGACGGGGCGAGACTTAAGGCGGCCTCGAATCGCCTTACATGTACTCCCAGTCTACCGAGTGCAAGCTTTTGGCCGAGCCGACACAGTTACAATCCGCACAGTCACGGACACATCCACGCACACTGTGCACGAACATGCCGCTCCCACGCACAAGGAACGCATCGACCCGACACAGCAGGAGCAAGGAGTCCATCCCCTGCATCCCACCTGCGTCTCTGGGCAGTACACGGTCGCATTTGGTTCGCGTTTAATTCCCCTATCCACCACCCGGGGACGCGCCACGTGGCCCTGCGACAAGCGGCCCGAGATCCCTCTTAACAAGAGAGCCCGAAGGCTCTCTATCGAGGGAGATCCGTGGTCGAAATCGGTAACGCTGAAAATTTAGACCAAGACTCCCGAAGCACCCCGCTTGATTCACAGGCAGTAAGTACATTATTGACTCGTCTAGCGCAGGTTCCTTAGGCTGGGGGCATACTTCCATCGCCGCGATGCTACCGCGGTGCTCAGTTCATGACGATTCCACCGCACGCGTCCGAATAGTCAAAGGAAACTTCACCGCGGGCGCCGCAACAGTGGCGGCAGGCATGCGCGATGGCTTCCCGCGCCGATCGCGGGCATGGCATACTTTTCCGTTCCGCGCGCGGTGTTTAGCGTTGGTCCTATTAGGTTGTAACGAATTAAATGGCACTGGCTCGCGCCATTGTTTGGCGCGTCTTTACGCGTTTGATCAAGAACAAACCGTAACATGTGGCATATCATTTAGAAGCGCAAACTTTGCTCTACCGGTGAGTAGCAAACTTTCTATGTAAAAGTGGGAAAACTTTAGAGTTTTATTGACTTTTTTGCAAATAGACAAAAGGGTAATCCGAGGCATTTACTTGTATGAATTCAAGCTGGGAACTACAGCTAAGGAGGCGGACGAGAAGATCAACGCCGCAATCGGTCAAGGATGTTCCACAATTCGGACGGCGTATCGTTGGTATCAGAAGTTCCGGAATGGAGATGAGAGCTTGGAAGAACATGAAGGTCGTGGGAGGCAGAGTGATGCTGATGAGGACAAGCTGAGAGATGTGGTAGAGGAGGATCCACACAAAGGCACCAGGGAGATAGCGAAGGTTCTTGGCGTCAGTCACAACACAGCTGCCCGGCATGTGAAGGAAATTGGAAAGACCAAAATGCTGGAAAGATGGGTGCCTCACGAGCTGTCTGAGGAGCAAAGAAACCGACGATATGAGATCTCGTCCGCACTGCTTCTACGGAACGAAACGGACCCATTCCTTGATCGCATCGTAACCTGTGACGAGAAATGGATAATGTACGACAACAGGCGACGATCGGCACAGTGGGTGGACAGCGATGAGAGCCCCAAGGTTTTTGCGAAGCCGGAATTGCACCAAAAGAAAGTAATGGTGACAGTATGGTGGTGTTCGCTGGGAATTATTCACCACAGCTTCCTCCTCCCCCCCCCCCGGTGAATCCATCACGGCAGAGAAGGACTGTATTGAAATTGAAGAAATGATGAAAAAGTTGAAGGATATCCGGCCGGCCTTGGTAAACCGAAGGCGAGTTCTCCTTCTGCACGACAATGCTCGCCCCCATGTAGCACGAATGACGTTGCAGAAATTGAATGAGCTGAGCATTGAAACTCTACCACTTCCTCCGTTTTCTCCCGACCTCTCCCCAACAGACTACCATTTCTTCAAGCATCTTGGCGACTTCTTGGTAGGGAAAATATTCAAATACCAACAGGATGCCGAAAGTGCCTTCGAAGATTTCGTCAATTCCAGAACTTCTGATCTTTATGCTACTGGGATAAAAAGCTTGTGTCACGTTGGCAAAGATGTGTAGAATCAGAAGGTTTTTATTTCGATTAATAAACTTGCCTACAAGCCGAGATATTAACTGTTTAAATTTACAGTGGTTCAGTGCCATTTATTTCGTTACAACCTAATAGGTGGATCGCCGTCGCGCTCTCTTGCAGAATGATGAGCGATCGACAAGCGCTGAGAACTCCACATCATCTCGCGTCGCTCAGCAAAACTCATCGCCGAGGTTCTATCGTAGCGACGGGAAGTGTGCTCGAGGCCTTAGGACCTGTTCATACATCACACCAAGAGCGACTTGTCACCTGTGCAAAGCATGCAAATCCATTAAAGCTGAAAGATCGCCGTCGAAATCTGTTCATACTCGAGCGCTGTCACTGTCCCTCCCGTCGTTCTCGTTGCTGCTGTCGCCTGTTCATAATTCACGCCGGCAACGGAAGCGACTGGGGCGACGAACGGAGTGTGGAGTACGTAATTACGTCATGACACTAGACTTTACAGACGAAAAGGGAAATGAATGAAATATACGAAATAAGGGCGCTATGTGACAACGGAGGGGTCAGCGAAATTGAAAAAAATATATATGCCTAGGTTGACATTTATGTAAGCAATACAAAACCACTTACCATTTAACCGGAATGGTGTCGGCTCCATGTTGCCTGGGGGGGGGAGGTCGCCCGAGTAAGTTAAAGCCTGATGACAGGTACTCCTCTTTTTTAATTTGCTTCCAAATTTTGGCAAAGGAAGAGACTCCGGGGTGTAGGCAATTTGTACACGGGTGCGTAACTCGGCCACACCCCGGAGTCCCTTCCCTTGCCCAAATCTGAATCCCCCCTCGGCGCGCCTCCCCTTCCTCCCGAATCCACCACCCTCGCTCTCACCCCCTCGTCGCGCCTCCCCCTCTTCCCTCCCTCCCACATCATACACAAATAAAAAACCTCTAAAAACTCTAGACAAAAAAAAACATAAAAACTCACCGCGGCCGTGCAACACGTGCGCCCGCCTTTTGGTTGCGGGGCCACTCGCCCCGCGAGCACGGTCCCGAACGTGGTAGGTTAGACTCCAGACGGAAGAGTCCGGCCTTTTCTGTGCTCTCCTCCGCGACAGCGGAGGAGAGCACAGATTGGGCTAGGGAAAGGATTCCGGGGTGTGGCGAGTCACCAGACGCGAAACAAAGCAGAGCTCGTGCGCCAAGACTGCAGTCGCGGGGGGCGAGATGCCCGGAGACCGGTGAAGTGGTCCGCTTGAAATGGTTTTTCGTCGCGCCGTCTCGCGCACTCCACGCCTCCGTTCTCTCTCCTCGTGCAATATCATCTTCGCTGCAGGACCCACTTCCGATAGTAGGAGCACGCCCTTTAAATTGCCCGGTAAAGTGACGTAGGTGAGTGTTTTCTTCATTTTCCTTATTGTTTCCGTGAATTATTTCCTTTCAACGAATCACCTAGGATGTGCTGAGTCGCATCCTAGGTGATTCGTTGAATTTCGCTGACCCCTCTGTTGTCACATAGCGCCGGAATAAGCATTGAACGACAAATGATAAACAATTCGCAGCTATCGATTACCCACAACCTCTTCTTCACACACAAAATAAAGGGATAGCAAATCCAAACACTTCAAAAACCAATTTGCCGCAAAGAAATAGGCGTTAAGGTGCAATTACGTACATCACACTACGCCCGTCGCCTCAGTCGCTCTCGTCGCTGCTGTCGCGAAGTATGGTCAGACCCACACATGGAACCGGGGCATTCGAACAGTGATTTTCAATCCCTGAGACGAACAGAGATGCACTTGGCACCATTCAGATTCCTCTTAGAATACCCTATGATATGGACAGCGCCAATCCTATAAAAGGTATTCGTTCTACAGAAATCTGGGATGAGTTTCATTTTAACGAATGTTGCTTCATAAAAGCTCTCGATCCAAATCGAAACAAGCGTCTCACATGGGAAACCACAGACTCTATAAGATTTTTGTAATATTTATTTTTTCAAAGAAAATTTAATCTAACTTTCTTTGAATTTTTTTTTATTCAGCTGCCCAAATGAGTGCAATGATTTTTTTAAGTTACATCAGAAGTGGTCTAACTTATCGTCAGTTCACTTTTGGAGTAGGACACACCGGTGTTGTGTAAAATTTTTAATTTCAGCGCAGCCTGTAGCCAAGGTTTTACTACCATGTTTATAGTAGTAATGGTACATGTCGCGAATGTGGACAGCATTGACAGGTGCGAGCGCGCCAGTCAATTGCAACGAATCAGTGCGCCGATCGAGCGCACGCCAGCCAATCATAGTTCAGATAGAACCCGCCTCCTCTGAAAGGCCCTATTATTCGGTGCACCTAACTGGCGGGCGCGAGCCCACCTCATAATGCTGCCCACATTCGCGACCAGAGCTTTTTTTCGGGGTTTTTTATTGTAATTTTATTGTTTTAACGTCGATGACTATGAGGACGACTTCAAAGGCCGCTCCGTGGAAAGTCAGGGACGTCTTGGTAGACGTCCGAATTTGAAGAAGATGGTTCCAGAAGCAGTGCGTCAAGAATGTGTCCACATCTGTGATTCAACGCGGATGCGCGAAGAACCGAATGACTCAATGGAAACATGACGGACAAGCAAGCAACAGCGAACGATTTCTCGGCTCACTCGAGACGAACCAGTTCTCCGAGCAATTTGTGACTCATTCTCCGCTGTTCTCGCCACCGACGTCGGCGGTATTTTGAAGGAATTTTTGCCGATTTTTCTGCATTTTGGATGTCACAAACGTTCTTCTTACAAACTATATTGGCCTCGAAATGAACACACTTGAGCAATGTTTTATAGGCAGCAGGAGCTACTGAATAAAAACAATCTGTTGCTGTTTTCTGTAAACGAAAAAATCAATAAAAAATCAATAATAGTCCTATTGTTTTGTGCTCCTGTCTTTGAATCCCGCAACCAGAACATTAAGCTCTGTTTGATGAATCTTTCAGACAAGAGCACATCTGTCCTCGCCTGCAGCTCTCCTCCAGATGTGTTCGTTTTTCTTGTATCATATTCCTGCCGGTGCTACGAAATGTCATCCAGATGTTTATGACTTCGAAGCGAACATTTGAGCGGAGACCTTTTCACAGACTCTACGAGCCTAAGTCTCATACAGAATGATTGGACCTCCACCAATTCCACTTCTGCGAGCGATTTTGAAGCTGTTTTTGTGCACGCCGCAACCTGATTAAGCGTCCGTTATCGTCCGCACCCTGAATTGAGCTTCTTAGTTGGGGTTTCCCATCAAGGACTACCCAGGCTTCACCCCTTCAGGGTCGGTGAACTGGTAGCAGACTCGTCCGAGAAGGATAGAAGTCATCACGTAGGCAGAATAGGAATAAAAATCGCCCCCACAACATCCTGTAGACGTAGAATGCGTGGCGCACCCCAGAATTCAGTAGCGCCGTCCTTGATCCTTTACCCTTTTATCCTTATCCGTTGGCTGGCCATTGCAAGCCACTGTATAATACTAGTCAAATTTTTATTTAAATAATGTCTTATCTGAATTGCCCACAGGATATCATACAGAAGTAGAGTGTTCGGCGCGTTTCCTATTTGTATTTATCGTTCTGTACTTCATCATCATTTTCATTAGCGTCTGTCCCGCTTGGTGGCGGGGTCCGCTCTTCTGGTGTCGTGACGCCAATTCTCCCGATCAAATGCTTGATCAGGGTGCACACCAGCCATCTCTAAGTCCAAGCGCAACGTATCTAGCCAACGTTGCTTCGGGCGTCCTCTGGGCCGCTTTCCAGGGACCACAAGATTCAGGCCAATCTTAGGCCCCGTGCATACTTCCCGTCGCCGCGATGGAATCGCGGCGATGAGTTTCGCAGAGCGACGCGAAAGAATTTGAATTTCTCTGTGCTCGACGCATCGCCCATCGCTCTGCAATGGGGCGCGACGGCGATCCGTCCAGGACCAAACGCTAAACACCGCGCGCGGCGCGAAAAAGTATGCCATGCCCGCGATGGGCGCGGGAAGCCATCGCGCATGCCGACCGTTACTGTTGCGGCGGCCGCGGCGAGGTTTCCTTTGACTATTCGACCGCGTGCGGCGGAATGGTCATGAACTGAGCGCCGCGATGGCATCGCGGCGATGGAAGTATGCCCCCGGCCTTACACACGGTGTCGTCGTTAGCGCGAAGGACGTGGCCGTACCATCGAAGACGAGCTTCGCGCAGCTTCTCGGATACCGGGGCGACACCGAACCTCTGTCGTATGGTGTCGTTACGAACGCGGTCCAAACGCGTAACTCCAGCCGTCCACCGTAGCATCTTCGTCTCCATTACACTGAGGCGGCTTTCAACTTCCTTCGTCACGGGCCAGCACTCAGCACCGTACGTCGCTACTGGGCGGACTACTGTTCTATAAACCTTCGATTTGAGGTGCTCAGGTATTGTCCTGTCGCAAAGCACCCCAGTCAGCGAGCGCCATTTGGACCAGGCTGCACTCACACGCGCATTCACCTCCATCTTTAAGCTGCCATCGGACGTGACTGTTGACCCAAGATACTTGAAAGATGTCACTCGTGAGAGCTCAGTACCATCGATCTTAATAGATCCGTGCTCATTCACATCCGTCGTCAAGTATTCCGTCTTTTTGACGTTTAGCTTGAGACCGAACAATGCCAAACGATCGCACCACGCCTGTGCCTGTCGCTCGAGTTCGGTTTTGTCTTCACATGCAAGCATGACGTCGTCAGCATACAGCAGCGTCCAAGGTGCCGCCATTTGGAGATCTCGTGAGATTGCATCCATCACGACCACGAAGAGCAGTGGGGATAGCGTAGATCCCTGATGCACCCCTACAGAGATGGGAAACTCCATCGAGGTGCCCGCTGGCGCTCGCACTCGACTCCTTGGGCAAGAGTATAGAATGCGCACCCACTCAATAAGCTCTTCAGGGATACCATGTTGTCGCAACGCGTACCATATAACATCTCGCGGAACGCGGTCGAAGGCCTTCTCCAAGTCCAGGAAGGCAAAATGCACCGGTTTCTGTTTCTCGCGGTGCTTCTCTAGCAGAAGACGAACGGCGTGAATGACATCAACGGTGCCACAGCCAGATACGAAACCACACTGATTCGTGGAAAGCTGTACGACATCCCGGATACGTCCGTCGACAATTCGCTCAAAGATTTTCATGGTGTGCGAAAGAAGACGAATTGGACGGTAACTGGCGCAGTCTGCAGGACTGCCCTTCTTCTTCCAAATCGGGATGGTCGTGCTTTGCTGCCAACCCTCAGGCACTTCACATCATATGGTTGATGGCGTTTCAGACTTCTCGAGCATTATCTCGAGAAGTCTGAAACGCCATCAACCATATGATGTGACACAAAATGTTCGTAGGCCGGCCTGTCACTTGGGCCTGTCGCCTGCATTCGAATGTCCGTGTTTGGCTCGACTTGCAAAAGCAATCACCACGTGGAGGAACGGACATCGCCACCATTTATCGTTCTGTACTTCAGTTATTTTATTTTTATTTCTTTTTTTAGTCGACTTCTATCTTTCACATCCACTCTAAATATGAAAAATGAAGTAGCATTGAATCTAAGAATAAAAGGGGTCGGTGAATTAAGTCACTGCATAGGCGAAGTCCTCATACAGGAATCTCGTAAAAGTAGAGTGCGTGGCGCATCCCAGAACGGACTGATTAGCTAATGCCGACTTTTATCCATTACCGTTTTCCTTGTTTACAAATGAGTTTATTCGATTTCAGCAAGATCTTGTGATTTGTCCATGTTTACTTGTTGCGTAGCCTGGCCATCGACCACCATACTGATGGTGTGACTCCGCCTTCCAACACTCTACTCTTGACAAAAATCGATAAATCGCTAAAGTCAATCGATAATTGCTGCCGGATCAATGTTGCGTACTCATTGCGGTGAACTTCCGTGCGCCATCGTGTTTCCGTGATTTTCGCATCAATTGATGCTAAATTTGCCCAAAAATCGATAAAACGATCGATGATGGGATGCACAATGCGACTGCGTTTAATTACTGTCAATCGTCCATCATATTTTGTGAGGTTTACCCTGAGCTGCGATTAGCATAATACCAAACGAGAAAGACGAGCTGAATCCTTTTCTCTACTGTTACTACGGACGCACCGACAAACAAGCAGACATACAGACGATCGGACAAACGGATGGGCGGATTAATTAATATATAGAAGATACTGGTTAGATTCCCATCTTCAAATGTCAACTTTAAAAAATAAAAATTTTGAAAATTTTAAAAAATCGATAAAATCGATCGATAATGTTAGCTTCCCATGGAATTTGTCTATCCTTCATCGTATTTAGCGATTCCAGTCTTGAAGCGTTCACCCTGCGAAGCGATTCATAACACCGTCTGAGAAAACGGACATGAAAAGCGTTCCTCACACCATTACGACGCACGGACGGACGGAGAGACAGACACACGGACAAACAGAGAAACAGACGGACGGAAGGACAGAAGAACAGGCAAGCAGAGTATTCCTTTTATATATATAGCAAGATAGATGTGATATGATTTCCACCTCGAACGATCAACTTTTGACAAAAATCGATGCAGTCGATCGATAACGTTTACATCTTGTGAAGTTTGTCCATCCTTCATCGTATTTAGCGATTCCCACCTTGAAGTGTTAACCCTGGAAAGCGACTACTGATGCCGACTGACAAAGCCAGCACCTGAGACCCTTCCTCCTAGCATTGCGACGGACAGACAGACAGACAGACAAACGGATGGGCAGAGCGACAAACAGACGGATGGTCAAACGGGCGAATTAGCTGTTTTATTTATAGCAGGACAGGATCACTGATGTGAAACCGATGTGAAATTTAGACGGCCGACTTTTGAAAGGTGAAGGTCAATGTGAGCTCCTTTCTTTTGGATGCCCCTTACGTCCATCTTTTAAGGAATGTTATGGTGAGATTTGAATGCGTTTTTTGAAGGTGCTAATCCTCGTAGTGAGTTGTCTTACTGGTCCGAGCATATGTAGTTGCTTCCTGTAGGTACTGTAGCACTTGACAGAGTGAGAAAATCGTACGTCATCCGAAATCGCGTCGAAAGACGTTCTTCATAGAAGACAAACATAAGCTGTTGAGCCCTCGTCACGGATCCGTCAAAGAACGTCGTCTTACACTTCGAGCTATCGCATCGCATTCGTTTAGTGATTGAATAAGTTAGCATCCTATTGCTTGCAAACTTTCAAATACACTTTTAAAAAACGAAACTCATTGTAGTAAAGCGCAGGTAGCGCATTTACCCAGATAAAACAACTATGAAACTCGTCACAGACGCGCAAATCGATCCAGCCCCGATTGACCACTATCGATCGATTTTATCGATCGTTGCCGAAGTTGACCATTTGAGGTGGACGCGGGTCAGACCTCACGATAAATAAGCGCTGATGATCTGCTGACATTTATTGATCGATTTTGTCGAGTTATCGATCGGTTTATGGCTTTCGATTTTATTGGTTTTAGTAGAAATTTCATCGTTTGAAATGAGAATCACGCAACCGGGGACAGACCTTATGACAAGTGGGCATTATCGATCTATTGACACTTGTTTATCGATTTTCCCACATTTCATCGTTTGAGATGGGAATCGCGTGGCAGACCTCACAACAGGTACAAATTATCGATCGTCTGGCGGTCACTGACTGATTTTATCGATTTTTACATAGAGTTGACTGATTGATGGGAGAATAGTGCGAATACGTTGACCGCCGGAGGGGACCTCTCAACAAGCAAACAAATCGATCTCTTGACATTTATTAATTGATTTTATCGATTTTTCTGCAGAGCAGACCGCTTAAGGTCAGAGTCACGTGAATACTTGGTCAACTTTGAAACTTCACAACAAAAGAGGGTTACCAGTCTGCTGAAAATCATTGATCGACTCTTCCCTAGAGTTGACCGTTTGAGGTGGGGGTCGCGTTAATATATTTGCCGTTGGGCAGACCTCACAACAAATAGCCAAATCGATCGGGCAGTGATCGTTTATTGATTTTATCGATTTTCCCTGGAGCTGATTGTTTGAGGTGGAAGACGAGTCAACACAATGGCAGATGGAAGGACATCACAAAAACTAGAACATATCGATCGGCTGACAATTGTTGATCTATTTTATCGGTTTTTGTAGAAAGTTCATCGTTCGAAATGAGAATCACGCAAATATGACGACCGTTGGACTCGCCTCACAATAAATACGCGATATCAACCGACTGATAATTATTGATAGACTTTGTCGATTCTTGCTTAGAGTTGACTGTTCGAGGTGAGGATCGCGAGAGTATGTTGGCCAAGGGACAGACCTCATGACAAGCGGCGTTATCGATTTGTTGACATTTTTGATCCATTTTATCGATTTTTTCCAAACCTTATCGGTTGAGATGGGAATCGCATGACAGATCCCGAACAAGTACACATTATTGACTGACAGACCATTATTGACCGATTTTTGTTCGATTTCATCGATTTTTGCCGGAGTGACTGTTCGAGTTGGAAGCCGCGAGGATATGTTGGCCGTTCATCAGATCGATCGACTGACGATTATTGATCGATTTTATCGATTCTTGCCCAGGGTTGACTGTTTGAGATGGGATTCACTATATATGTATTGGCCGGTCATCAGACCTCGCAAGAGGTCAACGATCGTTTATCGATTTTTTTGATTTTCCATGGGGTTGATTGATCGATATGAGAAACGCGTCAGTATGTTGGCACTTGAACGGAGGGATACCACGCAAAAATTATCGCTCAGCTAGTAATTATTGATCGATTTTATCGATTTTTGTAGAAATTCTATGGTTTGAAATGACAATCGCACGAGTATGATGCCCTGTGCAAGGAACTCACAACAAGTAAGCATTATCGACAAACTGACAACTATTGATCGATTTGGTTGATCTTTCCCCAGGTTGATCGTCTGGGATGGGAGTCGTGTGAGTATGTTGACCGGCGAACGGGCCTCACAACACGTACGCATTATCGAGCTACTGACGTTTATTGATCGATTTCATCGATGTTTTCCCGCTTGAAATGGGAGACGAGTGAAAAATTTTACAACATGATAACAAATCGATCGACCGGCAATCGTTTATCGATTTTATTGATTTTTCACTAAATCGTTGTGGGTATGTTGGCCATTGGTCAGGCGTCACTAGAAACAAAGGCTGTTGATCTGCTGACATTTATTGATCGAGTTTATCGATTTTCACTCGGAGTACGTAACTCCAGGTGGAATTCACGTGAATGTGTTGGCCGCTGGACAAACTCCACAACAAGAGGCACCAGCACCAATAAAAAGTTCTAAGCAGTTCCTAGAGGTAGAAGTATTGCGGAGGAAAAAAGCACCCATGGTGACGCCTTCGCACTCGATTTCTGTCGTCACAAACTACGAATCAGTGGACGGCCAATATTTTCGCGACAGTTCTGTTGCTCACAGCTGCGGCTGGCGGCCCACGAATAAAACAAGTAACCACACTCTGGCTGATTAGTACACCAATGCAGAAGGAACAGCTGTCCGAGCCAGTGTATAGCAGCACAGGGAACAGTTGTAGGTGGAGTCCTATAGTTAGCACGGACCCTTGGTAGTTCGGCAACAGCTCGCCATAGCCAAGCGCTCCTTTTCGAGGCACCGAAGGAGCATCAGCTAGGAGCCTGAGGTCCTCCAGCTCAATGGTGGCACTCGTCGATTGAACGGAAGTGCCGTTGTCGGGCCGCCGGTCGGCTTTATGTGCTATGCACTGTTCTTGGGGCGAATGTGCGGGGGAGAGATCAGCTGTTCGCCAGCCGGCCGCTCCTCCTCCTCGTCCTCCTGTTCGTCCTCGTTCTCCTCTTACGCTTCTCCAGCTCCTGTCGTGTGTCATTCAGGTCTACCCCCGCTGTTCTTCGATCTCTTCTGCCTCTTTTGATGATTTTCTACAGCTTCTGAAGTGCAAGTCTTCTTTGCAGAATGGCCGACGTCGCAGCCGCTTTCGCCAAGGCCGAACTGGTACCGAGCGTCATTGAAAATGCTCCGAAGCAAAAGCTTCACGTAGGTATCCATCTTCGGGTTGCTTCCATTTTATCGTCAGAAGACGTCGGTTGTTTCAGCTGGTCTGGGACGGTATCCAAGTCGAGCCGGGAATGACCATATCGACGAGGAATCTGAAGAACGCCCCACGCTTCAATCTGCCCGGAGCCGATCCGGAGAGCACCTTCAGCTTGTTGATGATCGGTGAGCTTACTGTACTGGCTTTACCGTAACTCTGAGTAGGAACTACCCAACACTAGTACCCGAGTACGTGCGTTTCTTGCGTGGGAGAGCAGCAGCCGCCTAGCAGCGGTTGATTCTGACGTCAGTCGGGGGAAGGGGGCGACGAGGATTGCACTAACACAGCGCTCATAGAAGTCTGAGTAATCCACTCGAAGAAGTGAAGGTTGAAGGGCTTTGGATCGATTGGGATGTGCCATGCGATTTGTTGGGGCTTGATTTCGAGAGGACTGCGCAAAGAAGGCGCTCGCAATGTCGACCAGAAGCCACTCAACATGTATCGGAAGGGAAACTATAGTTCACCGATGAAAGTCCACCGTTAGGTGAACGGTATTTCGTCCGCAGTAGAACTATCCACCGTTGGCGAGAGTTTCAAATGGGTTAAAGCTTCTCGAAAAATACTTTTCAAACTCCCGCCGCAAAAATTCCGTTGAAGTTCAGAAGAAATACCGTTCAACTACGGGTCGATTTCTTAGGTGAACTACAGTTGACCTTTGAGCTGACCGCTGCGAGTGTCTGAAAGTTTTCAAAAAAATGTCGTAAAGCACAAAAATGTCAAGTGGTCCTGCAAGACGATGGAGCACGGGATAACTCTGGAGCCTCTACTGATCAACTGCGGGTGAAGTTGCGGTGAAGCTGAAGCGCAACTAATCGTCGTATAAAATTCTTCGATATGAAGCACAGGAATGTTCAGGAACCGCTATCGATGAACTACAGGTGAACTTGCAGTGAAACAGACGACAACTACATGTAGTGTGAGATTCCCCGATAGGTGACAGGAGTTTCGCCTAATGGTGACCGACCTCTGTCCGCTAGTTCAACGGCATCCTATACAAGAGCATTTTCAATTTTAGTGCATCGTGCTACGCAATTACGCAAACTATATGCTATATTAAACCCTCACCGCCAGTTCACCTGCAGTAGACCGCAGAGTTTCAAAGTCATTATTTCTATCACAAACCAAGAACCCTTTGAACTTGAGGTGATGTGGAAAGGAACCAGACATCATTTAGAATTCACCGGTAAACGGCAGGAATGTCGCCCACTGGCGGCCGACTTTTCTCCGGTAGTTCAACTGTAGCCCAGACAAGAGCGTCCTCATTTTCCTTTGCTCATAGCGCTAGCCATGAGATACTGCTACGCAACTACACAAACTGCGCGTCATTTTACGCCGCCATCTTAAATCTGCATCACCGCCAGGTCACCTTCAGTAGATCTCCAGGTGTTTCAGAGTCATTCCAGCTAGCTACACTCAGGAACCCCGAGCGACGAACTACGAGTGATTTTGCGATTATGGAGACAGTCGATTAGTCGTCCTATACAATTCACCGACAAGTGACACGAATGTCGCCTAGTGGTTACCGACTTTCGTCCATTAGTTCAACATTATTGTAGGTAGCAGCGTAATCAGTTAGCTTCGCAGTTGACCTACACAGTTACGCAGACTAATCGCTACTTCAAATTATTATCACTGCCAGTTCACCTGCGGTAGACTGCCAGGACTTTCAGAGTCGATATATCCAGCACAATCCAGAACCTCTTGGAGGTCAACTGCAGGTGAACTTGCGGTGAAGTTTAAGCACAACTAGTCGTCGTGTAGCACTCATCGATAGATGACAGGAATTTCGCCTGCTGATGGCCGACTCTTCTGCGATAGTTCAACTGTATCCTAAGAGGGTTCTTATTTTGCTTTGTTCGTAGCGCTGTCTATGAGATGCTTCTAGGCAGCTACACAAGCTACGCGTCATTTTACGCCGCTGTCTTAAATCTGCATCACCGCCAGTTCACCTGCAGTAGACCGCCAGCAGTCTCAGCTGTCCAACACAACTCAGCAACACCCACCGGTGAACTGCGGGTGAATTTGCGGTGAAGACTTGCTATGTTTAGCGCTGCTTAATTGAAAAGCTGGTTGCTTGTAGACTTTGCGAGAAAAGAAGGTAAACTACTGAGTTTTCCAATGACCGTTCTTTTTATGATATTGAAGAGGTCAGGTATTCATACATTGGTGTAGGAAATAGCGTGCAAGTATAGTACGTGGCGCGATCCAGAGCACTCCATCTCAATGCCTCTTCACTCTTTTTTCAACGTTTTATTTGAATTCCTTATGAAGTGCTAGTATTTTGAGCGGAATGGAGTGCATGGCGCAATCTTTCGCTGCGGGATGAGTTCCCTGTTCTTCGGCTACACTCGTGTCATTCGTGAATGTTCAGATCCGGACAACCTGTCGCGGAAGAATCCGTCGGTCGCCGAATGGCTGCACTGGTTGGTGTGTAACATCCCGGCCAGCAACGTCATCGAGGGCATCAATGGAGGTCAGTCAGTTCACAGCGGCCGGCACTTGCTCATTACTGCATTCTTGTGGTCGCGTTCGAAGACTGGACCAACCCGATTCGGTTGTGTTTTCGAGAAATTTTATCGAACGAATGAATGAACGAAGAAATTCGATGTCGTCGAACATTTTCGAGCGAATGAATGGACGAATTTATTCGCTCATCAATCTTTTTCAAATGGTCGAAAATCGAATAAGTCCCGGTTTTTGTTTAGTGGGCGCGTGGAGCGCAGTCGGAGGAGGCCCCGGCTGTCGCCTGCACCCGACACCAGGTTCCTGGTTCGGATTTCCCGCCCAGGCCAACCAAGGCTTCCATCCTTCCGGGGTCGGTGAATTGGTACCAGACTTGTCTGGGAAGGATAGAGCGCTGGCGTGTTCATCGGCTGGCCACCGCAAGTCATTGTATGGCCAAATACGCAATCAACACGCCTCCACGACATCCCGTAGAAGTAGAATGCGTGGCGCATCCCAAAGAAGATTGAATAACGCCGCCCTTTATCCTTTATCCTTTTTTGTTTAGTACTTGGGCAATTTGTTCGAATCAGTTTCTGTGCTTAAAGATTCGAAGTTTATTCGATATTTGGATAAAATCATTCGATTTTCGAATAATATTCGCACATGGCTGCCATGCGATGCCTGAATTTGAACGAATATACGACTTTTTAAAACCATCAAAGTTCGAATTCGAACGAGTATTCGAAAATCTGCAAATATTGAATATTCAAATGATTATCCGAATAAATTATTTGAATAATTTCTTGAATATATTCGTTCGAGCACAACTATATAACCCGACCCAACCTATAAAAGGACACATCTGTGAGAACTGTAGAAGGATATTTTAAGTCAATTTTTATATGGCCGCCGGACATCCTCACAACAAGTGATCAATATCGATCGATATTATCGATTTTTGTCAGAAGGTAGCGTCGTGAGGGGAATGGCCCCAATATAACGGTCGCTGGACAGCCTCACTGCAAGTGACCAATATCGATCAATATTATCGATTTTTGCTCAGAACTGTCTTAATGGGGTCACTCGAATGTGATGCACTTTGGACGTGTTTCACAACAACTAACAACATCGATTGATTTTATCGATTTTTCGCATGTTTGTAGGTATAAAATGCTAATTTTATGAATATAATGGCAAGTGACCAACTTCATAACTAGCGGTTAATATTGATCGGTTATATCTATTGCGGGCGCGTGTAGCGCAGTCGGAGGAGGCGCCGAGTGTCGCATGCACCCAATACCAGGTTCCTGGTTCGGATTTCCCGCCCAGGACAACCAAGCCTCCTATCCCTCCGGGGTCGGTGAATTGGTATCAGACTTGTCTGGGAAGGATAGAGCTCTGACTTGTTCATCGGCTGGCCACCGCAAGTCATTGTATGGCCAAATACGCATTCAACTCGCCTCCACGACATCCCGTAGAAGTAGAATGCCTGGCGCATCCCAAAAGGGATTGAGTAACGCCGTTCTTTATCCTTATTCTTATTATCTGAGCTAAGCTACGGGGAAACCTTTCAATGCAATTTTCTATTGAAAACATGCCATCCTGTTTGAGTTTATTTTCCTTTTCTAGCCTTGCCTCCTCCGATTAGGATAGTTCCTAAAAATTCTATATTTTGAGCAAAAATAACGGTTTAAAGTTTGTCCCAAAGAGCAGGAAGTCTGTCATTTTTTAGTGCAAAAAGATCGCGCCATGGCCTCGTCCAAGATGTCGCGGCTTTTATTCGATTGATAGCGAAATTCCTGCTTGCATGGAGTTTCATACTTGTAAGCGATACAACAAAAACAACCGTAAAGAACGCGCATATCCTCATTTAGATGCTTGAGGTAAGCAGCATTTACACTATCAATCAAATAAAAATCGCCTCGAATTTTTCGAGTCCATGGCGCAATCTGATCTTTTAATTCGCCCTATAATCGCTGCCACTTGTTTCACGTTTAGGGATAATTCAACTTATCATTTTTTTCTCAAAAACATAAAATGTTCATAGGGTTATTACACCCATAGGGGCAGGTGAACAACAAGATTTCAAAGAAGTTTATACCAAATTTTCCAAGAACAACACCTATGTATTATTCTAACCATCTTGAAGAGTCTGGGAGTGTAGTTTAACCTGCCTGAAGGTCATTTCAATTTCGATGAGCTTGCTTTGAATTCAAAAGCCTTAGGATAGCTTAGAAGAGTGTCCAACTTGATTTGAAAAATGTACAATTCGACGTGAAAACGTGGTATACATTCCAAAAGAAAAATGGTTCAAGATAAGGCTGCTGGGATCTATCCTAGTCGGGAGGGGCAACTCCAAATCACCAGTTGCGTACGTCATTCCAAGTCGAGAACCATATTCCCAGAATTCAAACGACAGCCCTCTCGAAATGGGACAGCAGCTGAAGTTGTCGTAGAAACTCAAGGTAGGAAATGGAGGCACGAGTCACTATATGTATGCCACCCTCCGATTAGGATAGATTCGGCTGTTGAGTCTCTAGGAGTGTGGAGGCTTCGAGGTTTTTGTGGCCTTAATTTCTACAGTGGGCGCGTGTAGCGCAGTCGGAGGAGGCGCGACTGTCGCGTGCACCCGATACCAGGTTCCTGGTTCGGATTTCCTGCCCAGGCCAACCAAGCCTTCCATCCCTCCGGGGTCGGTGAATTGGTACCAGACTTGTCTGGGAAGGATAGAGCGCTGACTTGTTCATCGGCTGGCCACCGCAAGTCATTGTATGGCCAAATACGCATTCATGTCGCCTCCACGACATCCCGTAGAAGTAGAATGCGCTGGCGCATCCCAGAAGGGATTGATTAACGCCGTCCTTTATCCTTTATCCTTTAATTTCTACAGTAGCCTGAGCGCGGATGAACTTATTTCGATGAATGCAAACCGTGAAGAACTTCAGGTCAACATCAAATGCCGTACGGGTCGCCGGCTCCACAACCACGAACCGACGTCCATCGATACGTGATCCTGATGTGGGAACATCAAGGAAGGTGAGAAGAGTAGTGCAGGAATTCGGCACGTGTCGCCAAGAGGCACCACAGGGGTGCGGGAACACGCAGCGGGGAAGGGGTGTGAGAACGCGCCGCTGTCCCATGTCCAATGCGTCTCTAGCCCTTGCACCCAGCTGTTTCATGTTTCTTTGTTTCTTATCACTACCACCATAATGACTCATCAGGAAATCGAATTGAATTTTGAATCTGGGAGAGATCCCGAAGCCGCTCCCGCCAAAGGGCGCGAAAACAGGGCATAAAAGCCGGTCTAGACTTCTAAGTCCCCGTTTGTACTTCCGACGCCGAGCGACGCGATGGCATGTATAGTGGCCAAATTGATTGGTCGCGTAGCTCGATCAATGTAGCCTCAATACGTGGCGTCGCGTCGCTCGGCATCGAAGTATAAACGGGTCCTAATAGGGTTCAGTTCTCCTTTTACTCAGTGTCATATTGTCTCCTGATTTCCAGCTCGTCTCGTATTCTCATTTCATTTGATATAAGTGCCTCATCCTTGTGCTTTGCCGTGCGTGCCGGTCGCATACGGGTTGCTACTGAATCGAGGAGTCGCTCAAACAGTCGCTCCTACCGTAATCGTGAGAGCCAATCATATGCCCTCTCTGTGCAGTTGAGCCGGTGTCTGATTGGCTGCAGCGCTTACGGTAGAAGCAACACGGCACGTTCCCGCACCCCTGTCGCGCGCCTTCGCGACATGCACCGGAGTTCCTACCGGTCGCAACTGCCGAACTAACTTCGTCCGTTTTCAGGCGTATAAACGTGCCAAAGCCGTCCACGCGAGCCAAGTTCAACGTGAAGCAGTTCATCGAGAAGCACAAGCTCGGTGAGTGTCTTTACGAAGTCGTTTTGAAGCGGACCAACAGTCGAAGGCTCATCTCTCCTGCGTTTAAGGTGACCCAATCGCTGGCAACTTCTTCCTTTCTCAACACGAAGGATGAAGACTCCAGTCTAATCGACACCTTACTAGTGCTGCGTAGACTTTTTCTTTTCTTCCCTGTCAAGAAACAATGAACTGCGTGTAATAACTGCCTATCACGTGTTTTTAATAAAGTATTTATGTAAAGATTGCGCCCTCTGCCTGAAAATAAATTAGATACTGGATGTGGCCGTTGTTCCGACTGGATGTAACGTTTGATCATAACCATTTCTGCACTTATTCCTGAATGTTACCCCACCACTAATTCCAAATCTGCCGGTGCGTCGGCCTTGCATGAACTTATGTATCATCATGACCTTACACAACATGTTACACAACCCACTAGGGGTTGTAACATACTAGACTTTGTGTTTTCCAGCTCTAAAACCATCATTGAGAACTTGAGTGTGTGCTCCCCTATAGGCGCGAGTGATCATAATAGCATTACGTTTGACATAAGATGTGATGCTATGGAATCTACCCCAGTCTACCGGAGGCTATACTCTCAATGCAACTACAAAGTTGTGTGCTCAACGTTGGCTCAGGTTAGGTGGAGGGAACTTTTTGAAACTAGAAACAGTGTTAATGAGAAGTATGAGCTTTTCCTTTTTGTACTCAGAGCGTCCATAGAATTTTATGTTCCTTTCAAACTTGTTTCTTCGCTAAAAACTACCGCACTTCCTAAGCATTTGCAGAATATGGTGTCTCATCGTGAATGTTTATTTCTAGAGGCTAGGCGTACTGGCAATTGGGACTCTTTCAATATGTTCAATAAAAAATTCATCACCCATCTCAAAAAATACAATAATTTTTTAGAGAAAAAAGCAATCGAATCTGGAAATATTCGTAATTTCTATGCATTCGTTAATGGCAAAATTCAAGAAAATAAATTTGTGTCCTCTCTCACAGCAGGTGGTGTCGTTGCAAACTTGGCTGCAGAGAAGGTCAATATGTTAGCGGACCAATTCGAAAAAATATTCCAAAGGGATGACAGTGCGATCCCCGTTTTCTCTGGCAGAACTCCAGCTCAGAATATGAAAGACTTTTCGTGGTTTGCAGCCGATCATCTCCATGCCTTAATTATAAGTGGCCTAGTTCATCTTCGGTTACACCTGATCTGATACCTTTACACTTTGTTAAAAAAAATTTCGTCTGTTATATGCGGTCCACTGGCTTACCTATTCAATCAGTCCTTAATGCACGGCGAAGTTCCGCAGCGTTGGAAGCATTGCTTCATCACACCAATACTTAAAAAGGAACCAGCAGTCAACCCCGAAAATTATCGGCCGGTTAGCATTACCTCCGTTTTTTGCAGAGTTTTTGAGAAGGTACTTAAAGATCATATGATGAGCCACATTTGCGCTAATAATATTGTCTCTCGGCAACAGCATGGGTTTATGCCAAGGAGGTCTATTCAAACTAACCTGCTAGAGTGTCTAAATGATTGGACGGAGGCAATTGACTGCAAACGTCCTTGTGATGTCGTTTACTTCGACTTCGCAAAGGCGTTTGACAGAGTGTCTCATGAAAAGCTAATTTTTAAGCTGGAGAGGTACAAGTTTCATCCGATACTAATTAAATGGATAGCCCAGTATCTTTCTGGTAGGACATTTCAGGTTAAGGTAGATTCCTCGTTTTCAACCGTGAGACGTGCAATCAGCGGAGTCCCACAAGGAGGGGTCCTTTCTCCTCTCCTTTTCAACGTGTTTACTGCTGAGGTTCCAGAGATAATGGAGCAATGTGATGTCACAACGAAGATGTACGCAGACGACATAAAGATCTATAGGACAATCACTAGCCCTTCGGATGCGTTCATGCTTCAACAGGCAATAAATTTATTAGCGGACTGGGCGAATGCGTGGAAATTACCTCTTTCCCCTCAAAAAACTGTTGTTCTGCATCTAAACTCTGGAATATTAGGACAGCCTCATGAATATGCCATTAATGAATCCACTTTATCGGCAGTAGACTCAGTTAGAGACTTGGGCTTTTTATATGACAAGAATCTTGATTTCGGGAAACACATTCGAACAAAGTGTAAGTCTGCTATGTTGCGGACATCAAATATCTTTAGGGCTTTAGCAACTAGGCAAAAATCCATTCTATTGAAGGTATATAAAACTTATATACGCCCTCTTGTTGAGTCTAGTGTATCTGTTTTCTCGCCATATAAAAGGAAAGACATCTTTGCCATAGAAAAGGTGCAAAACAACTTCACCCGCAAGCTTCTTCTTCGAACAGGTAGTTTTCTATATACTCGAGTACCGAGAGCGTCAATTAGAAACAAATACCTTGGACTTCCGTCTCTGGAATCTCGCCGCAAAGTTCTTGACGTCTGCCTCATTCACAAGCTTCTGCATTTTACAACTGATTCCGGACCTTGCAAATTCTTTAAGATGAAAACTTCCAACACCAGAGGCGGTATTGCCAAATTATGTCTGCCTCGTCCTAAAACTAGATCTCGAGCAACGTCATTTGCCTACAGAGCGGGTAGCCTCTACTCGAAAGTTGCTAAGAACATTCAGTCCTTGCTAACACCGGGACAGATGAAGAGCCGTGTGAAAACCATCTTGTATAGATACGATTTTGTCTGAACATGTTAATTGCCTTGCGTCAAGATGACTTCTTTTTGATTACTGATGTGCGTATTCTTGTTTTTTGTTGTTGTATCTTTGAGCAAATGTTGTGATCTTCCTTTCTCTAACGTTTGCCTTATGCATTCGTAATAAACATAACATAACTTCTGATGTGAGATCTTGAAAGGCTTTGTTGGCCTGGGCGGGACCCGTCGTGCCACGAATCGATTTTTCTTACTCCAAGTTATGGCGCCAAACGCGGGTGCAGAAGTCGGTAGGTGCCTCCTCCGACTTCTCCACCTCTCCAGAATAGGTGGCCCCTCCATCGCCGGCAATCGATATCGATTGAATCCAAGTTTGCTCAAAATTGACCGCTTCAAAAGAAAATCACGATAACTTTAGCCCAAAAATGGTTAGCTGAGATGATAATGACGTAAATTTGAAAATATCGAGACTCACGGTATAACTTCTATTAGGTTGTAACGAAAAAAAAATGGCACTGAACCACTGTAAATTTAAACAGTTAATATCTCGGTTTGTAGGCAAGTTTATTAATCGAAATAAAAACCTTCTGATTCAACACATCTTTCCAACGTGACACAAGCTTTTATAACCCAGTAGCATAAAAATCAGAAGTTCTGGAATTGACGAAATCTTCGAAGGCATTTTCGGCATCCTGTTGGTATTTGAATATTTTCCCTACCAGGAAGTCGCCAAGATGCTTGGAGAAATGGTAGTCTGTTGGGGAGAGGTCGGGAGAAAACGGAGGATGTGGTAGAGTTTCAATGCTCAGCTCATTCAATTTCTGCAACGTCATTCGTGCTGCATGGGGGCGAGCATTGTCGTGCAGAAGGAGAACTCGCCTTCGGTTTACCAAGGCCGGCCGGATATCCTTCAACTTTTTCATCATTTCTTCAATTTCAATGCAGTACTTCTCTGCCGTGATGGATTCACCGGGAGGGAGGAAGCTGTGGTGAATAATTCACAGCGAACACCACCATACTGTCACCATTACTTTCTTTTGGTGCAATTCCGGCTTCGCAAAAACCTTGGGGCTCTCATCGCTGTCCACCCACTGTGCCGATCGTCGCCTGTTGTCGTACATTATCCATTTCTCGTCACAGGTTGCGATGCGATCAAGGAATGGGTCCGTTTCGCTCCGTAGAAGCAGTGCGGACGAGATCTCATATCGTCGGTTTCTTTGCTCCTCAGACAGCTCGTGAGGCACCCATCTTCCCAGCTTTTTGGTCTTTCCAATTTCCTTCAGATGCCGGGCAGCTGTGTTGTGACTGACGCCAAGAACCTTCGCAATCTCCCTGGTACCTTTGTGTGGATCCTCCTCTACCACATCTCTCAGCTTGTCCTCATCAACGTCACTATGCCTCCCACGACCTTCATGTTCTTCCAAGCTCTCATCTCCATTCCGGAACTTCTGATACCAACGATACGCCGTCCGAATTGTGGAACATCCTTGACCGAATGCGGCGTTAATCTTCTCGTCCGCCTCCTTAGCTGTAGTGCCCAGCTTGAATTCATACAAGTAAATGCCTCGGATTACCCTTTGTCCATCTGCAAAAAAGACAATAAAACTCTAAAGTTTTTCCACCTTTACATAGAAAATTTGGTACTCACCGGTAGAGCAAAGCTTGCGCCTCTAAATGATATACCACATGTTACGGTTTGTTCTTGATCAAACGCGTAAAGACGCGCCAAAAAATGGCGCGAGCCAGTGCCATTTAATTCGTTACAACCTAATATCAAATGGACAACCTTTATAGTTTAATTTTTGATATTGGTTTCTGCGTATTGACCGGCTGTTATTGATTTTTGGCAGCAATTCAACGTTTGAAATTCTCATTCGAATACGGGCTTCACAAAAAAATAAACAGCGCAGACACTAACCAGTTCACATCAATCGATAAGATCGATTGTCGTCGATAATGACCATTTGAAGAAGTCACGCGAAAACATTGGCCGCGGTACATGCTTCACATCCTGTTTATCGACTGGCCAATTAATCTGGGCCTTCTCCGTTGACGTTTCAGAACCGTAGACGCCATCACTTTTGGCAAGACGTCGAAGATTAGGTGGGCCGGTGGTTTGCTGTCAATCAACATCGATTGAAATTTTCCTTCTTTGTCCACATTTGGCCACATGGATAGAACAGCGCGAGAATAATCGCGTATGATCTCTTTCAGCCCAAAATTGGCTAATAAAGGGTTTACAGCAAGGAAAAGGTCGCAATCGCCCTATCAGTATCGACTGTTTTTCATCACTTTTTGAGCAAAATTCATCATTTAAAACGCTCATATGCAACAAATAAACAGCGAAGACTAAACAGTCCAAATCAATCGATATGATCGATTTTGGCTCAAGGTCGCGAGGATGTTGGCTTGAAAACATGCTTCACACCTAGGAGCCGTTATCGATTATCTAATCAACGTGGACCTATATTATCGATTTTGTCTAGAACTGACCGTTCGAAGAGAAAATCCCACTGGACGAATTCGCACTAAGAGAACAACACCAATCTACACGCATTAACTGATCGATATTGATCAATTTCATCGATTTTTGCCTAGAAATGACTGCATGTAGTGTGAGTATCGCGAATGTGCCCTCCAGAAGGAAATGACGACGTGTAAGCAAACACAGCAGGCCAATCAATATCGATCCACATTATCGATTTTTGCATAGGTGACCGATTGACGTTGACCGCTGTAGAAAATTACGCGAATGTCCTATAGAGAAAAGCTTCAGAAACGACAGGAATAATCGACAAACCATGGCTACTTCGCGAACTCCGCCTACGGTCAGCACATTCCTGCTATTGGCGCTTATTGCTTATATATAGTGGGCAAAAATTGATAATGTCGATCGATTGTCAGTCAGAACTGTTTACATAATGTGCATTCTATTTAGAGCCGCAGTATAATATTGATCAATACTAGTTCTGTTGAGTTGCCATAGACCCTAGGATTGCAGTACTGACAGCTCTACCGACTGTGAGGATCTGCCGCTTATCGCGTCCAAGCAGCTGCCGCATTAGCCAAGTCGTCGAAGACTGGGTGGGACGGCCATGTGATGCGTTGCGCTTGCGCTGCAGTCGTAACCAATAGGTTCGATTTCGACGAATGTGTCAAGAGATGGTCGGACTGCTGCGCGAAAATCGTGAACGAACGAGATGCCCTAGCTGGCGGAGTGTCCACTGGGCAACTCTGGCACGCGGCAGGAACAAGCGACGTCACGTTGTTGGCTCCGGCGGGCTGAACCCACGTGAAGAAGCCAACTACGTGAATAGCCAATCGAGTCGTGAAGGAGTGGAAATTCGACCAAGCACGAGAATAGCGAAGATGCCAAGATAATCGCGTTATTCAGACTCCAACAGGTCAATCTATAACGTATTCAGACCGATATTGGTTGACCATAGACCCAATTGACTGATAATATGTCTTAGGAACTGTTCATACTTCGCGACAAGAGCGACTCGTCGCCCGTGAAAAACATTCATATCGATTAAAACCGAGCGCGCACCGCCGAAAAGTGTTCACACTTCGACGCCGGAGCTGTCGCTCCAGTTGCTTTTGTCGCTTAGTCGCTCCAGTCGCCTGTTCATACTTCCGCGCGCTGCGCTCTCGTCGCTCCCGCGTCCATGCAAAACACGCAAATCGATCGCGCGCCGCTGAAAAGTGTTCATACTTCAGCGCCGGCACCGTCGCTCCAGTCGCTTTTGTCGCTGCTGTCGTCTGTCCATACTTCCGCGCGCTCCACAAGCCACGCACGCTGCGCGCGCTGCGCCCTCGTCGCTCTTGTCGCTGCTGTCGTGAAGTATGAACAGGCCCTTATTGGATCTAACCATAAGACGAGTCGAGGCCGATTTCATTAATATTGAGGTAGAGATAAAGAAATCTTCTTGAGTATGCAGAAAGATACCCACTGAGGTGGTCGGGTATCCTCCTGGGTAAGGTGTACAAGTTGTCGCTTGGTTTCTTCCTTCTACCCTGCATACGCCGGGTTTAATCGTTGATGAATCCGGTCCCCCCATCAGAGTCCTGAAAGGATGAGGAGCACCGACGTGGATAGCTGAGGCCGATGTTTCTCGTGTATCGGACGCGTAGCACACGCGTCATCTTGTACTTACTCCCTCGCCACGACGCATCGGATACAACGTAGAAGAGATGCAACACCGTCAGTCTTGTGGTCGACACGCTCCTCGGCTGGTGATGCTTCTCATGTTGGTGAGCCCTTGTCCATTTCCTTAGCCGATCATTGCTACATAGCGGCCAGCAAGTAGGTTGTACATTTCCAAGTTAATCGTTCTTAAGTGAACGTCCTCTACTGTAGGGATGGCCGTAGAACAGCGTTCCCTTAGAAGGTTTATTTCAGTCCGCTCTCGGCCAAGACAGACGATGAATGAATTACTCAATACCGCTGACTCGCCTTTTATAGCCGTTGGGTTACGGTAGAGCGGGAAGATTTCGCGCGGGGACAATAAGTCCTATAAGGACGCGAAAGTGTAATATTAGGTTGTCCGGAAATTAATGCAGGTTTTGAACCTCAAACTTTAAAAGGACATATCTTAGCTCAAACAAAACTTTTTTAATCGAAGTAAAAACCATTCGAGTCTAGACATCTTTGACAACGAGAAACTAGTTTATTTATCCCTGTTGCACAGTCCGGAGTTCTGGAGCGGATGAATTCGTCGAAGGCAGTTTCCACCTGGGGTCGGTTATTGCAGCAGTTCTCGTTCAAGTAGATGCTTGAAGAAGTGGTAATCGGCTGGCGAAAAGTCCGGTGAATATGGTGGGTGTGGCAGAGTTTCGTAACCCAACTCGTTCAACTTCTGCAGCGTCGGATGAGCAACATGTGGTCGCGCGCGCTGTCGTGGAGAAGGATCGGTCCTTTTCTATTGACCACTGCCGGGTGCATACGTCGGAATTTTTCGTGCATTTCGTCGATCTCTTGGACGTGTCATTGTTTCACCAGAGTTCAAGAAACTGTGGTGAATAATCCAGAAGCAGACCACCAAACAGTTATCATTATCTTCCTTTGGTTCAGTTTAGGTTTCGGAAACTGCTGCTAAGCTTCATCGCAGTCCAACCACTGAGCCGATCGTCGCCGGTTATCATAGAAGATCCATTTCTTGTCACAAGTTACGATACGGTCGATAAATGGATCGTTCTTGTTGCGAAGAAGCAGCGCTTCGAACCGACGATTTTTTAAGGTCGTTCGGCTCGTCTGGTATCCATTTATCTAACTTGTTCGTCTTTCCAATTTTTCTCAAATGTTCACAAACACTTGATTTGCTTACGCAGGGTTCTTACGCAAGTTCTCGAGCGGTCACACGTGGATTTGCTTCCACCAAGGTCTTCGACTGGTAGTCATCAATGCCAGAGCGACGTCTGCGATCTGCCTTATCCTCATGATCGAATTCACCTCGGCGAAACTTTTGAACCTTACCAGGATACTATCTCAACGGTAGGTCGGAACGGCGCAAGAGTTGTATATGGGCAGAACCGCCTCTCCCTGGGTAGTAACAAACTGCAGGTATCTCGACCCCAATACAACTCTGCGCAGAGTTAGGAGCGACGGAAGCCGCGTGTTGGCGCCCTGTTGATTCACGTGCTCCACAGTTGACGGGCGCGCGCGGGATGAGGGCTAGTATCGCGACTAAGTGCAGCGCAAAGGTGGCGTAGAAGGGAAGCGCTCGGGCTCGCGAGCGAGGTTCGAGGGTTTGGATCCCGCGCACTACGTTTGTTTGGCACTTTTGCAAAATCCATGTTTATCATATAGTAATCCACCTAGGGGTACTATAGTGTGTTATAGGGTGTATTATTTTCATATAACATATGCTTCAAGCTAAAGATTAGCTAAAATATTCACTGCTGTGTAGTACTTGTTTGAAGCCTATTTTGTGTGACCGTAGTTATGTAACGATAGATATTTTGTGGCACTAGTTGAAGTTCTGACCCCACCGACAAGAGTTCAGTCAAAAAAGATTTCCACTGAAGCTTTGTCTAGGAGGTTATTTGGGGTGCTGATCACGGATCTGACATCCGTTTTTCACGATTCGGTCGGAGACCACCCATACCGTTAACAAGGGTGGTCCAGGCAGGGTCAGTGATTTCGCTAAAATTCGTCTAGGGGGGGGGGGGTATTTGGGGTGCTGATCACGAATCTGACATCCGTTTTTCACGATTCCGTCTCTACCTGTCGTCACCGGCAGACACTTTAAGAATGTAATCCTAGTGCCTTCTTGTATCTATATTATCCAGCCGAGTCGTGAAGAACAGATATCAGATTCGTGATCAGCACCCCAAATTACCCTCTAGACAAAGTTTCAGGGAAATCGGTGACCCTTTCTAGACCACCCTTGTTAACGGTATGGGTGGTATGTTATATGTAAACATGCTCTATAACACACTATAGTACCCCTAGGTGGATACTCTATGATAAACATGGATTTTGCAAAAGTGCAAAACTAACGCAGTCTGCGAGATCCAAACCCCCAACCCCTCGTTCCCGAGCCCGAGCTCTCCTCTACTACGCCACCTGTGCACTGCGCAGAGTCGCGATACGAGCCCCCATCCCGCGCGCGCCCGTCAGCTGTGGAGCACGTGAATCAACAAGGCGGCAACACGCGGCTTCCGTCGCCCCTAACTCTGCGCAAAGTTGTATTGGGGTCGAGATACCCGCAGTTTGTTACTTCCCAGGGAGAGGCGGTTCTGCCCATATACAATTCTTGCGCCGTTCCGACCTACCGTTGAGATAGTATCCTGGTTAGACTTTTTTATTTAGATTTTTTATTTCAAGACTTTTCGGCCAACCTAATATTTTACTATGTAATCGAAAAATGGTGGAATGGTCTGACAAGTGGAAAATTCCTGTTAACCTCCTTAAACCAGTTCATTTACATTTAGGACCTCCTCCTATATCCAGATACAGTTTCAATAACTTTGTGCTTAGAAAGGACGATTATGTTAGAGATCTGGGTATTATGGTTGATTCTTCTATAAAGTTCAAAATGCATATAGAAACTAGAAAGTGGCAAGAAATACGCTATCATCGCCTTTCCTAATTTTAAGGAATGTACAACGACCCCCTTCTTCTGGTTAAATTGTATAAAATCCATTTCTTACCACACTTGGAGTATCGCTCTACCATCTGGAATCCTTATGTTACGAAACATCTATTGCTATTAGAAAAATTTCCGAAAACTGTTACCAGAATAGTTTGCTATAGAGCATGTCCGGATTCAAGTTATCCCGCAACGTCTACCATCCTACAAAGAACAGCTTCACTTTCTCGTTCTAAAAAGTCTTAAATACAGAGGGATAGTTAAAATTTTGGTATTTTTCTTTCGTATTATTCGCATGGAGGTTAAATTGAGGGCCACTAAATACTGGATGTTTAAGACCAACAATGACCTAGTCATGCAACATGATAAATTAAACCGTTCCTTCGTATAACTATTCCAGATCGTTGTCAATGTCTCGTACATCGTGGCAAAGCGGTGGACAACGACAGGGTTTTGGGTTAGTTAGTTTACCTTTCCAAAAATATTGAGTGTACGATAGTTATTGTGGTTTTTTCATATTTTTCAAAACGAATTTATTTATGTTAACACCAAACATTAATCAATGCCATGTTGACCGTTTTGTTGGATGAACTTTTGCCATCTTCTGGTATCACCTGCACCACCTGTCGTCTCGTTGATCATCGAGGTGCTCGAGCGGGCGCAAGCAGCGTTTCCATTCGTTCCTGTTGCGTGCCACAGTGCTCCAGTGGGTTCTCTTGCTCGGAGGACACGACGCGCGTCATGTCTTTCGTTCAGGACTTTCGCGAAGAAGTCCGACCAACGCGCTCATTCGTATTGGTATCCGATCGTGTCGATCGGCATCGTCTCGGCTCGTCTGGATCTAGCGTAGCCCCAAATCCGCCGACTTTCGGAATCGCTGCAGGACGACTTTGTACGTTGTTCAGGAAGGAAGGAACCGCAGCAGCAGCAGACAGCCGTAGCAGGTAACCATGAGGCCGCCATCCGCATGCCTGCCGTGGCTTGCCACAGGCCACTCGACAAGATGTACGATGTGCTCTGTGGGTCCGGTTCTTGTCCCGTTGCGTAGGTAGAGTCTTCAGGGCTAGTAACTCGTAGGGGTATTGCATTGTGTTGCTTACGTATCGTGGTCGTAGATAAACAGCATGAGGTTACTTTGTGTACCGAAATGGAAGTAGACGTATAGGGTCTGTCATACATATCCGTATATTACGTGTTCTTCACCGCGTCGTTTACCCTCCGCTCTAGCCGGGTAACTTTTATAATGGTTTTCACCGGAAACCTACCACGCCACGCGTTGACGAATCGCGGTACGCGGCGGTTTCGCGGTAGGTTCCTCCGTTACCGGCCAGTAAATAGTTGATGAATCCGGGCTTTGGTGTTCTCTTGACATTCCGCGGAATTCAGTCGGTGACGGCTCTCGTCCAGCGAGTGTCTGAGAAGTTCATTACTAATTTCTAATTCCATGTTCGACTCTCGATGAACCTTGGCATTTTTGATATTGCAATAGACGAGTAGTTTGTTAACGTAACCAAGATTGGTACAACTGTTTATTGCGGCTTAAGTCTCGGCGTTATCGCCTTCTTCAGGGCCTGGAAAAGTCAAAGTCATTTGAGAAACTACTATGTGACATGAGAGTCCATCCTCACCGTAGCTGGACGGAAGATGGGTGAATGAGCTAGAGACCTTGGAACCACCCGCCTTAGGGACCCAACGGGTCAACCAGAGGTCAAAACCCGCAGAGGGCGACGTGCGGCGCCAGCTCTTGGGTCACAGCCAAGCACTAAATAGGGACCTGCGCAACCCGTTCAAGTGCTCCTTGATCATTACGCAGAAGGGTCTACCTGTTTCCACCACATATTCCTCTCCGCACTCCGTACATCTGATCGGGTACAACACAAATAGTCACCAGCCTTCCCAAAAGGACAAACAACCCATGATGGTGTTGTGCATAGGCGGTCATACAAACGGTTCCAGACCAGCTGCTTCTAAAGGATTGCAGGAGGTACTGTCACCACCCTCACGTCGTCTTGCAGCTTAGCCTTCCTAACGCAGCCACGAATGGCTGCGGTCAGAGCGTCCGAAATGAACGGGACACAGAATGTCACTTTTGACCGTTCTCGCTGCGATTTCTCAGCGGTTCTTGGCTGTCGTCTCTGCCCACTAGCCCTGCCAGTGGGAGCATGTCCATTCTAAACCGCGATGCGGTGCGCCATATCCACAGAGTAGGCCTTTTCCGCGGCTTCAGATGAAACCGCTCGAACAATGCGGAACATGTTCTGAACAACGGCTCTTTTCATACTGATCGTGATGGGTGAGCCGATGCGCAGTGATCAATGATGTTCTTGCTTGCCGGCTTCCGATACCACCTGGTTCGGTAAACCCCGTCAGAAAGATGGACCTGCACATTGAAGAATGCGAGCCAGTTCTCCTGCGGTCTCTCCGGTGTAATGTGCGTTGATTGCCGGCTAAGTAACTCAAAGCAAGTATCCATCTCGAGTTGAGCTTGACAGACAATAAAGCAATCGTCAACATACCGGTAGTAGATGGTGAGCATAATTGCTAATTGCTATTAGGTTGGAAAAAAAGTCTTTTCACACTTCGAAATTTTTTTTACCCTTCCCCTTGTAAACGCACTAGCCAATGTTGATTGCTGATTTCGTAATCCTATCACACTTGTCTACCGTTCGCACACGGACACAGGTTAAGACTCTTCTTGTAATTCGTTATCCATCCAATCTTCCGGACTCAATGCCAGATCTACCTCATGGCCATTTTCAGCACGGCATTCTTCATGAATTCATTAAAGAATCCACAGCACTTCAGGCAGCAGACCAAATTAACCATATATATGGCATGGGATCTGCTACTCATCGCGCCTGTTACGGGTGGTTCGGAAAGTCTTTAAAGGGAGATTATACACTGAGGGCAAAGCATGGTCAGGAAGGCCAACTGAATTGGACGACACAGAACTACTCCATCTTCTTCGTACCGATAGTAGGCAGACGACACGTCAGCTGGCAGAGAAGCTCGAAGTGTCTCATAGGATAGTAGGAATCCATCTGAAGAATCTTGGCTTTCATGGAAATTTGGAGCTTGGATTCCACATGCCCTGTCAGACACTCAGAAAGGTCGACGGCTCTCCATCGCTGCTTCTCTTCTGTCCAGATAAGGAAGAAAATCGTTTCTTCCGCGGATTGTGACAAGCGAAGAGTCCTGGGTTCTGTGTGCCAACTTCCGAGGAAAAGGCAATGGGTACAAAAGGGAGAGAGCCCTAAGTCTGATCTCAAGCCCAATGTTCACGAAAGGAAGATTCTCTTGAGTGTTTGGTGGGATATCAGAGAAGTGATTTATCGGCAAACTCTCAGAAGTGGAGAGACACTTACTGCTGTCACATACTGCGGCCAACTCCACAAAGTCGTCGCAACTCTCTAAGAAAACAGGCCGGAGAAGTCGAAGGTGATGATCCTGCATGACGATGCAAAACCACATGTTGCAAGACTCACAAGAGAAACAATAAAGAAGCTGGGCTGGGAGGTAATGTCACATCCACCGTATAGCCCTAACCTCGTTCGTGCCGACTACCATCTCTTCCGTGCTCTCAAGCAAGAAATTGGAGAGAAATATTTTGGAACGGATGATGACCTCAAAAATTGGATTCAGCAATGGTTCGACTCCAGAACTGCGGTCTTTTAAGCGAGAGGAATTGGAAAATTACCCAGTCTTTGGAGAAGTGTAGTGGGACAAAATAGAGTTTATCTCAGTTGATTTGACTTTGTAGTTGTGAAGTAATAAATCTTTGAAAAAAATGAAAAGACTTTTTTTCCAACCTAATATAAAGTGGACACTCGCCTACGACGGCGACGAATTCGAGTGGGGAGCGTACGTGTCGTACGTTCACGCGAGGGATTACAACCGTAGGAATGACAATCCTCCAACGAATCTCAGAATGTTGGAGATATCGAAGAAGAAAGATCTGCCCGACCCTGGTAAAGGTCAGGATTTCTCGACAATATGCAGTACCAGTCCAGTGTTTCTACAGATTGATATATCCTTCGTTCCAGAAAAGATCAAGTGGAGGTTAGTTACCAACATGTAAGGGCCTGTTACTGCTTCGCGACAGCAGCGACAAGAGCGCAGCGTGCGAAGCGCGCGGAAGTATGAACAGACGACAAGAGCGACAAGAGCGACTGGGGCAACGGACGTAGTATGGTGTGTGTAATTTCACCACAACGTCTATTTGTGACCCCTAAACTCCTAAACTAAGAGAAAACGCAGTTAATGCCCACATAATTTGAGATAAACAAGACAGACAAGAAAAACGGCCGAAGAGACGAAATAATCGTCACCCGTCTGTCTATATTGATTGGTGCCTAGCTGGGCCCAAAGTTGACCGCCTGCTCGCTAGCTGCTAGTCGTACCGCTAGCGGCGATACGACTCATAGAACCCCCTCCCCTGATGATCGGTCTCAAAACTAAACCCACAGAGCATCCGCGTCGTCCTTTTATTTGGACAGAGCACCCCTCCCATTGTCTGAGTCCTTCCAGCACTAGTGCGGTGTAAGTACGTACTCCACATTTCGTTCGTCGCCCCAGTCGCTCCAGTCGCTCCCGGCGCCGGCGTGAAGTATAAACAGGCGACAACAGCAAAACAGCGACTGGAGCGACATCGCCGGCACTCGAGTATGAACACTTTTGGGATCGTTTAGTGTGCGCGCTACCCGCGACGCGATCATGTGTAGTGGCCAAATTGATCGAGCGACGCGATTAATCGATTGACTAGACATGGCATCGCGTCGCACGTCGCGCGCACACTAAACGAGCCCTTTCGACGGCGCGCGGTCGGTTTTAATCGATATACATGTTTTGCACGGGCGACAAGTCGCTCTTGTCGCGAAGTATGAACAGGCCCTAACGTTGTTATTATGATGCGGGCTAGATTATTTGAACTTTCAGCCTTACCGGTCCGCAATGTGCGCATACTGGCGGTTGGGTTGCAAATGAAGGCTTCTACAAATTTGATTACGACACGAAGTCATGGACTCCTATCTATTATTTGCCTTGGAATACCGATTTCTATTATTAATATTAATATTATTTTAATATCATTATTAATGTCTGTCGTATTGTGTGCTTTTCGTTAATAAATTTAGCAAATAGTACCGGTGTTTAATCATTACGTATAACCATAAGCAGAAGTTAAGGATCAAGAAGGGTGTTATTAGAGCTTTCAAGCAACAATTAACTTCGTGTGTGCCACTGCCGACAGACATACTGACAAATTACCTCTTGTATTCACCACCAGAGATCCACTAATTAGCCGACCTATCAAGTGGTCCGGCTAATGAGTGGGTCCCAGAAATCATTTTTTCCATTATCGAGGTGTTGGGGTGATGCAAAAGTAATTGCCTATACGGACGTCGTAGTTCCGAATGTCAAAACCCGACTCATACACAACTTTGCTCATCAAAATAAGAGCAGTTTGATTCACCACAGATTTCGCAATGCTTCTGTGAAGGTCCCACACACTTCTGCAGTAGCGTCACGGCCCTATCCTTAACCATGGGGCAGGGACGCAGAGCTCGCCGTCGGAGGCGAGCGACGGCGGCAATCGGCGGTCGGCGGACTTTGGCGGCGGCGCTGATGGAGCGGCAGCAGTAATAATGATTCACATTATTAATGCCGCCGCCGCTGATTTCCCGCTGATTCGGCGCCGGCAGAGACTGTCTGCGCTCTAGCCTTTGGCAGGGAGGAGCAGAGCGAGGATAGAAGGCGGGAAGGCGAATAGCAGCAGTAGGTCCCGACTAGAACACACAGTACCTCGCCGCTTCAGGCCACTGCAACTTGCCTTCGGCAAGAGTGCGGGCATGGCATGACTCACCGTTTTCACTCAAGGGTGCGAAGGGGCCTTAAGCGGCCGTTTATACTTCCATTCCGCGCGACGCGATGCCATGTATAGAGACCAAACTGGACCCGGATACATGAACGCAGCCGGAGATAGGTTCTACCCCACTTACCTCGATGACCATTTACCCTCCACTTTCCCTAAACTTACCTCTCTTTTCTGATTCATGACGACCAAGGCGAGGGTTTTGCTCCGCGGCCAATTTCATCAGCTAGCAGCGAAACCAAGCAGTCACATTTGCTGCTGGGAAGTCGCTGCCACCGACACTGGCAGCATCGTAGATAGGGGAAGTGAAATGCGAAATGTGAGGTAAGGGGAAGAGGGGTGGGGGAGAGGGGTGGAACGTAGTAGCATATTAGGCAGTAGGGATGCTATTGTAAATGTGGGCCTACATGGCTAATAATGGGTGCTATCCACCACAGTAGCCCCCATAGACAACATATGCCAAGGGAGGCTAAGGTGGCGGACGGGCATTGTTCACCTACGCAAATCGTAAATTACGATTTGCGTGGTGGACCGGGCTCATGGTGGCCCAAGCCGACCGACAATGCCACTAAAGGGAGCAAATAACATAGCAATAAGTGGCGTTATGGGCCGCCATGGTCCACAGCCCAAAAAACCATAGAATTCAAGACTAATAGAGAAACACGAAAGGTCAAACAACTCACAATAGGTCCGGCAAAAGACGGCGCAGGCGATGGCAACTAGGCGCCCCCTATCGAGCATTGTTTATGCGGCTGGCGGCCAGCTCAGAGCTGGCAACGGACCAGCGGAGGGTTGCACTGGGTCAGAAATTGGCCGCGGAGCAAAGCCCTCGCCTTGAAGGTAAATGTTCCCCGACGCGCCGACGGGGTAGCATTTACCTCGACAGTTACCCCCGATTTTCCTCGCCGCGCGTTCATGAATCGCGCGTAAGTGGGGGTGGGGTAAATCTTGCACTTACCCGCCGGTAAATCCTTCATGAATCCGGGCCCTGATCACCGTCTACGTCACCGGCCGAAGTGAATCGCGTGGACCCGCGACCAATCGTGCCGCTAAGCGTCTGGTCGTATCGCACTCGAAGTTGGTGCGATGCGATTGATCGCGGTGGATTGGGTGCACGGTATGGTCGCTCTCGTTGCCCTTCGCAGGCAGTGCACCCGGAAATGTGTGCACAATTACATGTGTGCAACTGTGAATTATGTCGTTTCAAGTAGTTATTACCTGTACAATGTTGAGCGTATTTCATGTCAATATCATTTATTATCCCTGACGATAGTTCATTATTCATACAAACCATACACGTAACATTAAATGACTTGGGAGAAATCGATGATGATTGCACATAAGTTAGCGACAATTGTCTACCACACTACACCATTTCTAACGGGAACAAATACAACTCTACAGTAAGCACTAATGTGTAAACGCTATGAGACTACACCATATCACAGTTAGTGTCCCTGACAAAACAAATGGAAGAAGGGATATGTATTTCAGTGAGAGAAACGTGTTAGTACTATTTAGGACTGTATCCTCTCGTTCTCTTCACCATACAGCTCATGGTCCGGACAGTCCGCTCGCAAACATGTCTCAGCCGATCCGATGTAGAACTGGAATCAAACAATAAGGAAAATGAAGTGTGTTAAGTAGGGATCGTTTGTTGTACTGCTTGTATTTCTAAGTTGTTGTTGTGTTGCACTGTTTAATAATCAGTTGTATTATTATCAGTTGAAGAACTAAAAACGATATTATTATGTTGTTCAAAATTCTCAAGGGCATAGCAAGAGTTGACATCGCGGACTTCTTCCGTTTCGCACCTAGCGATACAATTACCAGGCAAGGAGGGCTAAGACTCTCCGACTCTGTAGCAAAAAGTCGGATCAGAGCGAGCTTCTTTTCCCATAGAACTCTGCGTTTGTTCCGTCCCTTCATTAGGGAGGGAGCGCTACAGATGTCCATAAGCCATTTTAAGAGGCATCTTGACCGTCGATTACAATCTTCTTAAGTTTCAATTCCCAATCTCAGTCTATAACCTTTCTTCGTTTCATTCCGATTCCTTTTTACTGGTCGTCTACTCAGTGCTGTTTTATTCTGCTTTCTATTCATGGTTCTTTTTCTTTTCAAAAATATGCCAATATTGCCCAATCAGGGCTTTCATCTGTGCTTGTTTCCTAATTAGTTGATTTCCTTTGTGTTATTTCACACGTGAACGTTTTATGTTGTTTGTTCACGTCCTAATAAAGTAAAGTTGTATTATGGTGGTCAGTTTGAATTGTTTCTAGGCAGTAGCTCTTGTAGTGGATGTGTTCCATTGATTATTTGTATGTGCTTGGTTCTTGATCTGGTGCACCACAGCCGTGCCCGCTGGCCAGCCGGCCAACAGGAGCGGGAGGCATGGCTTCGCCCGCCTTGCTTCCTTAAAAGGCGAGTGCACGGAGGAAACGGCATTCTTGAGTCTTATGCGCGGTACTGAGCGGCTGCTCAGGCCGACATTCTAATAAAGGTTCAAGAACCGTGGTAACGACGAGGAGCAAAGAAATCATTAGTGCACCTTAGGACAGAAATTGTTCTGCGAAAACAAACGAAATGGCGCTATCGCAAAATGAAGGGGCGTGTCTCCAGAAAAACTAATATCTGATCTGATTCTTCTGTCATTAGTTCATATTTGTTAGCTAAAACAAGGTTTATTATCCATTTCATAGAGTAATAAGGGGAAAACGCCGTTATTTTGCAATATTTACGTAGCTGACAGTGCAGGAGTTTTTCAATACAGGATCGCATGAAGTTAGGCGTTTAGCTTTGGTAAACCTCGCAAACCTCCTGTTTAGCTTTGTAATAGTACAGCGTATAAGTCGTTTATATATCCATCGCCGCGCGACGCGATGCCGTGCATGGAGGTCAAATTGATTAATCGCGTCGCTCAGCGTCGACCAGCTGGCAGGAGCGAATCACATGAATGCTCGACCAATCGCGCCGCTCAGCACTCTCGAAATTGGCGTGATGCGTTTGATCGTGGTGGATTGGGGGACGGTATTGCTGCTCCAGCTGTCCTTTGCAGTGGATCCAGAAATCTGTGCACAATTAAGGGCTGGGCACGCTCAGCATCGTTGACGCAGCTCCAGTGATGAAGGATAGGGCAGAAATGCAGAGTGCTCGTCTCTGCGTCAGGGATGGCGAGCGCTTATGGCAACTTCGCTTCACATTTGGCGCCCGGCGTCAGCGCTCGTCAATGCTGGCTTCAGCAGCTTCACGGAATGAGCTCGGTCATTCCGTGAAGCTGCTGGTCAAAGGTGCGTCGTCGAGCGTCGCTCCGCCCCGTTTTTGACGCGTAAAAACCGATGCCAAGTGTACCCAGTCCTTTACGTGTGTGCAAGTTGTCATTAATCGCGTGTCCGCGACGCCGGCTAATCGGAAAGCTCATCGTCGTTTGAAACAGCGCGATGCGATAGTACGCATTGCTCCGTTCAAAACGCGTCGCCTGGCGATTTAAGTATAAACGGGGCCTATGCCCCTCCCGTGGCTCTTCAATGAAGAAGAAAAGCACATTTTAAGTGATCTTTAAAATCTGTCGATTGTCGAAACGATTTGGACACAATATATGCCATCGCTTCACTCGCCGACGAAGTATAAACGAGGTCTTACAACATGGAGGTGTCTTTACGTCTCGCCTCGCATATTGCTAACAACGATAATCGGTTTGCTCGGATTACGGGACCAGTCCTTCTCTTTCTGAGGTATAAAGTCCTCTTAATACAGTTTGCTCTCGTACCTTTAACGTGTTCTCCGTGTGTTTCGCAATGTATCGCACAAATGGACGCAAATCACCCAGGTTGGCGGTGTGTAGAGTGGCGTAGTACTCCGCTCGTGATTCCACTGGCAGAATCACCGGAGGATAGCCTGCTCTCATCAGGATCAAATTCAGAAGTAGACGCGCAGTCCTGCCATTACCGTCTACAAATGGATGCACGACAACCTGAAATGCCTTCTGTGAATAGCAGAAACGCGCCACACACTCTATTTCTGCAATACACCAACATGATTTTTTTGCGAGAGAATTCTTATTAACCAAACTCTTAACAATGTCGGAACGCACCAGTTTGTAATGTGCAATAGCGGCCCTCTCAACTGGACTCAACTCCATCGTCTCTGGATCGCGCAGCCATTCAACAAGTTCGTCCAACTGCTCCTTGACGTATTCTGGAGCAACGGGAGTGAACCGTCCCACGAACACCTTTAAATGGGGAACCAACTGTCCACAAAACAAATGAAGATTTTGTACAAAACTTCACACCCAGAAGAAAACGTACGTTTCAACAAAAACATGTGCCTCGAAAAAAGGTATGAATAAAGGATAACGGTTAGCATTAGCATAAGTCCTTCGATAGATGCGCCGAGTATTCGATTTCTAAGCCAAGGACCAGGACGCACTTTAAGCTTTAACGCCCCGCGGAAGTCCGTTGATGGGCAGTCCCAGTATTCTGCGCTTATCGCGACCGCGCCATCACTCCACTGTCCTGTTAACGGCGGGAAGCGCTCCTTCCTAGGATTGCCCATCGGTAGCTTGCCGATGATTCGACCGGCACGAGGCATGGGAAAGTGCTGACGTCAGCAGTCGATCGGGGCAAGCTCCGCCCTTCCGACTCGCCCAGTCGACATAGATCGTCCCTGCGCCGGTGGCGAAGTTAGCCGCTCTCTCGTCTATACTCAAATCCTGCCGGACGGCCATCGTGGGGCCCCGGTTCTGCAATACGTTTTCACGGCTCACTACGGGGTAACAGCACCAGGAGAGGGCCGTGGGGTTTACTGAGCTTAGCTCTCACTCCTACGGCCTTAGGGAAGTCCGTTCAACACCAGCGGAAAGGATTTCTGCAATTGTTCTTTAATCCCGCCTTGTGTCTGATATTCGCTGCTCAATACGTATCGCAATAAATCTTATGGAGTTGCCGTGTGTCAAAACGGAGGAATTGGATGAGTCCTTCGTATGTTTCCAGGTCACGCGTGGACGGATAGCGGGCTGCCATGCAGGTTGGACCGCTGTCCGGTGTGTATATTTGTGATAGATATCCCTTATCTCGTTGGGCGTTCTGGGTTCTCTTTCCGTGAACGCCTGGAGAGGAGCGGAGTAGGGTGGCAAAAGGCGAAGGAGGGATCAGTCCGGACAGCTGAAATTTTGTCAATACGTCGGACAGGCAATACGGTTCAAGGACAGGGCTAGTCAATAGGGCTTCCTTCCCCTGGATTCGGTTTCATCCGGCTGACGCTCACGCGCCCATGGGGCGGTTGGGAGCTTGCGAGAAGGGATATTGTCTCTGCCTATGGAGCCACTTATCGCAACAGCACTCTTCTAGCGCAATTCTAGCCACTGCTCTTCTAAAGAGCCACAGATTCGAATCCATCGAAACTTCAGGCCAGAACAAATTAACAAAACGGGTCCAGATCGACAGACAGGATGCTCACCTGTGTAGTACGAATTCGCCCAGCGTCGATTGGATTGGCATTTCCGAGTACTCGTCTATGCATCTCCAGTATGTGCTGTAACGCAGTCCATCGATATAAGTAGACTTAGAAGAAAGAAAAAACTTGATGCTTTGTTAGTAAATGGGTTACACAAAGCAGGTTGAAATCAAGTATCAACTGACTTTGGAAGCCTATAAAGCGTTTTCGTTACAATAGGAACTATACTCCCGTACCAGACCGTATTTGAGAAAAATAATTAAAATATAAAATATAAAATAAAAACGGCTATTGGAGTTCGGAATCCGCCAGGAGCACCTTACAACTCTTTAGGGGTAAGGAAGAAAAAACTTCGCGCAAACCTCGCCCAGTGAGGTTATTTAGGGTATTGATTTCGGCCCGACTACGGTAGATTACGTTAGGCACGGGAGACTAACTAGGGAAGAGTTTCGACCTCTCATGGAACTTCAAGTCGAGACCAGGATCATTAGAAAGAGCTCGGAATGCTGATTAAGAATTTGGGTGTCAAAATTGCAAAATGAAACTCCTGAGCGAGTTATGGCCTGCCGAAATCGGGGGCCTCACCACAGGCTTGCTGCGCGACACACCTGGCGCGAGAGTTTGAGTCATCCGGGCTCCGTAAGAATGGCTCGCTAGCTGCGGCGGTGGCGCAGGGGTAGTGTCCCCGCTCGTCGGGTGCGACGTCGTTGGTTCGGCCCTGTTGCTGCCGGCTTTTTTGCAAGTCATAACTTATCTTCGAAATGACCGCTTGTTCTGAATTATGACACGTGTCTGATTAAATAGCCGGGAGAACTACCATACACGTTTGTAAAAATGCTTGAATGCAAAAAAGGTGACATTTTATTGACTAATTTGCCCAGAGTCCAAATCATATACTGAACAACTAGGGATACTTCTAACAGGTGTGTTTGTCACTCCTGGCCAAGGTTGTTAGAAACACCTCTAGTTATTCAATATATGATTTGGACTCTATTTGTGCAAAACAGTAAATAAAAATGTCACGATAGTAGTTTTTTTGCCTTCAAGCATTTTTACAAACATGTATGGTAGTTTTCCCGGCTATTTAATCACACTTGTCATAGTTTAGAGTAGAAGGTCATTTCGAAGATAAATTATGACCTGCAAAAATGCCTGGAGCAATAGGAACCGAACCAACGACGTAGCACCTGACCAGCGGGAGCGCTACGCATGCGCACAGCTGGCGGGCCCTTCTTACGGAGCCCCGATGACTCACCACTCTCGCGCCAGCTGTGTCGCACGGCCAGCCTGGGGTGAGGTTCCTCGATTTCGGCAGGCCATAACTCGCTCAGGAATTGCACTTTGCAATTTTGACACAAATATTCGTAATCAGCACTCCGAGCTCTTTCTAATGATCCTGATCTCAACTTGAAGTTCCATGGGAGGTGAAACCCTCCCTAGTAAGATCATGGTCATCGATTTCGTTCAAACTTTGTCAATGGAGGTTATCTGTGGTGCTGATCACGAATCTGGAATCTTACAGAGTGGACAAATACTTTAGTGCGATCGCCTCGTAGAGTGCGCAAATTTGCGGGAAACGCCTGTCACTGTCAGCTAAGTTGAACGTCCTAATAAACCACTCACGTCAACACTGATTTCGTCCATATTGAGCAGCGTACGATTGAGAAATCTGAGCGCTGAATCCATGCCAATCACCTCGTTGTGCTCGTGGATACTTTTGCCGGCTACAGCAACTCCAGACTCCAGAATCGACCTGAAGCCGCTCTGGTGATGAAATTGAACCATTATGCGCATGGACACCTCCTCCCAGTGCTTCACTTAACACTCACCGCGTTTGTCCAAGCGACAGAGTGTTCCCCTCAATGGCAACGGTGTGATAGATGTGGAGGAAGTAGCTCTCCCGCATCGCCCGTTTCAACGATGACGTGTGCGGAAGACGTGCGAACTCGTCGCGCTTCGCTTCGATACGCCGTAGGGCCTTGGCGTCCATGGCGTTCACCAACGGCAGCGTTCTCTTCCTTCGCCTAAAATGACTGGCTTACGTCTGTAGCGATCTTTTCAGCAGAACAGATTGATGAACCTACACAAGCGCCTCTGAGTGATGAGGATCATAGGCGAGAGCTTTCGCGTAGCATAGATCTGCTTCCATCACGTCGTCTTCCATCATCTGAATGAGGGAATTTCATGCAATTTGTGATATCCAAAAGCGACTATAGGAGCTCACCATACCTCATGAAAAAGTCCAAACTCTGTCAATATGTCCGGATGATTTGGAGCGAGAGCCAGCGCATGCTCGATTATTGACTTCGCCTGGAACGGTTCGGAAAAAGTAAGTGTGAACAACGCTTAAACATTAAAACACTAAGTGATACTTCCGTGCCGAACGAGGTATTTCTTTAGTTCAAAAGCAGCCTCAGGTTCGACACGTTCTTCGTATTCTGAGGCATAAAAGTCATGTCATGTTGTAAACCGGTAATGAGACATACCACTTTTTTCAATACGATGGTGACTGTGTGACACGATATCATGTCACACCTTACGGCCGCGTGAGGCCATGTGACACGATGTCGTGTCACAGCCTTGTAATTATTTTTCTACATGTATTCAAATCTTAAGATTTTTTTTGTTACGGGCACTTCAACTTTAGACATTGTTATAAAAGCGTGGTCCCCGAAAATAATTTGAGGTTACTGACTTATTGATCTTCTCGATAAATACATATTAGTTTCAATTAGCAAACAACCTTCGACGTTGCAAAAAATCAACTACTCCCACGTGCCAGACACTCGATCATCAACATGTTGAGCGGCAGGGACCAAGGGTGAGTGATAAATTCTGGTCTTCAAACTTTTTTAACGATTTTTTTTTTGTTAAAAAGTACAGATAGCTGCATACTATTGTTTAAAGCAAAAGAAAATCATCGAAAGCATTTTGTAGCATTTTGAAATCTAATTGGACAGCTTTCAGATCAAATTCTACGCCTCCTAAGCAAGTTTGAAGCTTGATATCAAACTTGACATTTTCTAAATAAAAATGAGCGTTTTCCGCATTAATCTAGCCTCCGAGGAGGTTTGAATAATTTTTCGTTCAAGCAAATTTACTATGATCTTCTTTGAAATTTATTAATTTCCCCCAATTCCAGTGAGCAGTTATCAGCTGTGTCAATTTTCATCATTTTTAACCAAAAATTATAGTTTAAACAAATTGCAGGAAGATAGCAAATTTTCAGTGCCAAAAGAAGAGACTACGCCACGCACTCGTCCAAAGGTCGGATTCATCAATGACTTACATAACTTTAACAGAGAATTCACAGGGGAAAAATTAAATAACGCGGCTTATCGCTTGATAAGCCGCGCTATCAGGGATTTCTGCTGTAATTTTCTCTGTTAAACTGCTGTAAGTCGTTGATGAATCCGGCCCCAGGGGGCCCCAGGGACTTTAAATAGATTTTCATTTGAGTGATAGAAACGTTCTCTTCGCGTGGAGATACAAAAAAAGCAGAGAAAATAAAGAAAGTATATTAGGTTGTAACGAATTAAATGGCACTGGCTGGCGCCATTTTTTTGGCGCGTCTTTACGCGTTTGATCAAGAACAAACCGTAACATGTGGCATATCATTTAGAAGCGCAAACTTTGCTCTACCGGTAAGTACCAAATTTTCTATGTAAAAGTGGGAAAACTTTGGAGTTTTATTGACTTTTTTGCAGATGGACAAAAGGCTAATCCGAGGCATTTACTTGTATGAATTCAAGCTGGGCACTACAGCTAAGGAGGCGGACGAGAAGATCAGCGCCGCATTCGGTCAAGGATGTTCCACAATTCGGACGGCGTATCGTTGGTATCAGAAGTTCCGGAATGGAGATGAGAGCTTGGAAGATCATGAAGGTCGTGGGAGGCATAGTGATGTTGATGAGGACAAGCTGAGGGATGTGGTAGAGGAGGATCCACACAAAGGTACCAGGGAGATAGCGAAGGTTCTTGGCGTCAGTCACAACACAGCTGCCCGGCATCTGAAGGAAATTGGAAAGACCAAAAAGCTGGAAAGATGGCTGTCTCACGAGCTGTCTGAGGAGCAAAGAAACCGACGATATGAGATCTCGTCCGCACTGCTTCTACGGAACGAAACGGACCCACGCATCGTAGCCTGTGACGAGAAATGGATAATGTACGACAACAGGCGACGATCGGCACAGTGGGTGGACAGCGATGAGAGCCCCAAGGTTTTTGCGAAGCCGGAATTGCACCAAAAGAAAGTAATGGTGACAGTATGGTGGTGCTCGCTGGGAATTATTCACCACAGCTTCCTCCCTCCCGGTGAATCCATCACGGCAGAGAAGTACTGCATTGAAATGGAAGAAATGCTGAAAAAGTTGAAGGATATCCGGCCGGCCTTGGTAAACCGAAGGCGAGTTCTCCTTCTGCACGACAATGCTCGCCCCCATGTAGCACGAATGACGTTGCAGAAGTTGAACGAGCTGAGCATTGAAACTCTACCACATCCTCCGTTTTCTCCCGACCTCTCCCCAAGAGACTACCCTTTCTTCAAGCATCTTGGCGACTTCCTGGTAGGGAAATATTCAAATACCAACAGGATGCCGAAGGTGCCTTCGAAGATTTCGTCAATTCCAGAACTTCTGATTTTTATGCTACTGGGATAAAAAAGCTTGTGTCACGTTGGCAAAGATGTGTAGAATCAGAAGGTTTTTATTTCGTTTAATAAACTTGCCTACAAGCCGAGATATTAACTGCTTAAATTTACAGTGGTTCAGTGCCATTTATTTCGTTATAACCTAATAGATATCTACACCAAGTAAGCAGCATTTTCGCTATGAATCAATACAAATCGCAGACGAGGCACTGACCCTCATCGTAACACATTAAAAAAAGAAATTTTCTCGCACTTTAAATAGACATCAAACTGTTCTTTTTCCTTAAAAATCCTAAAACTTAAAAACTGCATTCACTTCTTGGGACAGGTGATTTACAATTTTTCAAAAAAAAAAGTCTCCATAAATCAACGATTTGTTTCAACCTTCTTTGAGAGCGTCTGGTTAATTTTAAAAAAATTAATGAAACGTCTGTTTTCATCCGGAAGGTATTCAGCTTGATTTCAAAGTGTCTAGTTTGCCGTCGAAGTGGTGTATTTCGATTTCGTCTCATCCCTTTCGTAAATTTAATTTAAATTCCCTAATGGATACTTCACGATATGAGGGGCTGAGGCCGCGTTTATACTTTCAGCGCCGAGCGACACGACGGCATGTAAAGTGGCCAAAGTGATCTCGACCGTCGCTCAATCAATGTGGCCACCATACGTGGCGTCGCGTCGCTCGGCGTCGAAGTATAAACGGGGCCTCACAGTTGCTCCGCTTGATTGTTGCTGAACCAGTATTGTGAACATCTTCCAGCGGACAATAATTGGACGGAACGGACAAACGGAGTCTTTTAATTATATAAAAATTGATTTTTTTAGATACTGTTTTATAACAATGCAGTAAATATGGCATGAGACTATAGACCCCTCGCCTGGTGTCTTCCATTTCACGCAACAACGCCTCGAGCGATGATCGCTCCTCGTCTATCCCCCTCCCCCCCCCCCCCCAAAGTGAAAAAGTGCTCAGTTGTGTCGAAACGAAACAACTGCATAGAACTACGAGAACAACGAAAGGGCCACTCAAAACCTACTCTTTTCATGTTTCCGGCGCGTCTGTTGGACTGAGCCGCTGAGAGAGCTGCCAGCGCTTCCTGTTCTCGAGCCGGATCCAAGAAGTCATCCTCGGACGTGGTCCGGATGACCAAACCTGGATTTGTTCCCTAAAATCACTCTTTACTAGACCAAGAAAACAGCCATAAGATACGTGTAGTCGACAAGACATTACCGTCCATGTCTCCACGGGGAAAATCTCCGGGAAGAAAGTCGGATCCTTGCTGGCCGATGAGAGTGCGGACGTACTGCTGGACGAATCCGCACTGCTGCCGCATTGCATAAGTAGCGTACATCGAACATAGTGATGCGCGAAGACGATGAACCACCTTCCATACTCATTGATTGTCGGTAATAACAACTGAAAAGGGAATACGGCAGCTAACGACATCAGCACGTGGGCACGTTGTCAGGTGACCCGGCAGTGATAACAGGCACGGCTGGGTCAAGTCACTGCTTTGAAAGGGGAGGAGGACAGTCGCAAAGCAATTTTTTCTTCCTTTGGGACCACGAAAATGGTACCAGACCCATCTAAGAGTGATGAGTGAATCTATCCTAGTGGGTACACAGTGGGCTGAGCAAATCTAGAAGAGCATCTTTCCATGTGCAGTTTCTTACCAGAAAGAGCACGTTTTTTGTGTTTGTTCTGCTTTTCTCTCACAAGGGAAGGGTCTGAAGCGTATATGCCCGAACGGGGGGAGCGAGTCATATAGGGAGAATCCTTACCCCCCAATTAGTATAAAAATGTGTTGTTTTCTTTGCCAAGTCCTTAAACCCAAGGAGTGGGAGGTCCTTGAAGTTACAATGGAATACGGCGCATCAGGAGTTTGGGGGTCTTGTTCGCCCGCGATGTGCAAGCGGCTCAGAGCGCAGTGGGAGTGGAATTGCTTCATGCGAGCAGGGTCGGGGGTTTGGTTCTTGTGCGGTGCTCCATTTTTGCTTATCAGCTGATTGGTTGAGATTTGGGGGATTCTGACGTCTATACCCTTTCAAACGTTTTCTGCGCATTTTTTTAGCTGTACGCTGTGGAGAGTACCTTTCTTGCAACTTGTTTATTACTGACCGGCTTTTAATCACGACATCTTCGTCAACTTCAAGTTGATGTGTTTCGAAGTCGTTGAGTATGCTGGCCATCCGTTCGGTCAGCTTGATTTATTCCCTCGAAGGTTCCTTGTCTAAAGGTGGGCCACATTTCAGCGGGATCAGGTGGATCGCTACTCGGGCATCGTCAGACATTGTTGGTGTTAGGTTTTAGAAAACCTTCAGCAGACCTCTTATTTCCAGGTGACAGGCAAGGATGAGGAAAAGAGTGCATCGATGCCGCTTAGGTTAATTTGCAGGCGTTTCTCACTTGAACCACCTCTGACGTCCCATCCTGGTCTCTTTTGAAAATCCGAAAAGGATGGCTTTTCGCGAGGTCATTGGTGTATGATAACAGACTGTGAGAGGAGCCTGTAGCCTTTATACGTTGTCCGTATTGTGCCCAGTGGTGCTTCATGCGCTTTGTACCTGTGTATCACTGATGTTGAACATTTCTACACCATCATGTTGAATACCACTGCATTCAGCTGGAAAATTAGGATAAAAACGTCTGAAAATGGTATAGACGTCAGAATCCCAAAGCCTCAACTAGGCAGTTGAAATGCAAAAATGGATCAGCGCACAAGAACCAAACACCGACCTTCCTCGCATGAAGCAACATCACTTCCACTGCGCTCCGAGTCGCTTGCCGCTAGGGGCACCGCGGGCGTACAAGCCCCCCCCCCCCAAACTCGTGATGCGCCGTATCCCATTGTGACCCCTACTCCTTGGGTTTAATGAATTGGCAGAAAATAAACACATTTTTATACTAATTGAGGGGTGAGGATTCTCCCTATATGACTCGCTCCCCCGTTCAGACATACGCTTCAGACCTCTAACAGATCAATAAAAGCTTCGATCAATCGATATATAGCATATATAGCATTTTTGTTATGCATACTAGAAGCATACATTACTATAAAGCGGGATTCATACTTTGAAAGCGTGCTAACACACCTACAAATTTATTGGGAACAGCGCGTAAAATAGCATAAGCGAATAAAAAAATATCATTCAGGCACAATATGAACAGGTCCTTACTATAAAGCGGGATTTATACTTCGCAAGCTATAAGCACCACACCAATAAAGCCTTTCCAAAGACGAATTACTTAGGGGGAAACCCAGAGCGGGGTGTACGCAGTCGATGCTGTGATTGGCTTGCGCGCTCCTTTCCACCTCCCCATGTAGGCCATATTAACGACTTGTACAGAGAACAACACGTACCTGTACAGACGAGGAGATTAGTAGGCATATAACAACAGTTCGAATGATACTTGTTTGGTCGGAGCATGTTGAAGCGACGCCTTGCCGTAACGGTGCATCTATTGTCATCGAGTTAGCTGAAAAGTTGAAGTGATAAGGTAGCTTCTATACTTCAGCCGTCAGCACGAAACGCACTAACATAGATCAATAAAAGCTTCGACCAATCGATATGTAGCATTTTCACGTTGAATTGGACACTTTTCAGACCAAACTGGACATTTTCAAACCAAATTAGACAGTTTTCACATCAAATTGGACACTCCTCAAGCTAGCATAGGATTTTTGAAATCAAAGTGAACTCTACCACATCGAAATAACCTTCTTACAGACTGAACTATAGGCTCTCCAAGATGGTTACACTAATTTTTTGTTCAAGGAAAATTGGGTATAACTTTCTTTCAAAAAAAAAAAAATTCGTTCGTTGCTCGTATGAACATTATTATATCACCGAATAAAATTGTTATTTCTTGGGAAAAGGCGAAAATTTATTTTTTAAGCGGAACAACGTATCACCTGTCGTCCCGTTGATCATCGAATTGCTCGAGCGGGTGCCAGCAGCGTCTCCATTCGTCCCTGTTGCGTGCCAGAGTGGTCCAATGGATCCTCCTCGCTCGAGGAATACGAAGAGCGTCATATCGGTCGTTCAGGGCTTTAACGAAGAAGTCCGACCAACGCGTTAGTGGGCGTCCTGGTGTTCTTTTGACATCCCGCGGAATCCAGTCGGTGATGGCTCTCGTCCAGCGGGTGTCTGCGAAGCGCATTACGTGGCCGGCCCACCTAATTTTCGACAACTTGGCCCACGCGACAGCGTCTCTGATCTTCGAACGTCGGCGAAGCTCGGAACTCCAGAGGCCTTCTCTCACTTGCGTGAGTCATGTCACTCCGAGCATCGTCCTCTCGATTCCACGCTGCGCGACGCTGATCGCGTGTTCATCCTGCCTTCGTATAGCCCAGGTCTCTGAGGCGTATGTTAGGGCAGGAAGAACAGTGGAGTCGAATAGGTGGGCACGGAGTCGGACGTTCTTCGTTTTCTTCACGACTTCTTCGACGCTCTTGAAAGCTCCCCAAGCCGCTCGTTTCCTCCTGCTCAGCTCTGGTGCTAGGTCGTTGGCCATGTTGACTTCGCGACCCAGATACACATAGCTGGAGCATTCGGAGATGTTCGTTCCGTTGAGCGAGAATGGGGCATCAGAAACCCATCCGTTCTTCATGAACATCGTCTTCGTAAGATTCAGCTGCAGTCCAACGCTTCCACATACACGATCGAAGTCGGCCAGCATTCGCTCCGCCTGGCTGATGCTCGGTGTTATGAGCACGATGTCGTCAGCGAAGCGAAGATGGTGCAGTTGCCGGCCGTCGACCTTCACTCCCATGTCATCCCATTCTAGTTCGCGCATGACGTTTTCGAGGGTGGCGCTGAAGAGCTTCGGGGATATGGTATCCCCTTGTCGAACCCCTCTCTTCACGTCAATGACGACGTCGTTGTAGAATGGTGAGATCTTGGTCGTGAATCCACTGTACAGCTCTCGAAGGACTCTGATGTACTGAGTAGGAACGCCCTGGGTGAGCAGGGCTTCCATGACCGCTTCAGTCTCGACGGAGTCGAATGCCTTCTTCAGGTCAATGAACGTAAGGCACAGCGGCAGCTTGTACTCTCTCGACACTTCGATGCGCTTCGTAATGGTGTGTATGTGGTCGATCGTGCTGAATCCTCTCCGAAATCCTGCTTGCTCGCATGGCTGTCCGTCGTCCAGCGTTCTGCTGATCCTATTCAGGATCACTCGGGTGAACAGCTTGTAGACTACGGACAGCAGGCAGATCGGGCGATAGTTGCCAATGTCGTGCACGTCTCCCTTCTTGTACAGCAAGACGGTCCTGCTGGTCTTCCACTGAGATGGAACCTTGCACTCCGACAGGTAACGTGTGAAGAGCCGTGCCAGGGTGTTGATGAGCGCGGGCGGGAGGAACAACGTAGCGATCGTTTAATGCATTGAGAGAGCAGATAGCACCATGCACTCGAAAAGCCCGTCGTAATCTTTATTTGAATGATAGTGTAAATATTTCGACACAGCAAAATTTGATATGAAATTGATTATGAGTATGAAAGAAGTTGGTATTTCTCTCCAAGGTTTCAAGAAATGAAAATGAAATTCCTTCCAAAAAGTCAAAGTTTGTTAATGTTAATGTTTTCAATGTAATGTGCAGTGATGATGAAGTAAATAATAAATGCTTCTTAGACGAAACATCAAAGTGAGGATATGTGTGTTCTTTACAAATGTTTCTATGTATCGTTTACAGCTGTGGAACTCCATGCAAACAGAAATTTTGCTATCAATCGAATAAGAATCACTGCGACTTGGACGATAGCGTGGCGCAATCTCTTTTCGGCACTATAGAGTGGGCGCCTGCCTGCTCTCTAAGGCCCCGTGCATACTTCCCGTCGCCGCGATGGGATCGTGGCGATGAGTCTTGCAGAGCGACGCGAAAGAATTTGAACTTCTCAGCGCTCGTCGCATCGCTCATCGCTCTGCAAGGGAGCGCGACGCCGATCCGTCCAGGACCAACGCTAAACACCGCGCGCGGCGCGAAAAAGTATGCTATGCCCGCGGGAAGCCATCGCGCATGCCGACCGCCACTGTTGCATCGGCCGCGGCGAAGTTTCCTTTGAATATTCGACCGCGTGCGGCGGAATGGCCATGAACTGAGCACCGCGATGGCATCGCGGCGGTAGAAATATGCCCCCGGCTTAAAACAAGCTTTAAACCATTATTTTGTTTCAAAAAATGAGTTTTATAAAATTTCAAACAGTTCATTCATTCATTGGGTAAGTGAATTAAAGCCTCGAAAAGATCACACCAAAATTTTCTTGAGTCAAAAATTATCATAAACTTTTTGGAGAGTCTCTAGTTTAACGTAGAAGAAGCTCATTTCAGTTTGGAAGAGGTCGCTTTCATTCCAAAAGACTAGGCCAGCTTAGAAGAGTGTCCAATTTCACGTGAAAATTGTGTCCAATTTGATTCGAAAAGTGTCCAATTCGACGTTGAAATTGTGTAGACTCTTCACGTACACCTGTATAAACTACCCACAACGAATAAAGTAAAAACGTACCTTTAGAGGCAATTTAGTCGCTCTCAAAAACATCTATGAAGACGGACAGTGACGACGGAATGCGAAAATGTCGACCGTTGAAGTGGTTCAAGGAATGTTGAGAGTAACTGAAATACAATTGATAGACTGAACATCAGTAGTCTCGTGTCAAAACGCCCTAAGTGTGCAGATTCAGGTAAGGTCATGGGAAACAAACTATATCCGGAAGGGACGGAGAGGAATCACAAAGACAACCACTTGAAACTAAGGGCCCGTTCATACTTCAAGCGACAAGAGCGACTGGGCGACTGCGGCGACGGGCATAGTGTGGTGTACATAAATAATTACGTGTTCCACACTAAATTCGCCGCGAACAGAGTGTGAAGTACGTAATTATTCACGTTCACCGCACTATGTCAGTCGTCCAGTCGCTCTTGCCGCTCGACGTATGAACACTTCCTAAACCTCCACGGGTAGCGACGAGTTTCCCACCGAAAAGGACGAGTTTTCCAGAGTTTTGATTGATCGTGTGGGACCACGCTGACACACCATTAGGAACTGTTCATACTTCGAACGACAAGAGCGATAAGAACCACAAGAGCGACTGGAGCGACGGACATAGTGTGGTGTACGTAAATAATTACGTACTCCACACTCCGTCCCCGACAAATGTAGTGTGGAATACGTAATTATTTACGTACACCACACTATGTCCGTCGCCCCAGTCGCTCTTGTCGCCCGAATTATGAAGAGGCCCTCAAATTCTATCAAAAGAAAATGGTTACTGCTATCGCTCTCGTCACCGATTCACGGTTCTCAAAACTTTCCGTGAATTGTTTCGCATTTCCTCGGCAAAAGAAGCGAATAACGAACACCTAGAGAGTCATTTCAAAGACCTAAAAGAAATTTTGGTTCAGAAGGGGAAGCCTGCGGGGGCGGGGTGAGAGGCTGGCGCGGCGCAGTATTAACAATTGTCCCGTTGTCCAGAATAACGTTGGGCGAAATAGCTGGGGTCCTGGAGTGCGCCGCGCCAACAAGGCCCGCTCCAAAGCCCCCCCCCCATGAACCGAAAATTAAATTGTTCGGTTTATAAATATGAAAAACGGAAATAGGTAAGTCCTAGAACCCGGAAAATGCGAAGAAACTCCAGAAAACCGGCAAAAGTGACAAGTAACAACTTCCTCCTTGTAGTCAAGACTTTGAGAACCATTGCCGTGGTCCCGCCACGATCGCCGGAGACCATACCAAAACCCCATCCAACTTGTCGGACACCTCGCACCACACTCAGAAGCACGTGTGTGTTGAGTCAAGGAAGGAAAACGCGAACACATAAATGGGAATTAAAATGTCGAGAGACACGAAAATGCAAGGAAACTGAGAAGACTTGTGGAAAATACAAGCGAAGATGTAAAAGAAAAAACAAACACTGTGCGCCAAAATTGAGGGGAACTGGAGAAAACAACGGTGCTTTTCAATTGCCCTTTCGTGACATATTGGACGTGGTCCCGCAGCGAATCCCTGACCTATCGGAAAACTCGTCCAATTTGCAGGGCAGCTCGTCCGCTTGGATGTTTAGCCGTGGGTTAGGTTTTTGAGTCACAGATCGCTATAATAGAAGGGAGTGTTTTCCCTCTGTACCGCTCTTCGGAACGATTGCACTCTGACAGATTCAGTCACTGAAAGTTGTGCAGGTATAACCGGACGCTTGTGTACGAAGGGCCTGTTCATACTTCGCGACAAGAATGACAAAACCGACAAGAGCGACTGGGTCGACGGACATAGTGTGGTGCACGTAAATAATTGCATACTCCACACTCCGTCCACGACCAATGTAGTGTGAAATGCGTAATTATTTACGTACACCACACTACATACGTCTCTCCAGTCGTTCCTGTCGCTCTTGTCGCTCCTGTCGCGAAGTATGAACAGGGCCGAAGGAAGAGTCTAACAATCGGTGTCATGCCTTCGAATAGAATTGTACTTGCGGTCCCACCACGATAACCTGGGGCAACTCGACTGGAGTTATGTGTGCGTGCGCGTATGTTGAGCAAAGAAAACGCGAAAATGGGGAGGAAACGTCAGGAAACACGAAAATACCAAGAAAATCGTGAAAATATCAGCGAAGCCATCAACAAGCACAAAGAGTACGAAGGACTTGAGGACCAAGAAGACGACGGTGTTTTGCCTTTTCAACTTAAATGGGCGGGCTGCCATAGTCGCGGTCCCGCAGCGATCTCCTGCGCTTTCACGAAAACTCGTCCATTTCACTGTGCGTTTGTACGTTTAGCCGCGAGTTGTTTGAACGAGGAATCACTATGACAGACGTAGATTTTCCGTTTTGGACCACTTTCGAGGCGTCTTCGTCTTTGCGGATGGTTTAAAGCCTTCCATTTAAGCTGAAGTCCATCCGGGAGAGGAAAGAAATGACAATATGAGCCTGAAGGCTTCACGGGCTTCGGCTCTCAATCATGTGGACACTCTAAAGGCAGCTTAATGAGCTCCGGAACGGCACTGTGGACATCTATGGTGGACTATCATGACGTCGAATACGAATCAGCTGTGAAACTCGGCGGCGGTACAGGATGTACGACCGCATGCGGAGGGGCGGCGCTAATTGCGTGAGGGCGCCCACCGCGGACGAGTTCACGCGCTCCGATGTGATGGGTTACCAGCCAACACCTGATATCGTCAAAATGGGATCTACAGAAAGCCAATCTGCGCTGTATTCTTTCTGATTCTCCCGTTCTCATCGTCTGCTTTGTAACGACTTGCTACTTCATGGAGGTTTCCTTGTGCTTTTGGCAACAAGTACCCTTCTTGATAAGCAAGATGATGCAATGCCTTCGAATGGGTACTCATGGAACAAGTGATTGGCTTACATGTAAGTTGCCCTACTCGTTCTGGTTGCTGTTTATAATTTATTTCCTTTTTTGTTTTAATTTTACCGAATTTTGATGTTTTTCATGAAGGGATCACCTTATTCATCTTTAACCATTCTCATTTTATGTAGAACTACGACATTTTTCTAAGCGAGAGTGCCAGGTGCACACCTACAACGGGAGATCCATAGTGTGTTTTCCTAAACTTGGAGCCCTATCGTGAATGTAGCAAGATATCCTTCTATATTCATAATTTAGATGTGAATGTGCTCAACGTTCTTATGTCAGAAGTTTTTGGGCAAAAATCGTTTGACATTTTGACTTCGATGAAGTGAAACCTCGCTCTAGACTAGCACCCAGTGCCATATTGGTCCCTCATATCCATGTTGGTCCCCTGTATTGGACTAATTGCTTGGTTGCCCTCTGCGTTCAGTGGATGCATTGACCCGCTGTGCTCCTCGCACCTTTTACGGTCCTTCGCACCTACACTGGCTGCCCTAGGAAGTGTTTAGGCGTCGCCTGGTTACATGTACAATCACATACATGTATAATCATTGCGGGACAACTACTATCCTACAAGCATATACTCAAATTTTGGAAAAGGAGTTGCATGCGAGTCTACACGGTCAAGGGAGCCGATGAAACGTCACAACCCTTTGAAAGGAAACCAACAGTAATTGATACAGAGTCAGGCTGTCATATGCAAACCATTTCCTTCGATCTGTCACACTTCCTTTCGCTGCTTATACAATGCGAAGTCCTCAATTTAATGCAACAATAACATGGAGCAGATAAGGTATATTTCCAAGAACGGAGCAAATGTGGGTGTATTCTTCATGAATCTACTAATACAAGGTCTAACCATACGCTTCTATTACAAATACCAGTTGAGCTCTTAGCTTTACAATGCTCAAGGAACTAGTGAAGAACTAAAACTGGAGCATATCTGTCAGGTGAGTTTGTTCCACTGGATTCTACGTTCTTAAGTTTAAAATGTTGTTTCTGTCCTCCTTTAACACCCCCCCCCTAACCACAGAATCCCCATGAAATGTGCATTCGCTCGCCGTCCTTGGAGGTCGCCATGTGTTGATGGGTGCATGGACCCTTTCAATGATTGGCAAGATGATGTACAATGCCCTGAGCATTCAATAGTCGATCCCACACTCTTATTTCCTTTCCTGTGTCGTCGATGAACGCGACATTGCTGGTGACTGACAGTTCCTACTAAAACTGGAGCATATCTGCAGGTGAGTTCCTTCCACTGGATTCTACGTTCTTAAGTTTAAAATGTTGTTTCTGTCCTTCTTTAACACCCCCCCCCCCTAATCACAGAATCCTCATGAAATGTGCATTCGCTCGCCGTCCTTGGAGGTCGCCATGTGTTGATGGGTGCATGGACCCTTTCAATGATTGGCAAGATGATGTACAATGCCCTGAGCATTCAATAGTCGATCCCACACTCTTATTTCCTTTCCTGTGTCGTCGATGAACGCGACATTGCTGGTGACTGACAGTTCCTACTAAAACTGGAGCATATCTGCAGGTGAGTTCCTTCCACTGGATTCTACGTTCTTAAGTTTAAAATGTTGTTTCTGTCCTTCTTTAACACCCCCCCCCCCCTAACCACAGAATCCTCATGAAATGTGCATTCGCTCGCCGTCCTTGGAGGTCGCCATGTGTTGATGGGTGCATGGACCCTTTCAATGATTGGCAAGATGATGTGCAGTCATGTGCAACTTAGCTAGTCACTGATGATGACGTGCATACTTGTAGGCCTCAGACTGATGAGAATGATAATTTCCATGACCTTCACGACCACACAGCTAATTGTGCCTGAGGAGTACGCGCGCCAATGCGTTAACAACTCCCTGAGGAACGCGCCATGCATTCACGCATTCCCTAAAGACGGTCAGAAGTTACATGCCTTCCGGTATAAAGGATTAACGTCTCCCGGAGGTATTAATGAGTAGATGGCGCTCTCCTAAGGGGACTTCAGTACTACTTAAGACCGGAGAGCAGTATATTAACCTTTCATGTTGATCCTTATACTTTTGCTACGTGCTCAGAATCTTGCTGAGCTTCACTCACACTTTCCTTATGACTTTTGCTGCGTACTCAGAATCTTGCTGAGTTTCACTCACACGTATTTAGAGATAAATGGCTGCTGAACTACAATCGAACTCAATCCCTCTCGCGGAGGGAACACTGCTTAATTTTCCAACCGGAACATATCAGGTTGGAAGACTGCTAGACGGGGCCCTGTATATGGTATCCGTGGACGTCACAGAAGAACAACGGTTGTATCTTGCCCAGTTGGATACAGCAGAACTATACCAACATCAGGCTGGTAAGGTGATATGTGATATGGGACACACCATGCTGTCTTCGCAGGAAGCTTTGTTGCAGCAGACGAAGACACTATTCAAGTGGATTGGTACGTCGAGCAAGATACAGCCAGCGGAGCTGAGGAGGACGAGGAGGGGCCCCGTCAGAACACGGACGGCTACGTAGATAATTCGGAATCGGACGAGGACGACCTGGATGAATCGGGTTTGTAGGGAGTCTCAAATTCCCGATATCATCCTTGCAGTACTTGGCCCGAACGTTAGGCCGTTAAGGGTTTCAGATCTTAATTACCACAGAATTTCAGTGACTCCACACTTTTTCGGGGTGCCCGACGTAAGCCAGAAGTGTCAGCACCCGGTGCTTATTTACCGAGTGCCAGGAGAAGATTTTTGCTACAGCTTCTCCTTGCACAGAACGAACCGACACTCTCTGGTTTACCGTTGTATCGGGTGCCGGAGGTCGAACGACACATACACCAAAATTAGGGTCAGTTAATATGCACCTAGGGTTGTAGCAATGTATTTCATAGTGCGAACATTACAGGTGTTGAGAGATATCGAGTTCGCTGAGGACCCGTGCACATTAGCACACGTATGTTCTCCCACAAGATGGGTCCGGGAGAGATCGAGGAGGGTGGTCTACGAGGTGAGTCCTCCTCATTTAACGGGTGGAGTTTTACTAGGCACAGAAACATTTGCAGAAGTGTCAAGAATGGAGGACTGACAGCAGGTACGCCGATGCAATGCCCAGCGCATTGCATCGCGATGTCCTACGTGACGTGAAGAGGAGCACGCTTCTATGTAGGTCTTAAAGGTGTTCTACCTTTGCGAAATCAAGTATGTGCCATGCAACAGACATATTTTACAGCGATGGAGGAAAAGGAAGACATCTTGATGTACTTCCATGATCACGAGAAATTCCGTCGCACGATAGAGCGGTATGTCCATGTGTGCTAAATTATTGGCTTCCTAGACTAACTTCGTGTTCAGAAGTATCGGCCGTCACCGAGACCGAACGGTGACGATGTTGTCCGTCCCTGATTCGCTTGCATACCTGGGTAGCGAACGCTTTCTTCAAGTGCAGACCCAGGATATGCACATCTACTACAGCGAGAACATCATCAGGGTATGTCTAACGTTACCTGGGGCATTCATAATCAAGGCCTTTAATAATGATTTTCAGTTGGCGTACAACAATGGACTGGAAGCGCTGGTGGCGGATGGGGTGTTTTCGATGCACCCCAATGGGAAGGAGAAAAATGGCCAATTGTACACTATTCACGGGGTGTGCAATGGCAAGGTACACTAAAATACTAATTCCTGAATTCTCTCTTTAAGCTCTTCCAGAACCATTTTTATATTAAAGGTCCATGTGCCGATGCTGTACGCGCTAACGAACAAGAAGACGGAGCAAGTTTACTTCATCATCTGGAGCACATTGAAGCGTATGGCTTGAACTTCTAGCGGCAGTCTTTCTGCTTCAACACTGCCTCATTTCAGGAGTGCTAGACGCGATACCCCAAAGGAGCAACAACGGACTACGAGCAGTTCTCGATTTCGAGAAGGCCTCGATAAGGGCTCTTAGAAGGGCGTTTCCGGGGGTGTTGGTACAGGGTTGCGCTTTTCATTTAGCACGCGCATGGAATAGGAAAAGGGACGAGTTGGGACTGCGTAAATTTGTAAAAGGGGAAAACCGGAGTAGGCGCGTTAAGCGGTGGTGGAACACCATCAAGGGAATAGTTTTCCTCCCTCCCCGGCTTTACAGTAGGGTTTCTGCGATTCGCGATGCCCCTGTACCCCAGTCACATCCGGCCTACGATAAGTGCATTGCTTTCATGAGGTATTTGCAGGATACGTGGCTTTCCGGGCCGTTCGAGGACTTATGGAACAAGTGGCAAGTGGCCACACTAAGAACTACGAATATCGCCGAAAACTTCCATAGGTAAGCCTTCTTATGTGTACTGCATAACGTTCGCTAAATTAGCCGTTTTAGTCACCTCTCAGCGGCTACGAACTACAGGCGACCTGCGCTCAAGAGGCTTATCGAGATACTCCAAGGATATACTGCCGAGGCGGAAGGAAAGCTACTAGACCATCGGCAGGTAAGACGCTAGTACGCCTATTTATAGGAGGTGAATGCAATTATCTCTTCAGAATCCCGCAGCGGAAGAACGGCTTAGGCGCAGGGATATCCGACGTCGGCGGAAGGTGTGCGAGAAGATGAACAACTTTGAACGCCTCATGGAAGAGCGGTTGGTGACAACTGACGACGTCGAGCACTATTGCCGGAAGATGTCCAGGTTCGTCTCAAGCAAGTCGTACTTGTAGTTATTGCATTTTTCATTGTTGTTAGTACGACTCCCTTGAGAAGAACCGGCGGAATAGCTTTTGGCCCTATTATAGGTAATTGTTCCACACCATTGTACATATTGTATATAGTAAATATAGGGGATTGTATTGTATTGTACATATTGTATATAATAATTCTGTACATATTTGTTCCACCTTCCACGTTCTATAACGTTGTACATATTGTATATAATAATTTTGTACATATTTGCTCCAGCTTCCGTGTTGCACACCATTGTACATATTGTATATAAGTAATTTTGTACATATTTGCTCCTGCTTCCATGTTCCATATCGTTGTACATATTGTATATAATAATTTTGTACATATTTGCTCCACCTTCCATGTTGCACACCATTGTACATATTTTTTGTAAAATAAATTCCGACCTTAGTTGACGTACCACCGCGGAGAAGCCAAGGCACCCAAGACATTCCAGTACTCCGCACACTCCATCCCGCCCCCCCCCCCTCAAACAGTTTTATTCGTATACAACATAAACAATACGAGCATCAACATAAAGATGGAACATTTTTCCCGTGTCCGTTGCAACGTACGCGGCTTATTCTCCGAGGCTCACATCCTTTACGTGGCGAGAAATATACTTACTAGGCGCAGAAGATTCCGTACCCTCCTATAACTGCTTCGATGAGTTGCTCAGAAGAGACTTAAACTGTCCAACAAACTTACCTTCATTATCAAATTCATAGCAGGAACGAAGAAATCGGGGGAAAGGCGGCGTTGCTTCAGTTTTTGACCGTTCAGAACAAGTTGAGTGTACGGCGATACCACAATTAGCACATTAGAAGCACGACAAATGGAATTCACTAGCCACCGACATGGGCGAATATCTGAAGTCAGGCGCTTTACGACCATCTGTTGTAGAATTATCCAACGAAAAAACGTACCAGAGTTACTCATCTTGTGATGATCCAGGTGAATATTCACTCCGATGTCTTTCTCAAGAACATGACTCAGTGCAAGTATTATCGTTGCGTGTTCAGCACAATCGTCCGGCGTGAGCAGACGAGCAAGCTTGACGCCTTTGGAATCAAACTGAACATCGGTGCAATCCTAATTGGTGGTGGCCGCTAGTAAACGATTTCACGACATAACGGAACCCAATAGATAGCCAACAACATATAGAGATAGGTAAACTATATCAACCTAGCTGCCGAGGTAGGCTCAGTTTCCGAGTTCCTAGTCGGGAGGGGAACCTTAAAGTGCCGTTCTCGGTGCCAGTCTAGTAAGAGTGGACCCTATTACTAAATTTGTACCGAGAACGGATCATATTCTAACAGATTAAACAGAGAAGATCATTGTAATGAAAAATAAAATAGGTGAAGACACTACCAATCCATTAAAATTTTTGTACACAGACAATGCAGTGTAGTTCACGTCCTAATCTTTTGCGAACGTCCCGACCTAGCCTACAAATACATATTCTCATGTTCTTTGTGTTACTTATTTTGAATTCTTTAATTAGTCATTTCCTATGGAATGAGTGAATCCAACATATTTCATTACTGAACACATTTCCAATGAAATCGTTTAATAGCGGCCACCACCAACTAGGATTGCACCTGAACATCTTCCAAATCACTTCATCGTTAGATATTGTGGTAAAAAGCGTGCTCCACAAAATCAATTTCTCTCTTACTGGTCTCTCCATCACTGTTACCCCCCCCCCCCTATTGGTCTCATCTTTTCGTCTCCCAGACGCATTCCAGAAGGCCAGATGGACTGACGGATGGACAGACGGACAGGCGCCAACTGTTTTAGATATGATGGGACTTGGGTGATCGCCCGTCAAGCCAGCTAGCCTCCCCCCCCCCCCCAACCTTATTTGGGATCATATGATGGGGCTTGGTGATCGCCCGCCAAGCCAGCTACCCCCCCCCCCCCCTCCCACCCTTATTTGGTATGCACCACGAATAAGAAAGGCAGTGTTTTATATTTCAGTTTAGCTTGGGCGCAAAAAAAGGGTCACTTTGTATCTTTTCTAAAACGGACCCATCCTATCCTATAGGATGTCCAAGCCTGGCAGGAGTGCAGCCCCTGCCAGACTTAGACATCCTTCTGAATATGAAGTAAACTTTACCCCCTCCCGACTAGGAACTCGGACACCGAGTCTACCTGGACAGCCAGGTGTTTCTTTATGTCGGGAAAACGTTTACGAGCGGCCACCACTAACTAGGATTGCAGCCCTCCCGACTAGTATAAATCCTACAACTGGGTAACTGAACAATACATAGCATAGCACACTACAGCGCAGCAAACTTACGATGCCCATGTAGGTACAGGCCGCTTTTGTCCCTGATCAGCTGGCGAAGTACTCCTGGTCCGGCACTGTCGCATCTCCAGAGGTTGGGAAGCCGACGTCGCAACTGCTTGAAAAGTCCTAGTGGATGATGTATGAACCATACTGCCTTCTAGGGCTGAATGATTATCCTTTCAAAAATATTTACTAGACACGTAGCCAATAAACATAGAAATCACTTTCCTTCTGGTTCATTCTTTGGCGCAAAAAGGCTTGGGGCAGCCCTTAGGACGACGCGTTGTTCGCACAGGATTATAAGCGGCGGATATCAGGACCGGCTCACCGTAACTTTAGGTGTCGCGTGAGATGTCCATTGTGCAATCCCAGAACAAGGTAGGGAAGGGACTCCATGGTGTGCCATACAAGCTGCTCGTATGGAGACTGCTTTCGTTGCTCAGGTGGAGTCCGCGGCTGGGTTCTGCGCTCGTCGAGCGCAGAGCCAGGCTAAGGAAGGGATTCCAGGGTGTGTGCCATACAAGCTGCTCGTATGGAGACTGCTTTCGTGAGCGTACTGTATGAGGTTACCTACGGAAGCTATGCGGACCTACAGTCTTCCAACGAAAAATAATAATAATAAAACAATTAAGCAACAGCATTATGGAGTAAAAACTTTCAAAAAAGTGGGGAAGCGAAAGGACATTAAAACGACGTCTCAAATGGATGTGCACAAATTTTCGCGTAAAGCTGTATGCATTCAGGCTACCCCCCCCCCTAACTAAGAGAGAAAACACCTTTAGAGTTGTTCTGGAGACAAATGAAAAAAGGCTGTGTTCAAAGACTAACGGCAAATGTTGTACGATAAATGAAAAAGCTTATTTTGTCCCCCTGTGCCTCTGTTCGTGCGTCTGCGCGAAATTAGTTACCACTCATAGCGTATCGTTACACCCAGCGAGAAATCAACCCTACCAGTTTCTTAGAACTAAACGCTTCGGGAAATCACACGAAAGTGATGATCGCTGGAAAGCCTCTAAGTGAAGTAAATAATGACGATCGGGCATCGATTATTGATTGATTTATCGATTTTTGCTCAGAGTTAACCATCCAAGTGAGGAATCACACAGGCCCGACCATCGCCGTACGGGCATCAGAACAAGTAACCATCATCGATCGGCAAATTGATATCGATCCCCAGAGTTCGCCGCCATGACCACGAGGCGGGCTTCGGTATAAATAATCGTTATCGATTAGCAACCAGTGTCGATCCACCAATTGATATCAATCGAGATTAACCGTTTTTGGTCAGAATGAACTGTCTGAGAGGGGATTTAGCGAAGAGAATAGCCTTTAGTGCAAGTGACATCGATCAATTATTCAATACTTACTACTATTATTGACGTTTCAAGCCGCTTCTAGATCCCTGGCACAGTTCCTAGCAACTAGAGTTTGTGTTCAATTCCTTCTAACAAGCAACAGATGGAACGTACTTCAGAATGGCAGCTGGTGTCGGATGAGTCGATTGTGCGACCGAACGAGGCGACCAAGAACGATCTTCTCATCGCTCATAGCAGGCTGTTAGTTGGTTGGAGTTCACTGAACCAGACGAGAGAGCGGATCAAGTGATTCCGGAGGTAATTTCAGATACTTGAGTAGTTTATACTACTCGCCGATACACTTACAACCGGAAAAAAACCGTGCGAGTTGTCCGGGGTGCAGCGCCCACAGCCGCGCGATTCAAACATGGTTTTTGTTAACCATGGACGCCCTTACTACAGGCTTTATACGTTGGGGCCAGGGATGAAGGACAATAACGACGCTACGACGCTCTATGGGATTTTCTGCCTATCAAAAGCCCCCCCCCCCCTCCGACCCTATTTGCGCCGGAGAAGCATGCAAGCAAATAACACTAGCTGCGGCGACTGATTAGCAGAGGGATAGGCATCTCGGTCCCGTAACGATTTCCCTCAATTTCACTCCGAAACTACGATGAATAACTCAGACGGGTCTTTTTCCGGTTGTAAGTTTATCAAACACTGTTTATACTCACCATGCATTGTCGCCAAAGTCACCGAAGTGCCGATCGCTTGCATTGTGCCGAGCTGTATTACTGACAAGTACTTTCTAAGGAGAATGAGGTGGGTTTCAGAGCTGAAGAGCCTGAAAGAAGGCGTCATATCACTTGAAAGCTCCAATTTCAAGTATCAGTGCGGTGGCACGGTAGCCGCTGCTCGAATAGCGCTCGATCGCGGCTGGGCCGTGCATTTAGGAGGCGGATTCTATCATGCTCATCGTTGGTTTCTACAGTATCTTTGAGGGCGAAAACGGACAGAAATCAACGATTTGTCCCGATTTTAGGTAGCTCCGGTGGAGGTTTTTACGTCTATGCGGATATATCGCTTGCGCTGAAGATTCTGTTTGCGCGGCAGCTTATTGCAAAGGCGATTATTGTCGATGTGGACGCTCATCAGGTATTAGCGTCTGCTTTGGCTGGTGGTATTCACCCTCAATTCGTCGACACAGAAAGGCAAAGGCGTCTGACCGGGTTATTTTTGCGCGAATTCCCGCCAAAGTGATCCATACCAAGAGTTTAAATGTCCTACAAGTCAACATGGATACCCAACATATGCGCTCTAACACAGCCACTGCGCTCCAGGGCAAATCCTGCACATATCCTTTCCTTTTTATGTGATGTGTAGATTAGAAGGAAAAAAGCAGTCGATGATCCTATGGTCTCCTGACAGCTAGGCGATGAGCTGTCATGCTATCCATACGAAACGATTAGTTCAGGTGATCCTGCGACCTGGTTTATACTTTTGCGACGCGAGGTCTTCATCGCGTCGCAAAAAATCGACATCTAGCGCTCCCATAATTTTATTTATTTATTTATTTATAATGCGCAGCATTTTTTTTTCAACAAGCGTTAAGATTGCAGCTGTCAGCTTTCCAGAGTAACGGTCATGAGCGAGATTTTAGCGACGACGAGCGGGTGTTCATACTGGACGTGTACAATCCGCGCATATATCCGTTTGATCACAAAGCACAAGAGGGCATCTCGCGGTCCGTACACGTTGGTTCGATGACGTCGGAGAGGGAGTATTTGAGGTATTGCTCGCTGGGCTCGACAGATTCCTATGGTTTTTCCCTCGAAAGATTAGTAGTTCTTCAGGCTGCTCAAAAAGCACTTGACATCCTCCCTGGCTGAGTTCAAATGCGATCTGGTGGTGTACAATGCGGGCACGGACGGCCTCGAGGGTGACCCTTTGGGTCGTCTGAACCTTAGCCCTGAGGTAAGTCTAGGACGCGTAAACAGTGTGTAGCGCTAAAGGGCTCTATAGTTCTGTCGCCAGCCGGCACTACAGCAGCTGGTCGTCGATATCGATCACTTGGCTCGCCTAATCGATATCGTAATGCCGCGGCACATAGCAAATCAAGTAGGTACAATCTATACTTGATTTGCTGTGCGGCGTGGCGCAGCAGTACGATATCGATTAGGCAAGGCAAGTGCTCGATATCGATGATCACAGTCCTGTCGTGCCGCTTAGCGACAGAAACATAGAGCCCCTTAGCGCTCAACACGCCTAATGTCAGTCTGTTCCAGTGCATAGTTCGCCGAGACGAGCTGGTGTTTCGACGGTGCCGACAGAACGAGACGCCGATAGTGATGGTGACCAGTGGCGGCTATCTGATGGAAAGCGCCGACGTGATAGCGACATCGATTCGAAATCTCCACGAGAAGGAGCTTATTCAGTTGAAAGCGTAACTTCGTCACCTTCATGTGAGCATAACTAATATAAATGATCACCACCGATACTCTCAGAATCATTTTACATCATATGGCATACTCTACACCTATGTCGTTGACACGCGACGCGCGACAATATTGCCTTGTTTATACTTCCCATCACGGTGACATCATCGCTACAGTAGGTGCCTTAGTCCTGGACTGTACTCGTGTCGCGACGCCCGGCGACACGACGATCGCCATAGACATCGATTTTTCACGCTGCCCAATCGATATTCCGACTATGGTAACGCGCCGCGCAGCGACTCAACTATAAACCAGGGCTTAGGCGCGGTTTGTACTTCAGGATCTTTGGCCTGTACGAATCAGACCAAAGATCCTACGATTGTTGTTACAGTAACGGTTTGAAAAGGGAAGACGTACTGCAAACGTCGTCCAACGTGCGTAGGGATACAGAGGACGTGTTGAAGACGTCGTCAACGTGCGCAGTGATCCAGAAGACGTGCCGCAGATGTCGTCCAATGTGCATTGGGATTCAGAAGACGTCATCTAGCGTGCGTAGGGACTCAGAAGACGTACTGCAAACGTCGTCCAACGTGCGTAGGGATACAGAGGACGTGTTGAAGACGTCGTCAACGTGCGCAGGGATCCAGAAGACGTGCCGCAGACGTCGTAACCTATGTCAGGATTCAGAAGACGTGCCGCAGATGTCCAAATTGCGTAGGGGTTCCGAGTAATGGGGGCCAGTGAAGAGGGGATCAGCAAAAGGGGACAACTAGAGGGGGTGGGGAGAAAGAGAATAAAAGGGACCAGTATTTTCCCTCAATATCGTCCAGTGTGCGTCGGGTTTCTGAAGACTGGTGACAGAAGTCGTGGCAGATGTGTGGGGTGCAGAAGTGTAATAGACGTCGTGGCAACGTGGTGACACGAAAGTAGGCTGTTAGTGTCAAATGCTTTGACTCTCACTTCGTTTCTTTGTCAGCAGATAGGTAAAGAAGTATTAGCGGGGAGAGATGGGAGGGGAGGAAGAGATAGGAGAGTGACTACGGGAATCGGGGAATCGGAGAAGTATTATTGCCGTCGGACAGTAAGCGGTGTCGACCTATCGACCAATGATTAATTCGAGTTATGCTTCTGCAGATTAAGCACTTCGGATTGTGACTCGCATATGTTTCTCGCCACGTAGAGGACGGGTGCTTCGGAGAATAAATCGCGTACTTCCGATAGAGGATGGATGAGCTTCATAGGAGCAGTGAAGATTCTGCCCTACTATATCCCATTGCACTAATCTATATAGTAAAACACTTTTTTTGCTGTAATAGAAGGCCTGAAGAAAGTAGGAGGCAGATTGGGGTTGTTCTATTCTCGGGGTTTGGGGACGAAGCCGCCAATCAGACTTTCGAAGGCCGCTAGGCCGCTGAACGTCTGGCAGTTATATAATGCATTTGCTGTGTTCTTAAACTTGTGAAAAATTATGTGCTACTCTTACGAGGATGAGGTTAGTGTGTTACCTTTGCATAATTGTCTGTTTCCATTTGGTCGTCGTTGTTCAACAGGTGATGGGTTGGATCTCTGATCAGGAGTAGGTTTTCGCTTATGTCATTTGAATCTGTTCGTTTATTTAGAAATTGAGTCGGGTGACCTGATCTGACCTGCACGTCAGCTAGGCTACGGTGGTGCTCCAAGGGCTGCATGGGGAGGTGCGATGTAAGTGCGACGTACGTAGAAGTAGGTTAATTAGTCGCATCCAACAAGCAAGCGGAGGGACGTGCAAGGAATAATAACTGCCGTATAGGGGTCTTCGACTTCAGAAAAATAAGAACTGAAGGAAAAACATTCATTTTGTGGTTTTGTCCAATAATCACTAGCAGACACTGCTAGTTTTGTTGGTCGACATACCAAAGGAGCGGAAGACATTGACTACCTTAAACTAACTCCCCTCGAAATTCTTCCGTATCAGAAAAACATTAAGGAAAACTTCAGGGTGCTCTATTTAGGAGACGTCCATTTGTATTTCTTGGCTGGTACTGAGATTAGGATGTTTTCGCTTTACTATTTTAATTAAATTAGCCCTAAAAAGCAAGAGAAAGGACAAATTCCTCTATCCAAATGAAAGTCAGCAAAAGGCGTACTAAATCTCCGTTGCAGCAAAACTTCAAGGAACTTTATGGTTTTGTAACCTTTTAGCAGTGCCAACGAGAGACCATCTTCGGAGAAAAGCTATCGCTGAATCACTGAGAAGTCGTTCGGAAATTCGTACGTCTAGCTATTTCATGAAACGACTCATATTTATGTGGATGAAGTTAATTCCCGACTTCTGACAATCTAGCTCTGAAATGTGTGTTTCCGTGGCTACCAACTGCCCTCCTTTCCTTCGATCTTGAAAACCGTGTTGTCCCCTTTTAGAGCAAATCTTACACTATCAAAAAATGTACAACACATGTTCCAGGCTTTGATATCCATCGAGATCTGACCCGAAATAGCCGTTGCACACTCTCAAAAAGAGGCGGCTCGTACGAGTGGGCGGGGCGTACGGCGCCTCCATGGCAGGCTGTGGGGGGCGTGCCAAAAATTCCGTACATCCTGACCGTCTCCCGTGAAACTCGAGCAGATGGTCCCGACGGGATCGATTGGCGACGGTGCGCTGTCAATCACATGTTTGGCACGGGACACCTTGGCCGGAAAACTCGTCCTCGACGTCGCACGCGGCAGAGGTAGTAAGGGGCAGCTGCAGGGATTCTGCGCTTTATGGACGGTTTAATCACTTCAGTGATGTTTTAAGCTGTTTTATTGTGTAAAAATAGCCTCAAGGATTTGGACGTTTGCGGCCGTTCAGAGGTTGCAGTTGAAATAAAACTCGAGTCGGCCGAGAAAGGAGCATCAAGAAGTGCTGTTTGGTCTTCTACTGCTTATCTAGTTTAAGAGGGTTTGCTTCTAAACCTTCGTGCCGGAGAAAATGTCCCTGAAAGGGTATGGTAGATCAGGAGCGCTCCTCACCAGAGGTCTTGTCGAATTGACTGAAGGAAAGGTATCAAAAAGCTTCCTGGAAATAGTCTACATATACAGAGGTGTTTAGACAACATTTCCGAAGAAATTATCGAAACCACTCACACTTTGTTTCAATTTTATAAGAGAACCTAAAATGCAATAACGCGCTCCACGGCCAATCGCGTCCGCCCAGCTGTCGCGCGCGACCGCCGCGGACGAGTTTTCCGCTCGGGCTGATATCGTGACGGCCGACGACTGGAACCGGTTGAAGCGCTATCGGGGTGTACGCGTGGTTATCGCGTTACTCTAGCTCTGCTATTGATTCGGTGGTGCTTCGTCAAGTCAGCTGTGAGAAGGATGTCGCTCTCATCCGGATCCATCCCGTCATTCAAGGAGCGCCGGCCTTTCCGTAAGTTATCGATTTTCCGCCAATCAATATTTTGTTTACTATTTTAGACTGTGTTTGACGCATCTGTGGCAATGTGCTCTCCTTGAGGGCTGGAAGAAATGAGCGATCTGTCCTAATCGGGAGGGGCCCAGCTTGTTTTGTCCGACTATCGCCGTCCTCTGTAGTTCTCTTGGGACTTGACCAGCTCCGCCATGATTTGAGGGTTTTGCCTCCGGTATACTACGGCAAAAACTCCGTTTTGCATTTCTACTTCACGTACAACAACGGGGGAGAAGGCTTTATTCCTTGTCTCGTCTGCGTACAGCATTGCATCATCAAATACAGCACCGTACTGTATCCTTCAATATTAATCCTGATGTACATAGATCACAATGAACAGCTAACTCTAGAAGCGCAACAATGCTGACATGATATACCATTCACAACAGTAGATGTCTGTGAATCACATTTAGCAGAGCAGATCCAGCGAACCAAGAGCGATTATTCTAGTATGTCAAGAACCTTACACAATTACCTGTGTTACCGAACGAGAGAACTATAGTTAACGCTTGTGACAATACTAGGAACACGGACACTTATAGATCCTACAACTGTCGTCGATCAATTCCAAATGCGCTTCCTTGTCGAAGTCGCATATTCCTTGTGTCGTTGTCCCCATAGAAGTCGTTTCCGCGGTTGTGACTAAATAAGAACTCACAAGAGTGAGCACTAATCCTAAAAGGGATAATGGCCACCATTTCTAAGGAAACAGCCGGTTGCAGGCCGACTTAGAGCACGAACCCTAAGCCGTGAACTTACCCTGTAGGAAACGTATCGAGTTTCATTCAAAGGTGGCTTATCTGCCCCGGAAGCAGTGTTGTTGACATATGGGACGGCGGAATCCACTTGAATATGTGAAGAACTGCAGATGAGGTTCTAGTTAGGCCCGCATTGGTCAGTGATGGTGTGATGCTGACATATGGGACCTGCTTCCTCGAACATCTTCATCAAAATGGGCGGGATGGGTGGGAGTCACCAGACAAGAAAAAGCCGGAATGGGGATCCTAGGCCCCGCCCCCTCAGGTCAGCGCTGCCACCCAGCATGCGCTGGCCATCGGGGGCCGACGCGCTGCGACCCACATCACCTGCGGTGTCGCACCGCGTCGTCCCGACTAGTACGTAGTCGTAGAAATTCAAAATATCACTTTTGCCTCCGGTATACTACGGCAAAAACTCCGTTTTGCATTTCTACTTCACGTACAACAACGGAACGATTAAAGCCCGGAGGGGGTTGTTGGCTTAAGAAGCCAAGATCTACAGTGTCTCGACCGCATATGAGCTACAACTACCTGCAGAACATCCGCAAATGTCTGCTCGTTCACAAATGGTAGCAACTTTCAATCATAGCCACCCTTTCCAAGTCATTCGCCGTTTTCGAGAAGGCGTTTTGTCGACGGTACTCTCGGGAGCCCAAGAAGCTAGTGCTTTCTGCTTCTAAGACGGCGCAGAAGGAGGCATAGCAGTGGCTACGGAATGTTAATCCACTGGGAACAAGTAGTACTCTATGGGAGCGAACCATCCCATGTTCGCTGTAACACTAGATTATAAAATTAACGATAAGTGCCTTATCGAACTATATATATATATATATATATATATACCCCCGACTTTGCGCGGTTCAGGACAAGACCCTTTCGCCTATACTAAAGCGAGAATGTTCAACGGAGCCATAACAACGCTGAATCCTTTGATGTAACAACGCTGAATCCTTAGTATGAGACTCTAGTGTGCCTTTTCTGTACAAGATCGCCTTTGTGACATTTGTACGTGTATGTTAGCCTTTTCTTACTATTTGAGAGTACGAGAAATACCTCGCCTCGGCTAGGAACGATACTACCATGCACATGTAAGCGCCTTATTGATCTCTTTGCTATAACTTAGAGGCAGATAGTAACATATGGAGCGAGATCCATCACTATTTATATTTTCCTCTTTTCCCAAAGAACGGATTCTTAACAACGCAAAGGTGCGTCATTGTTTTCATACCTTCGTATATTCTCCATTGTTTCCATTGTGGAGACTGTCTTCATCAGATACTTACCAAATAGCCTAACTACCAGACTTATCTTCTGGAGGGGCTCCAGCCACTATAAACTTCCTGTACGAGGTCTTTCGGAAAATCTACAAAACATCCTTCGCACCTGTGCGCTTGTACGCATGCTAAGTTGGGACTCACTGTTACGTCACTGTTGACCATCAGAAGAAGGTGCAAAAAACTTCGGCTAAAGGAAGCTTCGGCTGTTCGATATCATCCGTTCGATTAGTTCTTACAAGTGCCCCGCATCACCGCGGATCCTTCAAAATATCGTGATTTTGAAGTGTTGCACGAATACTTCCTGAGATTTGTGATCTAGCTATCATTTGATTTAATCCCAAAGGCGTAGGGGTCCAGGGATCTCTGCTATGGAAGCCAGCTTCATCGAGATCTTTTCAAATAAATATACATCGCACCGGTGATGCGGGTTTTCTCCAGAACTTGGGACTGGAATATTCCGTATTCTCGACCCACGTGATCGAATACGAAACCGGATCCAAAACCGGTCAAACTGGCTACATAAGCCTACTTCGAAATCTGCTTCTACTCCAACAGCTCTGACATATCTCGTATCACTGTGCGGATTCGCTCTTGCTCAACTAAAAGTTGGACACCACTGCGCGTTAGACCAACAATACCGCAGTTATGTAACATAATCAACCGATCATCCCGATCGAGATCCAGGCATCTCGGCTGAGGAAGCCAACTTCTTCGAGATCTGGTCGAAAGACCCTATTAAATATCTCGCACCAGTGTGCGTATTCGCTTTAAGCCGGCGAAGACTGGACCAGGCACCTCGTCTGTGGAAGCCAACTTCTTCGAGATCTGCCCGAACAGCTCTAACAAATAACTCGCACTAGTGTGCGAATTCCTGGTCCTGCCACTCGGCTAAGGAAGTCAACTTTTTCGAGGTCTGCTCGAAAAGTCCTAATAAATATCTCGCACCAGTGTGCGGATTCACTGTAAGTCAGAGAAGACTGGTCCATCCCCTCGGCTAAGGAAGCCAACTTCTTCGAGATCTGGTCGAAAAGTCCTAATCAATATCTCACACCAGTGTGCGGATTCACTATAAGCTAGAGAAGACTGTTCCAGCCTTACTCGGCTACGGAAGTTAGCTTTTTCGAGGTCTGTTCGAAAAGTCCTAATAAATATCTCGCACCAGCGTGCAGATTCACTGTAAGCCAGAGAAGACTGGTTCTGCCACTGGACTACGGAAGTAAACTTTTTCGAGGTCTTCTCGAAAAGTTCTAATGAATATCTCACACCAGTGTGCGGATTCGCAGTAAGCCAGTGAAGAAGTAACCTAAATGTTACTTGTTTGTTCTTGTTGATCGACAACTGTTTGACCTTAAAGATCCTTTTCGCATCGGTTTTCGGAATACTCCCATATGGAAACGAAATGATAACGTTCCGCTCCGTTTAGATACCTTTATCCATAAGATGCTAGAAACACATAAGGGATCGGGAGAGACTTTAGACATATGTTCTGGCCTATTTCATACCTCATGGTTTATAGGCTGAAGCATCCGAACTCGAACTACACCTACTCCTTGGCCTTGCCTAGGTGCTAATTAACTAATGAAACAGCAAAGTGGATGAATGTAATGGGAGAAGACATATCGAGGACAAGAAATATAGCCTTCTCCATGGGGTCTTAATGCAGTAAATAGAGCACTTACAAGGCTAGAGTGTTGGGTCATGCATTACCAGTGGTTAATTTACTCCAAACCCATTTCAAAGGAGGGCAAAAACTATTTCCGACACCGCCTCCAAAATAATTCCCATTCGGAGAGAAATGAACTCTCTGTCGCTCTTGGACGACTACATTTCAGCAGTTCTTTGGAAGAACATCACTTCTTCCTGACTTCTTGAAAGCACTTGCAATCGATTCACAGTAGTAAACCGTAGGAGACTACCGGTGCAGATGCTGCACACAACGACCTGCTGGGGTGGCGAAATCGTGAGGTGATTTGTATTGCGAAACAGCCCCTGTACCAGCATCTTCTAGTAATAGTACTCAGGAAAGTCTTGCACCGATGTCGTCCTGTTAATACCCTTTGATAAAGTAATCACAGGCTTTCCTCAACTTATGAGTCTTCACGTTGGACGCGAAAAGAAATGGAAGACGAGAGGGAACGGAAGAACCAGAAGGAATTGGAGAGCATACCTGCAGCATAGGATAAGCTCCTTCATAGAAGGGATCGCATACTAACGACTCGCAAAACATGTATCATACTCATGCTCATTCGCTAAGGTGACCTAACAACAACCAGTCACCAGACAAGAAAAAGCCGGAATGGGGATCCTAGGCCCCGCCCCCTCAGGTCAGCGCTGCCACCCAGCATGCGCTGGCCATCGGGGGCCGACGCGCTGCGACCCACATCACCTGCGGTGTCGCACCGCGTCGTCCCGACTAGTACGTAGTCGTAGAAATTCAAAATATCACTTCTAGAGTTAGTCCAGAGAGGGAGCGACACAAATACAACTTCAGCTCTGGCCCTCCCCACTGCATTGGGTTCGACATGGTTTTTGGCAGGGTTCTTCCTATCACTTCATTGACCGTAATCGAGAAAAAGGCGTAAATGTCTTTCTATAATTACTTAATTACCTATTTATTTGGTGCAGGAGCCAACCGGGCACATATGGCTATCTAAAAGATAAAAGGGACAAAGGACGGCGTTAATCAATCCGTTTTTGGAATGCGCCACGCGTTCTACTTTTACGGGATGTCGTGGAGGCAATTTGAAGGCGTATTTGGCCATACAGTGACTTGCGGTGATGAGCTGATGGACAATACAGTGTTTTATCCTTCTCAGACAAGTCTGCTACACATCGCCGGCTCCGGAGGGATAGAAGGCTGGGTTGACATGGGGTCTTTCTCCGACTGTGCAAACCCTGCGCCCTCTTTTGGTTAGATACGGGGCGCATGGTAGCGCAGTCGGAGAAAGCGCTGGCTGTCGCGGGCTCCCCAAATCGAGGTTCTTGGTTTGAGACCTTTGCTGCTGCACAAGCCTTCCATTCCTGAGAAGACGGTAATTTGGTACCAGTTTGTTTGTCTTCCAAGGATAAAACACTGCGTCGTTTATCGATTAGGACCATAAGTCGTTGTATATGCATTGTATATCAAATAAAGATACCACCTTTTTCATACATGCTTCATCCTTATCGTTTTTTAACCGTCCCTGCCCGATCGATCATACGTCCAACTCCTTCAGCAGTTGTTACCGACACTTTTTTGGTGTATGTTGCGCCCAAGGTTGGCTCTGTGCGCTCTCCTCACCCGCTAATTTCGAGAATGGGCGGCTTCGCTGCTCTCTAGAGCGATAGTTCTCGCTACATATTCAATCCTGACTATCAACACAATTAAAATGCGCGTGTACAGCAGTCGGAGGAGGTGCCGGCTGCCGCTTCCCCCGATGCCTGGTTCTTGGTTGGGATTTCCCGCACAGGTCAACCAAGCCTTCCATCCCTCTAGGGTCGGAGATTTCGTGGCAGGCCTGTCTGGGAATGACAGAGTGCTGACTTGATCGGCTGGCTACCGCAAGTCATTCTTATGGGGCGAATACACATTGAAAATGTCTCCACGACGTCAAGTAGAAGTGGCTCAACCCCTGTCTAAAGTGCGTGGCGCATTTTAGAGGGGGATTGAGCAATGAAATAAGAGGTTTCTTCCCACCTTCCCTTATTTGGAGGAAGAATCCCATAGCTGACAATCGAGGGATAATGCTATGCTCGTTGTCTGAACATTCGTGGCTGCTAACCCAAGCTGTGGACTACAACACTTTTCGCGTACGCTGACAGTTTGGTCGAAAAAAATGTGCCTAATCGAAAGGTATACGGATCTCTGGTACTACACATCACTATATTAGGCCTGATGCTGCTCAATTACTGCCTCTAAGCTCCTATTCAGAAGGAGTCTGCCGGTTGAATCGTGGAGGATTAACTCCATTCGCTAACCATTGTCGTAAACCTTTGGCGGAAAACAGTATTAGGTACTTGGTGATGTTATGATCTGGACGAGGACGCTGATGCAAGCCTTTCTGGTAGACTAAACAAACGGAGCAATGGTTTGATTAGTTCACTACAAAATTCACAAATGCCAGCACATCTCACTTACAATTTAAATTTTCAGGTCGGAATATTTATTCATTTAAAAGTTAATAGAGAAAAAACATCTGCTGATGCTTAATCACAGGCGAATCAATCCAATTAAGAAATTTAGGTAATTGTTTGAGTGATTCTTTCGGCTATACTACAATTTTTCCGCTTCTGTGTTGTGCTAATAGTGTTTTGTTTATGGCACGTTATTTACTTAACGTATCACCTGTATCACCTGTCGTCCCGTTGATCATCGAATTGCTCGAGCGGGTGCCAGCAGCGTCTCCATTCGTCCCTGTCGCGTGCCAGAGTGGTCCAATGGATCCTCCTCGCTCGAGGAACACGAAGAGCGTCATATCGGTCGTTCAGGGCTTTAACGAAGAAGTCCGACCAACGCGTTGGTGGGCGTCCTGGTGTTCTTTTGACATCCCACGGAATCCAGTCGGTGATGGCTCTCGTCCAGCGGGTGTCTGCGAAGCGCATTACGTGGCCGGCCCACCTAATTTTCGACAACTTGGCCCACGCGACAGCGTCTCTGATCTTCGAACGTCGACGAAGCTCGGAGCTCCGGAGGCCTTCTCTCACTTGCGGGAGTCGTGTCACTCCGAGCATCGTCCTCTCGATTCCACGCTGCGCGACGCTGATCGCGTGTTCATCCTGCTTTCGTATAGCCCAGATCTCTGAGGCGTATGTTAGGGCAGGAAGAACAGTGGAGTCGAATAGGTGGGCACGGAGTCGGACGTTCTTCGTCTTCTTCGCGACTTCTTCGACGCTCTTGAAAGCTCCCCAAGCCGCTCGTTTCCTCCTGCTCAGCTCTGGTGCTAGGTCGTTGGCCATGTTGACTTCGCGACCCAGATACACATAGCCGGAGCATTCGGAGATGTTCGTTCCGTTGAGCGAGAATGGGGCATCAGAAACCCATCCGTTCCTCATGAACATCGTCTTCGTAAGATTCAGCTGCAGTCCAACGTCCCCACATACACGATCGAAGTCAGCCAGCATTCGCTCCGCCTGGCTGATGCTCGGTGTTATGAGCACGATGTCGTCAGCGAAACGAATATGGTGCAGCTGCTGGCCGTCGACCTTCACTCCCATGTCTTCCCATTCTAGTTCGCGCATGACGTTTTCGAGGGTGGCGCTGAAGAGCTTCGGGGATATGGTATCCCCTTGCCGAACCCCTCTCCTTACGTCGATGACGACGTCGTTGTAGAATGGAGAGATCTTGGTCGTGAATCCACTGTACAGCTCTCGAAGGACTCTGATGTACTGAGTAGGAACGCCCTGGGTGAGCAGGGCTTCCATGACCGCTTCAGTCTCGACGGAGTCGAATGCCTTCTTCAGGTCAATGAACGTAAGGCACAGCGGCAGCTTGTACTCTCGCGACACTTCGATGAGCTTCGTAATGGTGTGTATGTGGTCGATCGCGCTGAATCCTCTCCGAAATCCTGCTTGTTCGCATGGCTGTCCTCCGTTCAGCGTTCTGCTGATCCTATTCAGAATGACTCGAGTGAACAGCTTGTAGACTACGGACAGCAGGCAGATCGGGCGATAGTTGCCAATGTCGTGCACGTCTCCCTTCTTGTACAGCAAGACGGTCTTGCTGGTCTTCCACTGAGATGGAACCTTGCACTCCGACAGGTATCGTGTCGTATATTAAATAAATAAATATAAATATTTACTTAACGTATATTAAATAAATAAACAATAGCAGGGTACGGGTCTATTTTCCGATCCCCGCTGCTCTGCTAGTAAGTCTTGAATATAACCTGACTGGCGACAAAGATAGTTATTTGTTTTTAAATTCATTATTATTTTGTATTTCTGAGAATACCTATTCTGCTGGAGTTGGAAATTACGAGAGTATGATGGCTTCACAACTTCTTCTTCATCCTTCTTCAGCGTTTGTCCCGCCTCTAGCGGGGTCCGCTATTCTGGTGTCATGACGCCACCACCCGGTCGCGTGCTAGATCAGGGGGACACCAGCAACCTTCAAGTCCATATGTAACGTGTCAGACCAACGCTGCTTCGGACGCCCTCTAGGCCGCTTTCCTACCACCTCGAACTTAAGGCCTATCTTGCGGACGCTATCTTCCTTTCCACGCAGAACGTGGCCGTACCATCGTAAGCGAGCTTCGCGCATCTTGTCCGCTATCGGCGCGACACCGAACTTCTGCCGAATAGCTTCGTTTCGGATGCGGTCCATGCGCGTGACTCCAGCCGTCCAGCGCAGCACCTTGTCTCCATAACGCTGAGGCGCGTTTCAGCTTCTTCAGTCGCGCCGTGCATTGCTACCGATTGAGCGACTGCTCTGTAGATCTTCGATTTCAAGCGCTCCGGTATCTTTCCATCGCAGAGCATGCCAGTCAACAAGCGCCACTTGGACCAAACTGCACTCACGCGTGAACTCAACCATCAGTTTGCCGTCAGACGCTATTGCTGATCAATATGGTGGTTTCACAACATGTAAAGAATATCTAGCGCTCAGCAATTATCGATCGACTTTATTGACTTTGTCTAGGTTTAACATTAGGAGCAGGAATGTGAATATGCCCATGGGGGACCATGGACGAGCCTTTCAGCAATCGAATCGTATTGATCGGTCTTAATGGGTTCAGGGGCAAGGCCCCAATGAGTGGTGAGATCGGGCGGTAGCTCGTACAACTGCAGGTTGGAGGATAAGGTCAGCGTTAAGCATTCCCTTTGTTGTATGCGGTGCGCAGTCTGTTTCTATGGGTCGTCGTGGCAGTGATTTGAATGTGCTTGTAGCTGACTGGGCAGTTTGGCTGGATTAGGAGTGACCCGATCCTTGGCTGAGATTGCACTCCGCATGAGTCGGCGCCTCCCGCACTACGATATCCGCGACGTCTTACGTTAACAGTACTAATCTTCTTTTTTTTGTAGTTCCTCCGTGCTCTGTAGTATGTATGTATATCGTTCAACCCAGCTCCATATCCTTTTGAATCCTTCACAAGGAGCTGTTACCGGCGGATACGGAGCCGGCTGACCCAGGGTCGTAAACTGGTATCCGGGGAGATACCGTAGCAGCGTATGTAGGCGTGCCACCATCGACTCTGCTGGAGAGCCATCGGATCCACACACTTCTCACTTAGGAGCCACTTGGTGTGGTCTTCCTCCATTGCTCTCATCATTCCCCTTTGTGTTTTAATCTCATTTCTGATAAATATTGCTCCCAGTCTCAATCTTTTGTGATCGTCGTTTATATCAATAAGACAGCCGGATTTGGTTGTGGAGATACGCTAGAAAGCCTACAGAAGGAGCCGGACTAGACCGACTGCTCACGCACCAGGCGGCATCGAATAGGCGCGCCACACAAACCATCTGCGTGTCTGTACTTCGATTGGTTGTGACCGAATTACCTTCCACTTGTAGGCCACACTAGCGACTAGTACTGGGAATTCTATAAAGAACAGGAGTGGTTTCTGTAAACATTGTCTGAGAACTAGTTAAAATGGTAGTTGTGATTATTGGTAGTGAAACGGTTTCGGAGCAGCAGGCCCGAAAGTTTTGTTAGAATAGTCAGTATAGGGCGTTATAATGTCCGCATCCACATTTTCATGTTCAGATGCTCGAGAGAAGGACGTTGCTGAGATCAGGCGTCAGCAACCGAACAAAGTTCCGGTGATTATCGAGAGGTATGACGGAGAGCGCAGTCTTCCGTTGATGGATCGCTGTAAATTCTTGGTGCCCGATCATATCACTGTAGCGGAATTGATGCACATCGTCAGGCGCAGGTTGGTCATCTTCACTCGTTGGTTTTTGTGCTGTATAACGTAATGACCAATGACTATCCGGAAATTACCACCATAGCTTTGTTACCATTACCGTGCATCACGATAAAGCCGCTTTAACTCGTCTTTTTAGTTTTTTTTTTTCTTTTTCCACGTCTTCGTTTCTTCTTCCTGCTGAGCAATCGCAATATTTCCGGACAAGCGGTGATACCAAGGTTGTACACAGATTTTATTCTCAAGCCCTCTTGTCTTCTGTAGACACTGAAAAATGTGGTTATGCCGAAATTTCAGGCCAGTAGAGTATACATAACCGCCCTCCTTTCGAAGCTTGACAGCATCGTCACTCGCTATAGTCGGCACAATTGAGACTCTTCCAATATCCTTTATTGGCGAGCTTTCGCTACTTAACAGCTTCCTCAGGCCTTTAATAACATTACACATAGTGATTACCATCATCAAATTATACAATAAAAACGGTAAAACACTAACCAAAAAGGCCTCGCTAAGAGAGCCTCACCACAGCGATGCTCTTTACAAATAAAGTTACTGTAAACAACATTACCGCTGATCTTCTTAATCACTACACGATAAGCCTCAACGCCTCGGTCTGCTCATCCCTATTGTTTATTTCGGGGTTCAGCCTTTAACAATAGGGATGAGCAGACCGAGGAGTTGAGGCTTATCGCGCAGTGATTAAGAAGATCAGCGGCAATGTTGCTTACAGTAACTTTATTTGTAAGGAGCATCGCTGTGGTGAGGCTCTGTTAGCGAGGCCTGCTTGGTTAGTGTTTTACCGTTTTTATTGTATAATTTGATGATAGTAATCACTATGTGTAATGTTATTAAAGGCCCGAGGAAGCTGTTAAGCAGCGAAAGCTCGCCAATAAAGAATATTGGAAGTCTCAATTGTGCCGACTATATCGAATTACGTACGAGACTCAGGGATAGCTCTATTCTACAGTTTCGTCACTGTTTTCCATGTGTGTCCGAAGCGTATCTGAACGGGGAAAGCGAGTCATATAGTCTCCGCCTAATAGGTATAAACATCTGTTTCCTTTTTGCCAAGTCGTTAAACCGCACGAGTAAGAAGTACTCAAGTACTCGAGTACTGCGCAATCGTGGCGGCGACGAGGTGCCTTCATACGCGCTGGAGTAAGTCATTTGCACGTCCGTAATGTCAAGTGGACCATGAAGCAGTGGGTAGTGGTGTGGCTCCATTTTAGGGCTGTCGAGGGTTCGGTTTCCGTCCTTTCCTCGTTTTTGCATTTCTACTGTTCGGTTGAGATTTGACTTCTCCCCTGATTTAGGCGTTTTCAACATCTCCAACTGTATGCAGTGGCTGCTACAGTCTCTTCCTATGCTTTCTTTCTTTGACTTGCTCTCGCTGACTTGAGCTTTCCTCGCTTGCTTTCGTGAAAAGCTAAAAAAAGGAGAGAACGCGAGCGTTTTCAAACCAGTGAGATCAACTTGAAGAAAGTGCATAGGAAGAGTGTGGAGGTCACCACATACAGTTGGAAAATGTGGAGAAAACGCGTGAAAAACTGTGTAGAAGTCAGGCTTTCCCAAATCTCAACCGAACAGTGGAATTCAAAAACGTGGCAGGGGACGGGAACTGAACCTACGACATGTCTTGCATGAAGACATTGCCATGTACCGCATCATGGTGTGCTCGGCATCGTGTGCGTACAAGTGACTTACCCCAGCACTTGTGAAGGTACCTCGTCGCAGTCGCGATTCTGTAGTATACTTTGAGGACTTCTTACTCGCTTAGTTTAAGGATTTGGCAAAAGGGAAACTGACTTATAGACTAATTGTAAGTGAAGGTGGAGATTCTTTCTATATGACTGGCTTTCCCCGTTTAGACATACGTTTCAGACTCTTCCCTTGCAAATTCTTTGGCTTTGGCAGGAGCCAAACTTGACAGCAACTTTCTGGTATCAAGTGCACGACTAGTCGTTTATCTCAGAGACTGCAGCTGACAAGCGCAGAGAGTCCCTTCAAGTCTCCATAAGCCGCATGCACACTCGGCAGCGGCAGCCGTGATTAAGCATAGGGGCATCGATTTGGCGGGAATCGATGCCACTATGCTTAATCACTGCTGCTGCTGCCGCCGCTGCCGAGTGTGCATGCGGCTATACTCAGACAAAAATCGCTTAGTGACCAGCATGAAAGGGTTCGGAACAGATTTACTGCTCGGTTTGAACCTTGCAGTGCCTCAAACACCAAGATGGTTAGTAAACGACCAAGAAGGAGTTTGGAACCGAGCACGAGAGGCGGCCACGCCCCTCGCAGAACGTGTTACTATTGCGCAGCGAGGGGCGTGGCCGTCTCTTGTGCTCCAATCCAAACCCTATGTCGTTTACTAACCATCTTAGTGTTTCAGACACGATAGGGTTCACATCGAGCAGTAAATCTGTTCCAAACCCTTTCATGCTGGATCACTAACCGACTTTTATCTGAGTGATGTCATAAATTAGCTATGAAGTGACTCCAACCACACGAAATGCACTGCCACGTGGAATTAGATAGATGGTGCGAACGAACGCGTCGGAGGTCACCTCAAAGTTGGGTAATTAAACCTTTATTGTAATAAACATAAATAAACACGCGCACGGCTAACGAAATAACACATTTAAGCACCGGTGGTGAAGTCATAACTGAGATAGGATAGCAGAATGGATAAACATAGGATAATATGAGCGCAACTACGCGAACCATAAATAGAGACCAAAATGATACCAAATATGAGCAGCACCGATATCAATAGGACCCTGAAACAGGAGAAGTGACCCAACAGAGAAATAACACTGGATATGGCAAGGCATAGACAAGATAAACGTAACATATATGGATATAGAGTAACATATCAAAAAGATACATGAGGGATATGACGCATGATAATACCACAAGTTCGATTACAACATTAAAATATAAAGGAACATACAAATGTTACATGAGAACAATAAAACAACTCAGTATGAACACAATAAGCCCAAACAGATACGCGCAAGGAGTGTGAAGAGAAAGACCACGACACAAACACGCGCAGAACCGAAACACACCCTTAGACCAACCGTCCCCGAACGCTCACAGCCGCTACACTGCCTGCAGGCCCAAGAACGGGGCTGGACGCGCTGATTAGGACGAAATCCCTGAAAATCAGGAGGCGCCAAGAAATAGCCCGGGGAAGGAGGAGAGCCCAGAGACGCGCGCGGCGGTCGAAATGGGGCGCGAAATCCTTGAATGGAGACGACCTGTCGTCAAGCTACGGTTAAAAGATCTCTTCTCGGAAGCGGGAAAAATAGCTAATGTTCAAAAAATAGAGGCACTGCCATGGAAAATGGGGCGTGTAAACCCAGTTTTATTTTTGTTCCTGTCTGTCATAAGTTTTTCCATTGTTTAGCTATTTTTGGAGAAGCTGACCGTCGAGTGTTCTGAGTTTATAACCATGATTCGTTTCGCTTTCAGACTTCAGCTGCATCCGGAACAGGCGTTCTTCCTTCTAGTCAACGAGAAATCCGTGGTCTCGAATTCGATGACCATGTCGCAGCTTTACCAGACGGATAGAGATCAGGACGGATTCCTCTACGTGGTCTACACGAGCCAGCCGGCTTTTGGTTCATTGTCGTTGTGGTCGTCGTCGTCGTCGTCGTTACCTCCTTTCGCAGCTCAGGTCAATTGTATTCGCCGCTGAGATTCTGATGGTCACTGTGTTCCCTTCTCTTGTACACGCCGCGCCGCGCGCCGTCTTCTTCTCGCAAGTCTCGATCGCCTCGTAACACAGAACGACGCACTGTTGCTGTTGCTTACGTTGTAATTAGTTGTACATATATTCTTCCCATCTATGCACATGACTTCAAAGTGGATTGTACTGTACATAGTGAGCCTGTTATCGCCTCCCTATAGCCATGTGTTTTTCAAGCCTCGTTAGTCGACGTAGTTTTATAACTTCTGTGTGTGTTTCCAATTTGTTCGGATTTTGTGTGCTCCAGCTAATCGCGCATTTTTACAGCTATTCATTCATTCACCCACGTTCACCTTTCTACAGTTTTTCATGATGCAGGACATACATTCAGTGACCGTTTTATAGTGTGCATGTTTGACTTCTAACCGCTGACACTTTCAACGTCGACTACTATCCCATGAATGTGCTTTGATCGTCAGCGACAATGAATGGAATCTTGTACAAGCGATAGGTCATCGTAAGGTTCAAAATTACCGGCCCTTGTGACTCACGGATGCAGGATGCCGCACATGCGTCCGACTACACTTGGCAGCAATCCCGTGTAAATTCGGACCAGTAATCCAGTTTGAATTGCGCGCGTGCGACCGCAATGCGCGCAATTCAAACTCGGCGTCCGATTGGAGCGCGCTAATCCGAAGGCGCTCCAGTCATATGGGATCGTGCCACGGAATCTCTACGGTATAAATGCAAAAATGCCACAACGCAGGAGAACCGAACCCCGGACCTCCTTCCCATGAAGCAACCTATCCACGGCACCGCCATGGCCTACAAGACATCGCAACGCGTGAATGGAGCGCCTTGGGGTTAGAGCACTCTAATCGAGCACCGAGTTTGAATTGCGCGCGTCGCGGTCACACGCGCGCGCGATTCAAACTGGATCGGTGGTCGGAATTTACGCGAGATCCTTGACAGCGCGCCCGACTCGTTGCCACTGGATCGGACATTAGCAGTAGAGCGTTACCGGTACTTCATCGCGTCGTTTACCCGAAGCTCTAGCCGGGCATCCGTTACAACGGCTTTCATTGGAAATCTACTAATGCGCACGTTGACGAATCACGGTACGTCCCATCGTTACCGGCCGGTAAATCGTTGACGAATCCTTGCCCAGAATGTCAACGCTAAGCGGAGTTCGAAAGTGTACGGCCCCGTTTATACTTCAACGCCGGGCGACGCGACGCCACGTATTGTGGCCACATTGATCGGGCGACGCGATCGATCAATTTGGCCACAATGCGTGGCGTCGCGTCGCTCGGCGTCGGAAGTATAAACGGGGCCTACCGCACGCTAGTTCAACCCGCTGCATCGTATGGATCAGAATGTAGGCCTATGAATAGAGCGTCAAATGACTAGGGAAAGGTTTGAACCTCTCGTGGAACTTCTAGTGGAGACCAAGGTCGTTAGAAGGAGCTCCTATTGCTAATTACGGATGTGGTAGTGAAGATTGCAAAATGGAACTCATGAACGAGTTCTGACCTCTCGAAGTTCACCGGGTTGACTATAGGGTGGCCGTGCGAATGGGCTGTAGTGAGAGGAGTGAGCAATGAGAGGTTGAGAAGATTTGGTCAGGGCAAATCCACAAGCCACCGTTACTGTTGCCGGCCTAGTCTTATCAGCTCTTATCACTCACCGCTCTTACGACAGCCTATTTGCGCGACTAGCCTGCAGTCAACCCGCGGTGAACTTCGACATGTCAGGGTTCGTTTAGGAGTTTCGTTTTGCAATTCTGACCCCTATATTCGTAATCAGCATTACATGCTCCTTCTAATGACCCTGGTCTCCACTAGAGGCTCCATGAGAGGTCGAAACCCTTTGCTGGTGTCATCAAGATGAAAATGCTGCGCTGGAGTCCAGGCATCACGAGAATGCACCGCATCCGTAAGGCCTCGTGCATACTTCCCGTCGCCGCGATGAGTTTTGCAGCGCGACGCGAAAGAATTTGAACTTCTCTGTGCTCGTCGCATCGCTCATTGCTCTGCAAGGAAGCGCGACGGCGATCCGTCCAGGACCAACGCTGAACACCGCGCGCGGCGCGAACAAGTATGCCATGCCCGCGATGAGCGCGGTAAGCCATAACGCATGCCGACCGCCACTGTTGCGGCGGCTGCGGCAAAGTTTCCTTTGACTAGACCACCGCGTGTGGCGGAATGGTCATGAATTGAGCGCCGCGATGGCATCGCGGAGATGGAAGTCTGCCCCCGGCCTAACGATGATACACAACAACGCTTTGGCATTGCTCCCATTCAACTGACTCAAGATGCACGAGAACCGTCTAATATTGTCCGGTCAGCTTCTCGAAGGGATCGATGTGAAGAGAGCGCTACAGCTCGAAGTTCAAAGTAGGAGAGGTCGTGGAAGACCAAGGCAGCGCTGGACGAGAACGTTACATAACGACCTGACGGCAGCCGGTCTCCGCCGATCATGCAGCTGACAGAAATAAATGGCGATCGCATTTGGGAATGGACCCGCCTTCGTTGTCGAACAAGCGTTGAAGGGTAAGCAATGTCTATACATTGGATTAAACACTGGTACTCGCATAGTTCGGATCCGTCAATTTCCTCCAAATCTCGGATGAGACTGGGTTCTCCGATGAATCAGATAACTGATTTCCGATCAAAAGCAGTTATCCGAGTCATCCTAAGGTGAGGACTTTTCGAAAGTGTCATTATTCGCATCCATTTATCCGGAACTTGAAAAAAGACGGGTCCCAATCGGTGTCGGATGTAATGAATCAATTAAACACCGCTCAACACAGATCATTACGGCGAGGATAGAGTGGGACTTTGCGTTGTATCAAACAATCCTGGTGGTGTAGTGGCGTAGTATCTTGACCAGAAGGCAGAGTGTGTGGGTTCGAATCCTGTCGGAAGCAAGAATTTTGATCGCAACAGAGCATCCTTGTAAAAGCCTACGAAAGCTTTGCTCCATTGGTTCGTGTATTTCGGAGTTCACGATGATTTTTCACCAGTTTCAAATGCTCGAGCAGGTTTTACGCGCTGTCGACCTTGACAGAGGGGCACGAGGTTGTATAGTGCGCAGTGGCCCCTTGTGTTGTCACCGGTTTTCACGATTTTATAGCCGATTCGTAAGTAGGCTGAAAGGTGAAAAGTGACTGCTGGGTGAGAGGGGTGGTTGACTCACATACATATTATACCTTTGTCCTTGGGAAAAAATTTCGAATTTCGAATGATCGAATAATATTCGATTTTCAAAATTTCGAATTTCGAATGATCGAATAATATTCGATTTTCAAAATTTCGAATTTCGAATGATCGAATAATATTCGATTTTCAAAATTTCGAATTTCGAATGATCGAATAATATTCGATTTTCAAAAAGTCGAATTTCGAATAATCGAATTTCGAATAGTCGAATATTCGAATAATCAAATGAACACTATTATTTACTGTCGTCACCCAGTGGTTGACATTTAATTATTTTTTATTACCCACTGTGAAGGAAACGGATGGCTGCTCCATCCATTTCCTTTACGACACCAAAGGACAATAACAGCGGTATAATGGCAATGAAGCACGCTTTGCTTCCCTAAGAATTCGTGCACCGAGAAGAGAGAAACACCTTGGGTAGGCAAAGCTAGATTGTTATAGGTCTTTCTCTATAGGTTGCATCTTTCCTTATGTTACAGCGAAGCTTCCAGGTGGTAAAAGAATGATTATCATGGGCGGAGGAATGACACAAAGGCGATCTGGTGCAGAAAGAGCGCACTGGAGTCTCATGAATGGCATTCAGTTTGTGTTCTAGCTCCGTTGAAGAGAAACGGACCCGCGTTGGAATCCAATCTGACAAGACACTACGACTTGGAGAGTGTTAGAGCGAAAATGGGGATGGCTCACTTTCATTGAAAACGGAGTATGACTGGATCTTGTACTCCATAGCCATTGCTCTTCCTCTCTTCTTCAATGTCTTTACTGGCAGAAAGCAGGAGCTTTCTAGGCCCCTGAAAGTTCTACCCCTCCTTACCGCAGCCCATCGGCTCTAACGTTCCCTTGTTGTAACTGGGGTAGAAATACAAAACGAAGATTCTCCCGTAGTATACTGAAGGTAAAAATATCTGTGTACAGGCATAACCCTAATCACTTGCGATTCACGTGAATGGCCACAGCACGCTCGACGGCCGTTTACAAGGAAGCAGGTGCGCAGCGGAGGGCCGCGCTTGCAGCGCTTACTTCGCGTCAACTCACAAGGGAGATCAATGAACCTCCCGTGGGAATCTTATAAGTGACCTATTGAGCGCTGTGGGGGATTGTCCGAGAGGCACCCCAGTGGTTTAAAACTGAATGCAGCTAAGGGACATTTTATTTAACGATTTTACCGAATTTACCTTTTTAACGCGAAAATTTTTCGTTAAAAAGTGGTCGTTAAAAATTTACCGAAAAAAATTTAACGCACACCCCTGCTGCTCATCGCCTCCCCACCACTATCTGCTAATCGAAGGTTTAGGGACTTGTACTCTATACCTTTGTCCTTTTCGAATTTCGAATAGTCGAATTTCGAATAAATTCGAATTTCGAATATTCGAATATTCGACTATTCGAAAAAAGTCCAATATTCGAATTATTCGATTATTCGAATATTCGAGAAAGTCCAATATTCGAATTATTCGATTATTCGAATATTCGAGAAAGTCCAATATTCGAATTATTCGATTATTCGAATATTCGAGAAGGTCCAATATTCGAATTATTCGTTTATTCGAATATTCGAAAGTGGTCAATATTCGAATATTCGTTTATTCGAATATTCGAATGCTTCGAAATCGAATATTCGAATAGTCGAATATTCGAATATTCTTTATCAATCTCTTAACAAGTTAGTGGCACTCTTCTTCGAAAACCAGGGGAGTGTGACCTTATGATAAAAAACGACGTTTGAGTTTCGCGCGTCGCTCAAAGTGCGCCGAATTGTGTGTACGCAATCTGACAAGGGAAGTCAATGAACTTCCCGTGGAGATTTCCAAAATGACCTATTGCTTGTTATAAGGGTGTGTATAAGAAGCACCATAGTGGTCTTCAAATGTCCTGCGGGCATCTGGGTAGGTCAAAAATTACAAAAAACTGTAGCACTTCAGTGCTGGCTGATAAGGCGAAAGTGACGCCTTGAGTGGCCTTGAAATACTCAGAAATTAACATGCAGATGCTATAGAGCTTTAATTATAGTTAGATGTTAGAAATCTGACAATTTATTAGGTTTCCCGGAAGGGACTGCAGGGTACATTCAAGTGCGACAAACTGGGGGTGTGAATAGCGAGGAGAGGTCCAGGTTCGAATCTAGGAGAGGTGTTTACGGATTGCTGTGCGTTTTGGTAAATGTAGAACACATTCTCATTTTAACCTCATTTACGAACATGATCGAAATGTTTTGCTTCAGTCCATCTCAGGGATGTGCTGATCGGGCTTCGGGTTTCTATAGAGAACGTTTCTCTTGTAAATTTTACTAATTTTACCATCTCTTATAAAATGTATCATTTTTGACCCACTCCGTAGTATTGGTCTTCTTGCAGCCTATTCTTCCTCGGCCACTCTCCCGCGCTGACAGGGGGGGGGGCTTTCCAAACGTAGGTACTTGTAGTAATTCTCAAGACTTCGTAAGTAGAGAATAAAATTTCGTCCAAACGTTGTCCTAAGGGTTAACTGAGGTTCTGATCACAAAGCTGGCAAACGCTTTGGGTGTTACGGTCGACCACAATAGGCGATGGTGAGTATGTGCAAGAAAAGGTGCAGAATAACCGGCCGTGTTGTACTATCGTGACTCCAAAAATTGAGTGGCATTTTTTTCGCCCAAACATCGCCTGTACTGCTACTTTGGATGCTGAGCACGAATATGGTATCCAATTTCGACAATTTGGCCGCTTACGATATTTCATAGTGTGTGTTCGTGAGTAAGGATGGGGTTGTCATGACCACTGATTTCGTCCTTTCCTCGACTCAGGAAATTATTTAGGCTGCTGCCACGAATCTGTCATTTCT
>OX375865.1:109883444-110138480 GCA_947359475.1 Heligmosomoides polygyrus bakeri
CGCGATAAAAAGGTAAATTCGGTAAATTCGTTAAATAAAATGTCCCTTAGCTGCATTCAGTTTTAAACCACTGGGGTGCCTCTCGGACAATCCCCCACAGCGCTCAATAGGTCACTTATAAGATTCCCGCGGGAAGTTCATTGACCTCCCTTGTGAGTTGACGCGAAGTAAGCGCTGCAAGCGCGGCCCTCCGCTGCGCACCTGCTTCCTTGTAAACGGCCGTCGAGCGTGCTGTGGCCATTCACGTGAATCGCAAGTGATTAGGGTTATGCCTGTACACAGATATTTTTACCTTCAGTATACTACGGGAGAATCCTCGTTTTGTATTTCTACCCCAGTTACAACAAGGGAACGATTAGAGCCGAAGGGGCTGCGGTAGGGAGGTAGAACTTTCAGGGGCCTAGAAAGCTCCTGCTTTCTGCCAGCAAAGACGTTGAAGAAGAGAGGAAGAGCAATGGCTATGGAGTACAAGAGCCAGTCATACTCCGTTTCCTATGAAAGTGAGCCATCCCCATTTTCGCTCTAACACTGTCCAAGTCGTAGTGTCTTGTCAGATTAGATTCCAACGCGGGTCCGTTTCTCTTCAACGGAGCTAGAACACAAACTGAATGCCATTCATGAGACTCCAGTGCGCCCTTTCTGCACCAGATCGCCTTTGTGTCATTTCTCCGCCCATGATAATCATTCTTTTACCACCTGGAAGCTTCGCTATAACATAAGAAAAGATAGCAATCTATAGAGAAAGACCTATAACAATCTAGCTCTGCCTACCCAAGGTGTTTCTCTCTTCTCGGTGCACGAATTCTTAGGGAAGCAAAGCGTGCTTCATTGCCATTATACCGCTGTTATTGTCCTTTGGTCTCGTAAAGGAAATGGATGGAGCAGCTATCCATTTCCTTCACAGTGGGTAGTAAAAAATAATTAGATGTCAACCACTGGGTGACGACAGTAAATAATAGTGTTCATTTGATTACTCGAATATTCGACTATTCGAAATTCGATTATTCGAAATTCGACTTTTTGAAAATCAAATATTATTCGATCATTCGAAATTCGAAATTTTGAAAATCGAATATTATTCGATCATTCGAAATTCGAAATTTTGAAAATCGAATATTATTCGATCATTCGAAATTCGAAATTTTGAAAATCGAATATTATTCGATCATTCGAAATTCGAAATTTTTTCCCAAGGACAAAGGTATATTGTACTCCCACAACTCCGGAGATCGAAAGCAGGTTTCGCCCAAACGTCGTCTAGAGGGGTAATTGAGGTGCTGATCGCAAATCTAGTAACGTTTTCGCGTGATCGCGTGATTCCACATTTTCATGAGTGATCAAGTTTATCAGTTTGAGTACATAGAATCGCTTCCTTCACCTACATATGTGATCAGACTTGCTTTCCAGTCTTCGACTTTGAGATGGAAAGTAGTGCACGAAAAATGGATAATTTAGAAAAAGAAATGACAGATTCGTGGCAGCAGCCTAAATAATTTCCTAAGGCGAGGAAAGGACGAAATCATTGGTCATGACAACCCCATCCTTACTCACGAACACACACTATGAAATATCGTAAGCGGCCAAATTGTCGAAATTGGATACCATATTCGTGCTCAGCATCCAAAATAACAGTACAGGCGATGTTTGGGCGAAAAAAGTCGACCTCCACTCCACTTTTGGAGTCACAATAGTACAACGCGGCCGGTTATTCTGCACCTTTTCTCGCACATACTCACCGTCGCCTATTGTGGTCGACGGTAACACCGAACGCGTTTGCCAGCTTCGTGATCAGAACCTCAGTCAACCCTCAGGACAAAATTTGTACGAAATTTTATTATCTACTTACGAAGTCATGGGGATTAATACAAGTACCTACGTTTGCAAAGCCCCCCCCCCCCTTGTCAGTGTGGGAGAGTGGCCGAGAAAGAATAAGCTGCAAGAAGACCAATAGAATAAGTTAATCATATATGTAAATTTTAATACTCAAACAGTTTTAAATTCAATGTCTAAACAACGAAGTAGAATTAGAAATAACCTGGGGTATACATGAACTCTAAATCACTCTGTACTATAACAAACAAGTGGAAAACAAGCAACAATTAAGACAAGTAATAACTAAAACAATGGTAACAACAACACTAAACATGTCTTGTTTCGCCTCTGCCTTCATACAAAACATGTTTATAATTAGTCACCCCGAGGCTCGTCAGTGAAGAAGGTGACTAATTAATTTAGTTCTTAGTACTGTATTTGGTGTTATACGAAAATGCTACGAAAAATGATGCATTTTATAAGAGATGCTAAAATTAGTAAAATTTACAAGAGAAACGTTCTCTATAGGAACCCGAAGACTGATCAGCACATCCCAGAGATGGACTGAAGCAACACATTTCGATCATGTTCGTAAATGAGATTAAAATGAGAATGTGTTCTACATTTACCAAAACGCCCAGCAATCCGTAAACACCTCTCCTAGATTCGAACCTGGACCTCTCCTCGCTATCCACACGCCCATCCTGTCGCTGCTTCGCCTGCAGTGAATGATTCACTTGAATGTACCCTGCAGTCCCCTTCGGGAAACCTAATAAATTGTCAGATTTCTAACATCTAACTATAATTAAAGCTCTATAGCATCTGCATGTTAGTTTCTGAGTATTTCAAGGCCATTCAAGGCGTCAGTCTCGCCTTATCAGCCAGCACTGAAGTGCTACAGTTTTTTGTAATTTTTGACCTACCCAGATGCCCGCAGGACATTTGAAGACCACTACGGTGCTTCATAGACACACCCTTATAACAAGCAATAGGTCATTTTGGAAATCTCCACGGGAAGTTCATCTTCTCTTGTCAGATTGCATACACACAATTCGGCGCACTTTGAGCGACGCGCGAAACTCAAACATCGTTTTTTATCATAAGGTCAGACTCCCCTGGTTTTCGAAGAAGAGTGCCACTAACTTGTTAAGAGATTGATAAAGAATATTCGAATATTCGACTATTCGAATATTCGATATTCGAAGCCTTCGAATATTCGAATAAACGAATATTCGAATATTGGCCACTTTCGAATATTCGAATAAACGAATAATTCGAATATTGGCCACTTTCGAATATTCGAATAAACGAATAATTCGAATATTGGACTTTCTCGAATATTCGAATAATCGAATAATTCGAATATTGGACTTTCTCGAATATTCGAATAATCGAATAATTCGAATATTGGACTTTTTTCGAATAGTCGAATATTCGAAATTCGAATTTATTCGAAATTCGACTATTCGAAATTCGAAAAGGACAAAGGTATAATACATATACCATCTGCACGTCAAATTGGACATCCTTCTAAACAAACTTGATGCCTCTGAGATCAAAGTGAACGTCTTCCAAATCAAAACTAGCTTCTTACAGATTAAACGGCAGACTCTTCAAATTTGGCATAGCATGCTTTCAGTTTTTTTTAGTTCAGTTGCTCGAATGAGTGTAATTCCTAATCTTATAAAATTTTAATTCGGCTGGCGACTCTGAATGTGGGAACGCTGACCGGAAGATCTAGGGAAGTGGCTGACCTGATGAAGCGCAGGAGGATACAAGTCTGTGTCTACAGGAAACGCGATGGAAAAGGGCGAAAGCCAGGGAGATCGGAGAAGGGGTCAAGCTGTACTACAACGGAGAGGACACCAAGAGGAAAGGGATAGGGATAGCTGTCGCGGAGTCCCTCAAGGATTCAGTAGCGGCTGTCCAAAGAATAAACGACCGCATCATGTCACTGTGGCTGGATACGAAGGAGGGTTGCTGGACCATCATGTCTGTCTACGCTCCGTAGACCGGATGCTACGAGCACGACAAGGGTGACTTCTACCTCTCGCTCGAGGAAGCCATAAGGTCCGTACCAGAAGGCGACTACCTCTCCATAGCAGGGGACATGAACGGGCATGTGGGGAGTGGCAGAAGAGGAGTGGAAAGGGTTCATGGAGGTAAAGGGATCGGCCTGATAAACCCATATGGAGAACGAATTCTGGATCTGGCTATCGCCCACGACCTGGCTGTCTGTAGCACCTTCTTCGCGAAGAGGGAGAGCCAGAAGGTGACCTATGCTAGCGGAGGAAGAAGGACGGAAGTCGACCACATCCTGGTTCGAAGGGCTGCCCTGAAAAGTCCGGGATGTGAAAGTCATTCCGAGAGAAGACGTGGCATCACAGCATAGACCCTTGGTAGCCGACCTTAGCATACCTCTACCCACCAGGCCCAAAGTGAGGACGGAACCCAGGATCCGATGGTGGAGACTGCGGGGTTCAGAGCGGAACGAGCTACGAAGGGCAGTGCTCGAAGCAGGCCTTCCAGATCCAGCTGGTCCCGTGAATGAGACCTGGAGGAGGGTAGCCCAAACAATCCTGAGATGTGCCAAGGAAACCCTGGGAGAAACAAAGGGAGGAACCAGAGGGGATAAATCGGCATGATTCTGGAACGAAGAGGTGCAGGCTGCGGTGAAAAGGAAGAAGGAGGCCTACAAGCTGTGGCAGAAGACGAGGGCACCCGAGCATCTCACAGCCTACAGGAAGGTGAAGAGGCTGGCAAAAACAGCTGTAGCGAAGGCAAAGAACGCGGAAATGGATGCCCTGTACGAGAAACTAGACGTGCCAGAGGGAGAGAAGTTCGCCATCCGCCTGGCCAAGGCGCGTCATAGAGCTAGCCTCGACATTCGAGTAGTGAAGACTGTGAAGAGTGCTGACGGTAGGGTGTTACGGAAGCCGGTCGAGGTCAGGGAGAGATGGGAGGAGTACTTCAAGGAACTCCTGAACGAGGAGTTCCCTCGTCGGGAGGCCGAGGAAGAACAACCAACGGAATGACCCATCCCACCCTGGACGCAAGAAGAGGTTCGCAAGGCCATAGAGAAGATGAAACTCGGAAGGGCAGCAGGGCCTGACGGTGTGCCAGTAGAGGCTTGGAAGGTGCTCGGGGACCTCGGAGTCAACTGGCTGACGCAGTTCCTCAACAGAATCACGAAAGAAGGTAAGATGCCGGATGACTGGAGGAACAGCACCATAGTCCCCATCTTCAAGCAGAAGGGAGACGCTTCCGAATGCTCCAACTACCGAGGGATCAAAATGATCTCACACCCGATGAAGATCTACGAACGACTGGTCGACTCGAGGCTGAGGGAGACGATACCCATCTCCCAGGTGCAGTGGGGGTTCATGCCCGAGAGGTCCACCACAGACGCCATCTTCATCGCTCGTCAGGTGATGGAGAAATATCGGGAGAAACAAAAACCCTGCTACCTGGCATTCCTGGACCTGGAGAAGGCCTAGGACAGGCTAGCTCGGGCCGTAATCTGGAATGCCCTCCGAGGAGGGGTGTCCCGGAACGTCTGATCACGGTCATAAGGGACATGTACGAGGGCTCGAAAGCGGCGATACGAACTCCACACGGGGTGACAAGGAAAGTGGACATCACAGTGGGGGTACACCAAGGGTCGGCTCTGAGCCCGTTCCTCTTCCTGCTGACACTTGACTCTATAGTGAACCACCTTGAGGAAGGCCCTCTCAGAACGATTCTCTACGCGGACGACATCGCCCTAGTAGCCGACAACCAGGAGGAGCTGGAGGAGAAGATGCAGCTGTGGCAAAGAGCCCTCGCAGACAACGGCCTACGGCTGAACGTGAAGAAGACGAAGTTCATCAGCTCTGAGCAGTGCGCTGGATCGATCCTAGACGGCCAAGAGGAAACGATCGAGAAGGTGAAAAATTCCGCTACCCCGGAAGTGACCTATCCGAGGAAGGAAGTGTGGACCAGGCGGTCAGGGGACGGATAAACGCAGCCTGGCTCAAGTGGAGGGAGTCCACAGGGATCCTCTGCGACCGTAGATGCTCCAGGACGCTCGAAGGCAAGCTCTATAGAACAGTTGTGAGACCTGCCCTCCTCTACGGCAGTGAGTGCTGGGCCCTGGGTAAGGCGCAGGAGCGGCAACAACTGCACGCGGCGGAGATGAGGATGCTGAGGTGGGCATGTGGATGGACCCGTCGGGACAGGGTGCGAAACGAGGATGTTAGGGCAGTGATGAAGACAGCCCCGATCCAGCTGACGATGAGAGAGCAGCGCCTGAGGTGGTATGGACACGTCCTCAGAAGACAGAGGATCACCCCACAAGGTTGGCCCTAGATTTCGAGGCACCCGGAACGCGTCCGAGAGGAGCCCCAAGGAAAAGATGGAAGGACGTCATCGTCAGGATGGAGAGAGATCTCGCCGAAGTCGGCGCCACGGAAGATGACGCCCTTGATAGGATGAGGTGGCGACAGATCACAAGAACAGCGGACCCTGCAACTGCGCGGGACTAAACGCTCAGGAGAAGAAGAAGAAGATAAAGTTTTAATTTTTGTCGAAAAATAACATTAAATTTTGTTAATTTGTTTGCTCTAGAGCCTGTTCAACAGCGACAGGAGCGATAGGAGCGACAGCGCCAGCGCTCGAGTATGAGCAGATTTTCGCGGCGACCGCTCGGTTTTAATCGTTTTGCACGGGTGGCGTCGCGATGTATGAACAAGCCTTTAAGCCCTAGTTTATACTTGCGCCGTCACGCGGCGCGGCACCATGATCACCATAGATATCGATTTTTCGCGCCGCCTGGTCGATAACTATCCCGACCACGGTGGGTGCCGCGCCGCGCAGCGGCACAAGTATAAACTGCAATCATCTAGTGCATTAAATGACGAAATCGCGTCATCAACTCGAAAAGCTTTCACAATTCTTATTGGATAGATAGTGTATATGGTGTTTACATGAAGCAGCAAAGTAAAGATATGTGTTATTGAATAGGTGAATTACAATTGCAAAGATAGTCATACTAATTCTTCGTAGAACAAAAAATCACTATCATTTTTGGAGAGTCTCCAGTGAGGGGAGCTCGTTTTTATTTGGAAGATGTCCAGTTTGGCTTCAAAGTGTTACGCTTGTTTAAAAGAGTGACCAATTTGTCGTGAAACTGGTATAGTTTTTAGCTCCTACCAGGGAATGCTTCAGCTTCCCATGGAACTTCGTACGGAGACGTATATCGTGTGAACGGGCTCGAAACGCTGATCACAGGTATGTGGACCAAGTTTGCTAAATGGATCTTACAAGCGAGATCTGGCTGGTAAAAGTTGCGTTGCCGACTGCATATATCGCGTGCGCTGATGAAGCGTGCGGCGGAGCATTGCGTAATCAACGTAGCCGTTAGCAGCCTCTGCAGGTGCGGCGATGGTACAGCGGTAGTGTTCCCTCTTAACAAGGTGTGGTCATGGGTGCGATTCCTGCATATGATGGTGTTTTTGCATTTTGCGATTTATCGTCAGTGAAAACTTTATATGAAGATAAAGTGGTTTTACTGACGATAAATCGCAAAATGCAGAAACATCAGCATACGCGTGAATCGGACCCATAGCCACACCCTTGTGAAGAGAGAACACTACCACTGTACCGTCGCCACAGCTGCCAATGCTGCTAACGGCTACGTTGATTACGCAACACTCCGCCCAACGCTTCATCAGCGCACGCGATATGCAGTCAGCAACGCAACATTCGTCAGCCAGATCTCGCTTATGAGATCCATTCAGCAAATTTGGTCTACATATTTTTGATCAGCGTTTCGAGCTCTTTCACACGACATAGGTCTCTGTATGAAGTTCTATGGGAAGCTGAAGGCATTCCCTGGTTAGGGGCTGTTCATACTTCGAGCAACTAGAGCGACTGGGGCGACGGACATAGTGTGGCGTACGTAAATAATTACGTACTCCACATTCCGTCCGCGACGAATGTAGCATGGAATACGTAATTATTTACGTACACCACACTACGTCCGTCGCCCCAGTCGCTCCAGTCGCTCTTGTCGCTCGAAGTGTGAACAGACCCTTATAGGGAAGATGGAGAGCGTAATAGTCCATGTGTTTTTTTTTAATCGGAACATGTGATGTCTTCAAAATCCATCTTCTGAAGCGTCTTCTCCAAGACGTCACCAGTCACAGCTAATTACCGACTGTGGGTTCAGCCGCTTATCAAGTGACAGCTTCAGCTGTTATCACTGCTCTTTCGTCATCAAGGCGATGAAGCAAGAGGTACATAAACGCGCCAACACGCCATCACAAGGGAACGTCTCTTCTAAACTACGCTAGCTAATCAAGCTTCACTAGGAAGACCACAAACTAAAAAGAACCATTCAGAAATGAGAAGCATATCGACTTTGGATGGAAAATGACAAGAAATCTTCATTACATAGCAACATTCATAAATCGCAAAGATTTTTGTGGTCGTTCACGTTAGCCACAGTAGATGTAGAACAGAAACCCGCATAGTGATTCAGATCCCTCTGTCCTGCTGAATTCAGATGCTGAAATCATCGTTCTTACATCACTTCAGAGATCTACAGGATAGCATTTTGAACAGATCTGTCAGGTTGTATCGAGAATTATATAGTTTTTTCCCGAATTTGTCAAACTCCGTCGCTTTTACAGTCTTTTCCGAATGTTCCCGTACAGCTGACATATTATTTAACGACGTCGTGATAGCCATTCTTCAGCTATAGGTTCACGGTGTCGTAAAATTACGTTCCCATGTGTTTAACCTTTTTCTTGCCTACGTGTCAAGCATGTACTGTCTTGGTTTCGCGCGCTAGGTATGCTCACCCAGATCTCAAATGGTGATCTAAATATTCAGTTGCGATATTGACCAGCTACAAAATAGCACCTCAACTTAGTGTTTGATAAACTTACAACCGGAAAAAACCCGTCTGACTATTCACCGTAGTTTCGGAGAGAAATTCAGGGAAATGTTACGGGACCGAGTTGCCTATCCCTCTGCTAATTTTGCACCCCGGAGAACTCGGACGGGTTTTTTTTTCGGTTGTAAGTGTATCGTCGAGTCCTCAACTTTTGAGGATTCCCATCATCACAGTACACATCAACGGAGCATCGCTGAGCAACACCTCCAGAATTGTTGCTGTCGGACAGCGCTGAACCGCCAAAGCCACCGTGTAGCCGAAGCCAACGAAGCGGGAAAGATCCATGTACGCAGCGGACATCCGGAATCAGTCATGGTTTGGGCCGCTGACACCTATGCGGGAAAATCGCCGTTGTTCTTCGTCAAAAAGGGAGGGAAAATGGGCTCCAAAATCTATTAGGGCCTGTTCATACTTCGCGACAGCAGCGACAAAAGCGACGAGAGCGCAGCGCGCGGAAGTGTGAACAGGCGACAGCAGCGACTGGAGCGACAGCGCCGGCCCTTGAGTATGAACAGTTTTCGGCGGCGCGCGATCGATTTGTATGTTTTGCACGAGCGACGAGAGCGCAGGGCGCGTGGCGTGTGCAGCGCGCGGAAGTATGAACAGGCGACAGCAGCGACTGGAGCGACTAGAGCGACAAGGGCGACTGGAGCGACAGCACCGGCGCTCGAGTATGAACACTTTTCGGCGTTGCGCGCCCGGTTTTAATCGATATGCGTGTTTTGCACGGGCGACGAGTCGCTCTTGTTGCGAAGTATGAATAGGCCTTAGGTTGCTGCAGAAGTTCTCGCCATTTTGACGACACCACATTTTTTTTTAGTTTTACAAAAAAGCGAAACACGTCAAGAAGCGAGGTATCCGCCGCCATGTTCTGTTACTCTTCTCCCCCCCTTTCAGGCAGACTCCTGATCCCGTCAGCGTAGTACTTTTCTGGCTTTGATTCGAAAAAGCCAGCCAGCCAGCGTTCCACGTCGTCCTCGTCATTGAACGTTATTCCATGCATGGCATTGCAGAGAGACAGGAAAGGGTGGTAGTCTGTTGGTGCAATATCTGGGCTGTACGGTGGGTGAGGCAGCACTTCCCCTCCAAGGTCGAGAGGCTTTTGGCGAGTCACTCTTGCAGAGTGTGGTCGAGCGTTGTCGTGCAAGAATCGGATTGTGCCATGATTCGGACGCTTTTCTGCGATTTTGGCGGCCAGTTTCCAGCTGCTGACAGTACAAGTCCGCTCTTAGAGTTTCGTTACGGGCCAGCAGCTCGTAGTAGATGACACCTTTGTAATCCCACCAAATAGAAAGCAGGATCTTCGACGGGTGAGGACCGTCCTTCGGCTGTGGCTTAGACCTATGTTATACTCCGTCGACGCCTCGGCGACACTGTGTTACGCGGGCTGCTATGCACTGCGTAGCAACCCATGTAAAGGGCCCCACAGAGTTCTGCGGCAACGCCGCTCGCCGCAGTGGTTAAGGATAGGGCAGGGACGCCGCCGGCGGCGAGCTCTGCGTCTCTGCCCTATGATGAAGGATAGGGCAGCGGCAACGCCGCAGAACTCTGGGGGGCCTTTAACACTGCCGCCGACGTCACCGACAACACCGTCGCCAAAGTATAACATAGGCCTTAGGCTGCCCACCCTTGTCAACCCAGTGTCTGCTCCTCTTGATGTTGACGTACAGGCAGCACTTCTCATCTCCTGTGATGATGGAATGCAGCCAGCTATCTGTGCGCTTGTACGAGAGCAATTGAGTGGCCATTCAGCACGTCGCTGGCGGTCCCGTTCGGCTCATGGGGAACCCACTGTGCCGACTTGTGCACCTCACCCAGTTCATGTAGGTGCCTGGCGATGGTGGCACAGTGCACACCCAAGTCCTGCGCAAGTTCGCGAGTAGTCCGCCGTGGGTCCGATTCCACCAGCTGTCGCAACCTGTCATTGTCGACATCGGATTCATGTCCTGACCTGGACGAATCCTAAAGGTTAAACCCACCTTTGCGAAAGCGTGGGAGCCATTCTTGTGCAGTGCAAACGAACACTGTGCCTTCCCAAATCCACCATTGATGCGACGACAGGAAGCGGCTGCTGGCTCACCAAATTGGAAGTCATACAATAAGAGACCTCGGATATACTCCTTTGAAAGCGCCATTTTTCTATAAGGAGTTACGCGAGAGTGAGTAGCAGGCAATAATATTAAACTTATACATACCTGATCTCTTTACATGAACAATAGATAGGTTGCTATAAGGTAGCATTAGGCCTATGGTATACTCCCGCCCGCTGCAGCGACGCGGGAGTGCACAGCGACGCAACGCCTCGCGATGCGCGTCGCGAGCCGTCGCCATCGCCGAGGCTGACATAGTTCACGCAGTTCTGCAGACGGAGGCTTTTGCAGAATTTTAGCGAATCAGCTGATCCAGTGCAGTGACGAAATCGTGCTTTGTCCATCACACCCACCGTGAGTCAGTCGTGAATTCGCTCAAGAGCCCAGTTAGACTAACTGAGAGCATCGTGCTGCAGGAATGTTCAGACAAATGCCGCGGTGGAGCGGGAGGTATAGGAGAAGGGATCAAATGCCTTAATCGCCATCGGACACCCAATCTACGAGTCTTTCCTTTCTCAAAACGAGTCTACATAGTTTTCATGTAACAGAACAAGATTATTTGACCTCATAGACAGCGCATGCGTTTTTTCGAGACAACCCGTATTAGAGCACAGAAAGCAAAAGCAGTGGCAGAGTCGCAAAACCCTAACCCCGCATGAGATGCAATACTGCTAGGGTCGCACGGTTCAAAAAAAGGGTTGCGATGGACTAATCCGTCGCTAAACGTCGCATGATCATAACTCCTCCAATTTAGATAGCTACATATTTTGAGAAAGGGTTTACATCGTTCTTTTCACGTCTTTGAGATCTCCACAATCATTTGTATAACTTCACCAGATCATGGGAATTTCGTCGTGTGCGGCCCAAAAAATGATTCGAGCAGCCTTTACGCGATTGGAGCAGTTGATTTCCCATGACATAGAAGTTCTGGAAGTCGCATGGCGTACTTTGCCGGTGCCTGTAGTGTTTCAGATGGACAATCTTCGCTCACTTGGTTGATTTCGTAGATTCTATGTGCATTGTGTACGGCTCACTCGAGTTGCATGCCTGACACTACTGGGCACTAGCAAAGTGCGCTAAGTTTAAGGGAATGTGTTCTCGAAAATAATTAGCTACAATCGCAAAAAAGCCCGCGCCAGCAATTTTTTTAGCTATCTCCTCAAAACTAGACATTCAATTGGCACATTTCAGTGAAGGACATGTCAATAGAACCTCCGTGTGACTTGTCCGGCAGAGAAATGTAGATTTCGGTGTCTGCGAGGAAGTTCAGGGGCGAAAAAATGCGAGGATCGGCACAAAAGTGAGAAAAAACGGCCTAGAAAAATATCTCCTCAAGAAACTAGCCGTTCAAGCCGTCGAAAAAACCCAAAATGAGTCTAGCCTCGACGAAAACCCTACGAGGAGAACAACAGAGACATCGCATGACCACCCAACATCACCAGACGTGTGTTGAAATGGCTGTGGTATGGTCACGAACCAAGGAAGTGTCGAAATAAGTGAGCGGAAGTGCATAGAATAGGGCCCGACAGGCGCTCCCCCCCCCCCCCCGCGACAATCGCAGCCCGTCGCCCGTCGCAGTGCAGTGCACTGCGACGAGCGACGGGCTGCGACGTCCGCCGCACGGGAGTATGTTTCACTCCCGCGACGCGGAGGTATAACACCCCTCTGCGACGCATCGCGGGAGCGATGGCGCATCAAGTGACAACCGCGCCCTATTGCGCCGCCCGCCACTGCAGCGAAGGCGCGCCGTTGACAGTCGCCCCGCGCCCGTCGCTGGAGCGACGCGGGAGTATACCATAGGCCTTAGTGAGAAAAAAAAGCAAATTCAAAAAATGGCGGGAACTTTCGCAACAACCTAGTACTTGGAAGATGTTTTGAAAAAGATTTTTGAAGCTGCGCGATCTTCACAAACAAGCCGTCATCATACAGCAGGATTCGACTCCTGTTCATAAGTGGAAGATGGTGTAGCAGTGGTGCCGCGACAAGCTTCCTGACTTTATCAGTCCAGAAGAATGACCCCGACCTCAACGATATGGACCTCTCTATTTGGTCCTACTTCGAGATCCTTCCACGTCGTCTGAAGCCCTGTGTCCTGCCAGAGAAAGTCGTTTTGGGATCTGGTCATGTAATTTTGTTTGTAAATATGTTGGTTAAGATATGCTAAAATCTCATGTTCTAATCTTTTTTGTCCGTTTTTGTAACGGTGAGTATTGGGAACGTAATTTTGGGACACCCTGTATATGTACCCTTACCAAAACCTATAACCTTCAAACTGAATAGCGAAATGGCATTGGTTAGGTACCTCAGCATTCAAAATTCTCCAAGACGAAAAACGGATGAGACAGACGGAATAATCAGCAACCCTCACCTCTACTCCTCTTGCTGCGCAAACGGATTGTCGATTTGCTCCATTCCATCCGACGGAGCCACAACGGTTATCGCCGTTCCTCGAGCCACAATCAGTCCTAGAGGCCTGTAAACGGACGCAGTGGTTCAGTGGGAATAAGGAGTAACAAGTGTGGCTCACCTGGTATCGTCTCCTACTGTTCCTGGATTCTCAGGATCTCGAAGGTACTCGACGCAATTGTCCAGCACCAAATTCAGTAGCGCGTCGTAGCCTTTCAGAATCCCAGACGCTATAACGAAACAATGTCAGTCAGTAGTACCAACCACAAGGACGCCACAAACAGTTGCCGGACCTTCTCGACCGCCTTGGAATTTGACTCGGATCTTCTTGTCAATGAAACGGGACAGATCAACGATCGACTCCTTCTTCTTTCGTGTTCCCTCGTCTTTGTTCTGGAAGCACAGCATACCGCATGGCATCAGTGTCGTGTTAATAATGAAAAGCACAAAACTGACGGCCGATGAACAAACATGTACCGTACCCTTTTGAGACGTCAAAAAACTGCGCCGCGTGTAATTGCACGCTTTCGCTCAGAACGTTCCGTGTTTGATGGCAAGACGTTCTGACTAGGAATCGAGCGTCTCTTATAAATGGATAGGAGCTGTCCGTTTAATTTGGTGTTGGCGTACCTCATGTAAGGATGCAATGCGTGCTATGCAACAGGGAAGGAGAAGGAAAACATTTATCATACATTATACATTAATTTACTTTATTTACTTACATTACGGAACGTTCTGAGCAAAGGCGTGCAATTACACGCGGTGTGGTTTTTCGACGCTTAACAAGAGTACGGTACATGTCTGTTCGCCGGCCGTCAGTTTCGTGCTTATTTAAATTTTGAACAAAACCGAAGACGAAGAATAGCTGACCTGATGCGTATGGCTGGACATTGATCAATCGAGCCTGAGATGACACAAAGACCTAAACAATGGATATTTCATACATTTCCCTTCTAAAATTGGAGTCCTGCTGACGAAGATACGAACGACAGCATGAATTCACAAGAAAAAGATGGCGGTTTGCTGCCAAATAGCATATTTCCCCTTCCAAATAGGCAGCCTGACCAGGGGTAAGCACAGCTGAGTTCGCAGGACTTTATCAGCCATTACACTTCGCAGAGAGAAAACGGATCTATCCTAGTCCGGGGAGAGCACATAACTAAAAAGCATGTAATAAATCGACTTGAGGCCTACCGATCAGCTCCTGCAGAAGAAGAAAGGACCTAAACGAAACAAAAAAAACAAAAAGCAAAAGCAAAAACATAAAATCGCCGCGGTTTTACAACCGCCTCGGCGCGCAAATAGCAACGCAATGGAAGCTTGCCGCGCGCTACCACCGTCTGACATGTTATAACCAGGATCTAACATGGTGAGGAGATCGCATAAAGCCGCATGCCGCGTCTGACCGCCGCCTGACATGTTATAACCAGGATCTAACGTGGTGAGGAGGGCACATAACTTCGCCTGCCTACAACTGCGACGAAAACAAATAAAATTTTTTCGTTTTTTCTTCGTGATTTTTTCTAGTTTAGGTCCTATTTTGTTCTGCAGGGGCCACTCGGAAAGTCTCAAGTCGATTTATTATGCACCCCCGGACTAGGATAGATCCGAGAAGACTATTGAGAGCTAGGGATTGATTAACACCTCCCCTTATCTTAAACCCTTCTCTCTAACTATAAGCTTGAACCTTCACTTCCTTAAAGTATGGCGGTATTAGTCGATAATGTGGCCTACATGGAGGAAGTGGCGGGCGCCAACCAACCAGATCGCATCGAATGAGCGCGTCATCGGGAAAAGCGTAGTCGTTCGGTGATTTGATTGGCTGCAGAATGCTCGCTCGGTGCCGTCTGACTGGTTTTTATTGGCAGGCGCGCTTCTGCCTCATTATGTAGGCCACAGTAACGATTAGTGACGGGATGATCATACTTGGACTCGCTCACAATTAACCGGTAGAAAGAGGTGCCTCGACATTGGTCACGATAATGCGGACATGCTATTGCAGTTTTTATTCTTCTTCCTGTTCAATTCAATTACTTTATTTATTTATATAACTTTTTTCTTTCCTTCATCTTCTATTTTCTTTGTTTCCAATTAATATCGTCCAAAAACATAAGAAAGCAAAATGAAGCTGCATAAAAATAAGCGAAACTAAAAAACGCATAGGAGAATATGAAATAGTTCGAGGTGACCATCTTCCAACTGTTCATTAAAAATGACAGCATTTGAAATAACATCACTAATTCACTGCCCTGTAGGACAAAAAAGCTGATTCGGACCTACAGCTCACGCTCTCAGACTCGCCGATACACTTACAACCGAAAAAAAAACCGTCCGAGTTGTCCGGTGAGCAACGCCCGAGCGGTTCAAACCTACTTTTTGTTAGCCATGGAGCGCCCTCACCACAGGCTGTATACGTTGGAGCCAGGAATGAGGGACATTAACGACGCTCTATGGGATTTTCTGCCCATCAGAAGTCCCTCAACTCTATTTGCAAATGTCACTAGCTACAGCAACTGATTAGCAAAGGGGTAGGCAACTGCGTGGTCCCATAACGATTTCCCTGAATTTCACTCCAAAACTACGGTGGACAACACAGACGGGTTTTCTTCCGGCGCCCGGATTCATCAACGACTAACCCGCCGGTATAGGGGGTAGAGATACCCCTGATGAAGCCTGCGTCTCTAACTCTTACCTTATCTCTACCCATTATACCTCGCATACCCACGGGTTTAATTGCTGATGAATCCAGCCCCGGGTGTAGGTTTGTCAAACACTCGCTCTCAGCTGTATTAAGGATAAAGGATAAAGGACAGCGTTACTCAATCCCTCTGGGATGCGCCAGCGCATTCTACTTCTACGGGATGTCGTGGAGGCGATATGAATGCGTATTTGGCCATACAATGACTTGCGGTGGCCAGCCGATGAACAAGTCAGCGCTCTATCCTTCCCAGACAAGGTACCAATTTACCGACCCCGGAGGGATGGAAGGCTTGGTTGGCCTGGGCGGGAAATCCGAACTAGGGACCTGGTATCGGGTGCACGCGGCAGTCGCGCCTCCTCCGACTGCGCTACACGCGCCCCTCAGCTGTGTTACTTCCCAAAACGCTCTATGGAAGACCACCTCAAACAAGTGGCGGTCCCGCAACGACTGTTCTTACGGTAACGGCTTGAAAACGGGGTACGTTGGTAGGAACTTGAAGGTTTAGTGCCGAGCAGTCTCCACGAGACTATTTGAAAGTGTGCGACCGATTGAGCGATTCTTCTCTAGTACCTATTTCTCAAGCTTATTTCCTGAAGAAATTTTAATCTAGAAGTAGATTTGAACCTATAATAAGTCGCACCTGGCGCAAATAGGGTCGGGGGGGGGGGTCAACATGGCCTGCCGCGGCGGGTAGCCACTATACCTTTGTCCTTGGGAAAAAATTTCGAATTTCGAATGATCGAATAATATTCGATTTTCAAAATTTCGAATTTCGAATGATCGAATAATATTCGATTTTCAAAATTTCGAATTTCGAATGATCGAATAATATTCGATTTTCAAAATTTCGAATTTCGAATGATCGAATAATATTCGATTTTCAAAATTTCGAATTTCGAATGATCGAATAATATTCGATTTTCAAAATTTCGAATTTCGAATGATCGAATAATATTTGATTTTCAAAAAGTCGAATTTCGAATAATCGAATTTCGAATAGTCGAATATTCGAGTAATCAAATGAACACTATTATTTACTGTCGTCACCCAGTGGTTGACATCTAATTATTTTTTACTACCCACTGTGAAGGAAATGGATAGCTGCTCCATCCATTTCCTTTACGAGACCAAAGGACAATAACAGCGGTATAATGGCAATGAAGCACGCTTTGCTTCCCTAAGAATTCGTGCACCGAGAAGAGAGAAACACCTTGGGTAGGCAGAGCTAGATTGTTATAGGTCTTTCTCTATAGATTGCTATCTTTTCTTATGTTATAGCGAAGCTTCCAGGTGGTAAAAGAATGATTATCATGGGCGGAGAAATGACACAAAGGCGATCTGGTGCAGAAAGGGCGCACTGGAGTCTCATGAATGGCATTCAGTTTGTGTTCTAGCTCCGTTGAAGAGAAACGGACCCGCGTTGGAATCTAATCTGACAAGACACTACGACTTGGACAGTGTTAGAGCGAAAATGGGGATGGCTCACTTTCATAGGAAACGGAGTATGACTGGCTCTTGTACTCCATAGCCATTGCTCTTCCTCTCTTCTTCAACGTCTTTGCTGGCAGAAAGCAGGAGCTTTCTAGGCCCCTGAAAGTTCTACCTCCCTACCGCAGCCCCTTCGGCTCTAATCGTTCCCTTGTTGTAACTGGGGTAGAAATACAAAACGAGGATTCTCCCGTAGTATACTGAAGGTAAAAATATCTGTGTACAGGCATAACCCTAATCACTTGCGATTCACGTGAATGGCCACAGCACGCTCGACGGCCGTTTACAAGGAAGCAGGTGCGCAGCGGAGGGCCGCGCTTGCAGCGCTTACTTCGCGTCAACTCACAAGGGAGGTCAATGAACTTCCCGCGGGAATCTTATAAGTGACCTATTGAGCGCTGTGGGGGATTGTCCGAGAGGCACCCCAGTGGTTTAAAACTGAATGCAGCTAAGGGACATTTTATTTAACGAATTTACCGAATTTACCTTTTTATCGCGAAAAATTTTCGTTAAAAAGTGGTCGTTAAAAATTTACCGAAAAAATTTAACGCGCACCCCTGCTGCCCATCGCCTCCCCACCACTCTCTGCTAATCGAAGGTTTAGGGACTTGTACTCCCACAACTCCGGAGATCGAAAGCAGGTTTCGCCCAAACGTCGTCTAGAGGGCTAATTGAGGTGCTGATCGCAAATCTAGTAAACGTTTTCGCGTGATCGCGTGATTCCACATTTTCATTAGTGATCAAGTTTATCAGTTTGAGTACATGGAATCGCTTTCTTCACCTACATATGTGATCAGACTTGCTTTCCAGTCTTCGACTTTGAGATGGAAAGTAGTGCACGAAAAATGGATAATTTAGAAAAAGAAATGACAGATTCGTGGCAGCAGCCTAAATAATTTCCTGAGTCGAGGAAAGGACGAAATCAGTGGTCATGACAACCCCATCCTTACTCACGAACACACACTATGAAATATCGTAAGCGGCCAAATTGTCGAAATTGGATACCATATTCGTGCTCAGCATCCAAAGTAGCAGTACAGGCGATGTTTGGGCGAAAAAAATGCCACTCAATTTTTGGAGTCACGATAGTACAACACGGCCGGTTATTCTGCACCTTTTCTTGCACATACTCACCATCGCCTATTGTGGTCGACCGTAACACCCAAAGCGTTTGCCAGCTTTGTGATCAGAACCTCAGTTAACCCTTAGGACAACGTTTGGACGAAATTTTATTCTCTACTTACGAAGTCTTGAGAATTACTACAAGTACCTACGTTTGGAAAGCCCCCCCCCCCCCTGTCAGCGCGGGAGAGTGGCCGAGGAAGAATAGGCTGTAAGAAGACCAATACTACGGAGTGGGTCAAAAATGATACATTTTATAAGAGATGGTAAAATTAGTAAAATTTACAAGAGAAACGTTCTCTATAGAAACCCGAAGCCCGATCAGCACATCCCTGAGATGGACTGAAGCAAAACATTTCGATCATGTTCGTAAATGAGGTTAAAATGAGAATGTGTTCTACATTTACCAAAACGCACAGCAATCCGTAAACACCTCTCCTAGATTCGAACCTGGACCTCTCCTCGCTATTCACACCCCCAGTTTGTCGCACTTGAATGTACCCTGCAGTCCCTTCCGGGAAACCTAATAAATTGTCAGATTTCTAACATCTAACTATAATTAAAGCTCTATAGCATCTGCATGTTAATTTCTGAGTATTTCAAGGCCACTCAAGGCGTCACTTTCGCCTTATCAGCCAGCACTGAAGTGCTACAGTTTTTTGTAATTTTTGACCTACCCAGATGCCCGCAGGACATTTGAAGACCACTATGGTGCTTCTTATACACACCCTTATAACAAGCAATAGGTCATTTTGGATATTTCCACGGGAAGTTCATTGACTTCCCTTGTCAGATTGCGTACACACAATTCGGCGCACTTTGAGCGACGCGCGAAACTCAAACGTCGTTTTTTATCATAAGGTCACACTCCCCTGGTTTTCGAAGAAGAGTGCCACTAACTTGTTAAGAGATTGATAAAGAATATTCGAATATTCGACTATTCGAATATTCGATTTCGAAGCATTCGAATATTCGAATAAACGAATATTCGAATATTGACCACTTTCGAATATTCGAATAAACGAATAATTCGAATATTGGACCTTCTCGAATATTCGAATAATCGAATAATTCGAATATTGGACTTTCTCGAATATTCGAATAATCGAATAATTCGAATATTGGACTTTCTCGAATATTCGAATAATCGAATAATTCGAATATTGGACTTTTTTCGAATAGTCGAATATTCGAATATTCGAAATTCGAATTTATTCGAAATTCGACTATTCGAAATTCGAAAAGGACAAAGGTATAGTAGCCACATACAGCGAATGTAAATACAGTCTTATCTCCTTGTTTCGATTACATAGGCGTGTTTTATGTGCTTCCGAATTGGGCAAGGGAGGAAACTCCAGGATGTAGGCAATTTTAACACGGGCGCGTCACTCGAGCCACACCCTGGAGTCCCTTCCTCTGCCCAAATCTGTGCTCTCCTCCGCTGACGCGACAGAACAGAGCTTTAGCATTGCTTCTACCTATTCTTTACTATCAGTATGTTTTGTCGCTTTGTTTTTGTGTTGGTGACACTTTTTACTTTTTTAGGAGGTGACCCCCCCCCCCGACCCTATTTGCGCCGTCGCACCTTTCTACTGTATTACTTGATATATTCACTTTTGCACGTGTAATCACAATCGTGGTAGCCTGATAAAAATAATGATTCAGACTCTCTAGCCAAAAAAAGTAAAACAGCTGTAGCGAAGGCAAAGGACGCGGAAATGGATGCCCTGTACGAGAAACTAGACGGGCCGGAGGGAGAGAAGTTCGCCATCCGTCTGGCTAAGGCGCGTCATAGAGCTAGTCTCGACATTCGAGTAGTGAAGACTGTGAAGAGTGCTGACGGTAGGGTGTTACGGAAGCCGGTCGAGGTCAGAGAGAGATGGGAGGAGTACTTCAAGGAACGAGGAGTTCCCTTGTCGGGAGGCCGAGGAAGAACAACCAACGGAAGGGCCTATCCCACCCAACAAGAGGTTCGCAAGGCCATAGGGAAGATGAAACTCGGAAAGGCAGCAGGGTCTGACGCTGTGCCAGTAGAGGCTTGGAAGGTGCTCGGGGACGTCGGAATCAACTGGCTGACGCAGTTCCTCAACAGAATCACGAAAGAAGGTAAGATGCCGGATGACTGGAGGAACAGCACCATAGTCCCCATCTTCAAGCAGAAGGGAGACCCTTCCGAATACTCCAACTACCGAGGGATCAAACTGATCTCACACACGATGAAGATCTACGAACGACTGGTCGACTCAAGGCTGAGGGAGATGGTACCCATCTCTCAGGTGCAGTGGGGCTTCATGCCCGAGAGGTCTACCATAGACGCCATCTTCATCGCTCGTCAGGTGATGGAGAAATATCGGGAGAAACGAAAACCCTGCTACCTAGCATTTCTGGACCTGGAGAAAGCCTACGACAGGTTGCCCCGGGCCGTACTCTGGAAAGCCCTTCGAGGGAGTGGTGTCCCGAAACGTCTGATCACGGTCATAAAGGACATGTATAAGGGCTCGAAAGCGGAGATACGAACTCCACACGGGGTGACAAGGAAGGTGGACATCACAGTGGGGGTACACCAAGGGTCGACTCTGAGTCCGTTCCTCTTCCTGCTGACGCTTGACTCTATAGTGAACCACCTTCAGGAAGACCCTCTCAGGACGATCCTCTACGCGGACGACATCGCCCTAGTAGCCGATAACCAGGAGGAGCTGGAGGAGAAGGTGCAGCTGTGGATCGATCCTAGACTGCCAAGGGGAAGTGATCGAGAAGATGGAGGGATTCCGCTACCTCGGAATTGACCTATCCGAATAAGGAACTGTGGACGAGGCGGTAACGGATAAACGCAGCCTGGCTCAAGTGGAGGGAGTCCACAGGGATCCTCTGCGACCGTAGATGCTCCAAGACGCTCAAAGGCAAGCCGTATAGAACAGTAGTGAGACCTGCCCTCCTCTACGGCAGTGAATGCTGGGCCCTGGGTAAGGAGCAGGAGCGGCAACTGCACGCTGCGGAAATGAGGATGCTAAGGTGGGCATGTGAATGGACCCGTCGGGACAGGGTGCGAAACGAGGGTGTTAGGGCAGTGATGAGGAGAGCCCCGATCCAGCTGAAGATGAGGGAGCAGCGCCTAAGGTGGTACGGACACGTCCTCAGAAGGCCAGGGAATCACCCCGTCAGGTTGGCCCTAGATTTCGAGGCACCCGGAAAGCATCCGAGAGGAGCCCCAAGGAAAAGGTGGAAGGACGTCATCAAGAGAGATCTCGGCGAGAGGTGGCGACAGATCACAAGAACAGCGGACCCTGCGACTGCGCGGGACTAAACGCTCAGGAGAAGAAGACGACTCTCTAGCCAAAAAAGTGAAAAATTCGAAAACGCGCCTTGAACGGAGAATTAGGCTTTCTAGTCCAGCACATCGTATTATTGCTAGATTGTCACAATAAGAAACCTAAAACTATCTGACTAACGACCTCTAACAGCTATCAAGTAGAAAAAATCAGAAAAACCAGCCACCCTTGGCCGTAATGAAAATTTTTGAATATACGAGAGTACGGTGGATGGAGGCAGGTGCCTTTTGTGTGCAATCACGGATCGCACACCGAAATATTCGATCAATGCATGACTGGAACGAGTTTCCGTGCGTTTTCTAAAATTTATGTCACGCGTGCGGCGCTCGTCTTCAAAGCGTTACTGGCTTCGTTCTGAATTTCTCCCTAAAAATTCCTCCTATTTTCCGTGAATACATGCGATCTATTCACTGTGCCCGTGGCCAGCTGCAGCTCATCACAAAAGCTCGGCGACTTTCAGATGAACATCTGTGGAGATTGATGCGAGTGTCGTTGGATATCGGTGTCCTTCAGAGTTATGGAAAACGTGGACAGATTCTATCGATACTTTGAACGACCACCATTCGCTCCCGTCTACTATCCGACCGCCGAGGAATTCCTCGATCCACTCGCCTATGTGGCGAAAATACGCCCCGAAGCCGAGCAGTATGGCGTTGTAAAAATCATTCCACCCGAGGTAGGACTGCTGAAGACCATTGTCTTTATGATGCCTAGTCAATAGTCACTAAAGCGCTCTCCTTTCCCCTCCAAACCACCTCCAGAAAGCAGTCGTCGTCACTCGTTGCAGTATCGATTCGTTCTCGACAGGTTTCCCTGTCATTCGGAGGGGAGCATGCGTGCAAAAAGGTGGTGGTCGTTCTTTGGAATGAGACTGCTTTCGTACTAGGCACGAGGTCTCCCAAGGACAGCCTCCAAACTGGCGGTGGGCTTTTGCGGTGGAATTTTTACAGAATGTAGGGTTCCATGTAGGGAGTCCAAAACCATAGTTACTTCTTTCGGAATGCTCTTCTGTGGTCGAAAAAAGGCATATGAAGGCGTGAGCGCGAAGTTCATCGCGCCCTTCATCGCCCCGCCGAACGTGGTCGGTTGGCTTAGTGGATAGCGATGTCGTCTCGGGCGCAGTGTGCTTAATGGTTCGATCCCCGGTGTCGCCAATGTTTTTGCACACATAGGATCGTTATTATTATGAGCTTGCGTGATCACAGGAGTCAATTTGTACACGATTAATGCTTTTAGTAAGTAAATATAGCCTTTTTAGGCTTTCATTTTGAGTTATCAATGGATCCTACTTACACTATATTATATCAGCAGTTATACCGTAAATGCACACAAACAGATAAACTTCACGGGATAGGTCATGAATTTTTGTACTGACTATGTTTTAAATGTTTCATAGTTCTATATCATAATTGGGGATTCTCATTAATAAAGACAGTTACTACATGTGAGCAAGAAGATTTTTATGTTAGCGATCCAATAGAATGATACAGTACAAATACGATTCATTTCAGTTACCTTTCAATGAATCGTATTTGCACTGTATCATTGGAAAGCTAACATAAAAATTTTCTTCCTCACATGAAGTAACTGTGTTTATTAATGAGAATTTCCAATTATGATATAGAACTATGAAACATTTAAAACAGTCGCTACAAAAATTCATGACCTATCCCGTGAAGTTTATGTGTTTGTGTGCATTTACGGGATCATTGCTGATATAATATAGTGTAAATACGATCCATTGATAACTCTGAAAGCCCCCAAAAAGCTATATTTACTTACTGAAAGCATTAATCGTGTACAAATTGACTCCTGTGATCACGCAAGCTCATAATAATAACGATCCGATGTGTGCAAAAACTTTGGCGACACCGGGGACCGAACCATGAAAGACACTCGGTGCGCCCGAGGTGACATCGCTATCCACTACGCCAACCGACCACTTTTGGCGGGGTGATGAAGGGCGCGATGAACTTCGCGCTCACGCCTCCATACGCATTTTTTCGACCACAGAAGAGCATTCTGAAAAGTAGCTATGGTTTTGTACTCCCTACACGGAACCCTACATCGTGTAAAGATTACATCGCAAAGGCTCACCGTCAGTTTGGAGGCTCTCCTTGTCAGTCATATATCTATCTGAACGACGAAAATCTATACGACACCGAGATTTTCCACACTTCAAATAGTAGAAGAATATGCACCGCTTGTGCAAAGTCCTTGGATCTTCCGAGTTAGGAATTCTAATAGTTTACGGTACAATCGCACATCAGCACAAGGCACTAAATTCCAAACATCGAATATGCGAAAAAACTGCAAAAGGACTGCTTCATAGGTGCGGAGTCAGGTGTTCGATTCCTGCAGCATTTTTTGCATTTTTTTCCGCGTATTCGATGTTTGGAAACTATTGTCTTGTGCTATACTATCCCACAGTAAATCATTGGACCTCCAACTCGGAATATTCAAGGACCTTGTAGGAATAGAACATACTTTTCTACTATTTGAAGTGTGGAAATTCGGAGTGGCTGTCATTTCGGGCATATGTCTGAGGCCCTTCCCTGGTTAGCAATGGCAATTTGAGACTATAAGAAATGGTCATTATTTTCGCAACAAGAAGCTAGGGTATTCTATTACATCGTTTGCCGTATGCATCGTTTGTTCCTTTCTGAAAGAAAGCGAGTAATAAGTGCAGGTCAAGATGTGGAATCTGGTGTGACGAAAGATACGAACGTGAGACGAGGTCCTCTACTAGGTAGATTGGTGACGAGTTCCGCAAAAAGGTTGATTAAAGCCTATCTTTATGCTTTTATCCTTTATTCAATCTGGACTAGAATAAATGGAGATAAAGGCTAAAAGACGGCGTTATTCAATCCTTCTGGGATTCGCCATGCCTTCTACTTCTACGGAATATCGTGGAGCCAAGTATGAATGCCTATTTAGCCTACGCAATGATTTGCGGTGGTGAGCCGATGGACAAGTTAGTGCTTTGTGCTTCTCTCACCATCAGGCAAGTCTGCTATCAATTAACCATCCTTAGAGGAATGAGAAGACATCCCACCTTGTCCAACCTCCATGTCTTCTCATTCCTCCAAGAAAGGCTAATTGATAGCCCACTTGTCCGATGGTGAGAAAAGCACAAAGCACTGACTTGTCCATCGGCTCACCACCGCAAATCACTGCGTAGGCTAAATTGGCATTCATACTTGGCTCCATGATATCCCGTAAAAGTAGAAGGTATGGCGAATCCCAGAAGGGATTAAATAACGCCGCCTTTTAGCCTTTATCCTCCAGTCATTCTAGTCTAGATTGAACAAAGGATAAAATCATAAAGGTAGGCTTTAGTCAACCCTTTTCCAGGACTCGTCACGCCCTCTGCTTTTAGGGGATGTTGTGGAGGTAGTTTGAATGCGTATTTGGCCAGTACGATGACTTGCGGCCAACAGGCGATGGACAATTCAGTGTTTCATCCTTCCCAGACAAGTCTGATTCCAACTAACCAACCCCGGAGCGATGGCAGGCTTGGTTGGCCTAGGCGGGGTAAAACCAGAACTTCCGCTTTTTTCCTACCCTTACTTGATGTAAGAAAATATTAAGCAAAAAAAACAAGGTCTTATGCGAGACGACTGAAGTCCAGTACCTCCCTAGGTGTCGAAGATCAGTGACCGAATCCATCAACATTTAAATCCGCGGGTTATGGGGTAGAGATGAATATTTCACGTGGGTATCTCTACCCTTTATACCCCTCCTACAAATTAGTTTAATCTTTGATGAATCTGGCCTCAGAAATCTCAAAGTTGGGTACTTAAACCAAGTCTCATTGGGTTTCCACTCTTCTGTATAAAGCTGACGACTGCCATCAGCGAAAAGAGGCTCGCATTCACAAGCGGATCACTGGAATAAGTGGGTTTCCAGGGAGTCCTTAGCTCATAAGCTCAAACATAATTTCCTCGGCTTTTGGCTTGGGAGATGATACGTGTCAAAGTGGAGTCGATCTGCATCTAACTAAGGAAGGGTTTCGACCCCACATGGAACTTGAAGTGGAGACCAGGATCACTAGAAAGAGCCCGGAATGCTGATTACGAATATGGGTGTCAAAATTGCAAACGAAACTCCTGGCCGAGTTATGGCCTGTCGAAATCGGGTGGCCTCACCACAGGTTGGTCGTGAGACACCGCTGGCGCGAGAGTAGGGAGTCATTGCGGCGCCGTAAGAAGGGCCTACCACCTGGGGCGGTGGGGCAGAGGCAGTGCTCCTGCTCGTCAAGTGCGACGTCGTTGGTTCGGTTCCTATTGCTGCAGGCATTTTTGCAAATCATAATTTATCTTCGAAATGACTATTTATTCTGAATTATGACACGTGTCAGATTAAATAGCCGGGAAAACTACCATACACGTGTGTAAAATTGCTTGAAGGCAAAAACTGCTATGGTGACATTTTTATTTACTATTTTGCACAAGTAGAGTCCAAATCATATATTGAACAAATAGAGGTATCTGTCCAATTGTATAAAGTGCAGTAGATCAACGATATTTTGTTCTTCCTGGTCATACATTTTAATTACCTTTTTGCTTCACCCAATTTTTTGCTTTGTCCCACGAATATCAAGGTTGTTAGAAACACTTCTAGTTGTTCAGTATATGATTTAGACTCTCTTTGTGCAAAATAGTAAATAAAAAAGGCACCATAGCAGTTTTTGCCTTCAAGCATTTTTACAAACGTGTATGGTAGTTTTCCCGGCTATTTAATCAGACACGTGTCATAATTCAGAATAAAGGATCATTTCGAAGATAAATTATGATTTGCAAGAATGCCTGCAGCAATAGGAACCGAACCAACGATACCAACGACGTCGCACCTGACGAGCAGGAGCACTACCCTTGCGCCACCGCCGCAGGTGGCAGGCTGATCTTACGGAGCCCCGATGACTCACCATTCTCGCGCCCGGTGTCTCGCACGGCCAGCCTGTGGTGAGGTCACTCGATTTCGGCAGGCCATCACTCGCTCAGGAATTTCGTTTTGCAGTTTTAACACCCATATTCGTAATCAGCATTCCGAGCTCTTTCTAGTGATCCAGGTCTCCACTTGAAGTTCCATGGTAGGTTGAAGTCCTCCCTAGTAAGCCGAACACTAGGGGAATGGTATCAATTCTTGGCTCCTGTGTCCAGAAACTATAGGCAAGCTATCGTACTATGGAAGTTGGATGGTCTATAAACTTCAATATTTTCAGAGCTTTAAGCCTCCATTTGCTATCAATAGCGAGACTTTTGAGTTCACTCCTCGCATACAAAAACTCAACGAAGTTGAGGCTACTGTGAGGGAACGGCTGGTATGTGAATTATTATTTTTCATTTTATTTATTTACAAATTTCAAGGCTTTAGTAGAGAACTATTACTGCCAATAGGTCATAAGATACGGGCGCAGCTAAGTGTATAACTAAGAAGTGATTCCATTCTTTACAGATATTTCTTGAGAAGCTGACGACATTTTGGGAATTACAAGGTATTCCTTTCAAACACCATGTGGAGAATGGCAAAACCATCGACCTGTTCAAACTCTACAAGGTATCTTCTGGTGTTTCCTTCTGTGTTTCTTAACGTGTTTGCTTTATTTCATTTATGTGTTACCAGACGTTCAACGGCCTGCCGGCCGCCAATCGTCTGGTTGGGGCTTCGCCTCAAATTCGAAGAATAGAACACTCCGAACGTCTTCTTCTCTTTAGACCTTCTCTCATTCATTACAGTAAAAAACTGGTTTTGCTATATAGAATGGTATAGCGGAATAGGGCAAAACAGGTCCATCATCTTCACTGGACCACCCTTAACTGATCCCTTATTACTGGTTGCCCTTTATTGTCAGCCCTTTTCCGGTTCACCCTTCACTGGTCCCCCCCCCCCTCCCTTCGTCGGTCCCTACTACTGCACCCACCTTCACTGGACCTCCCCTTACTGGTTCCCTCTTTGCTGGTCATCCTATCCTTCACGGATCCCCATCACTGGTCAGACCCTCACTCGTCCCCCTTTTATTCATCAACCCTTTTCCGGTCCCCCTTCACTGGACCCCTTCCCCCCACCCCCATTCACCGGTCCCCATTACTGGTACCTTCCTCACCGGTCCCCCTTCACCTGGTTCCCTCGTTCACTGGTTAACCTTCTATCGGTCCCCCCTTCAGTGGACCCCTCCCCTCCTTCACCGGTCCACCCTTCACTGGACCACTCCCCCCCCCCCCCCCCCCTTCACCGTTCCCCATTACTGGTCCCTTCCTCACCGGTCCCATCTTCACTGGAGCCCTCCCCCCTCATTCACCGGTTTCCCCTTCACTGGATCCCCCTCATCGGTCCCCATTGCTGGTCCCACCTTCACTGGTCCCTCCTTCATTGTTCAACCCTTTACCGGTCCCCCTTACTGGAACCCCATCCTTCACCGGTCCCCCATTACTGGTCCCACCTTCACTGGTAACACGTCGTCTAAATCCGGAACCCTTGCGCGACATCGGAGACACCTCTTCTGAACCCGGTCGCCTGTTGAACAACGTCGGTGACATGTATTCTCAACCTGAACGTGCTTTGCGTGACATCGTTAACACGTTGTGAGAATCCGGAGCCCTGGCGCGACATCGGTGACACGTCGTCTGAATCTGGAAGGCCTTTCGCGACATCGGTGACACCTCTTCTGAATCCAGGCACCTGATGAACGACGTCGGTGACATGTGTTCTCAACCTGAACGTGCATTGCGCGACATCGGTGACACGTCGTCTGAATCTGGAAGGCCTTTCGCGACATTGGTGACACCTCTTCTGAATCCAGGTACCTGATGAACGACGTCGGTGACATGTCTTCTCAAGTCGGGCCTGCTTCGCGCGACATCAGTCACATGTCGTCTGAATCCGAACACCCCTTGCGGGACATCGGTGACACCTCTTCTCAACCTTAACGTTCTTTGCGCGACATTGGTGACATGTCATGAACCTGGACGCCTGTCGACAACTACAACAGTTGACAACTGGTGACAACTAGAATCCCTTCCCCCCCCCCCCCTCCTCCCCTTCCCTATACTTCCTCCCAACACACTCCTTCAGCACTTCTGTGCAAACAAACACACCCACAAACAAACGCACTCACCCACAGACAAACGACCGTTCTCGCTTATATATAGTAGGATAGTACGGGCTTTAAACGCAAGAAACTATAACGGCACATCAGTACCAGGCTGTCCAATAATTCCTGTCCGAAAATTTTCAAAATTCTATAATTTTCCTTAGAAGTGTTATAATATCAGGCAAGTGTAAAACCTTCTAGAAGGTTCTCCAGAGGTCCACGCTAGGGGTATATAAGGCGCAGTCGCCGCGTCTAGCTACCAGTACAAGCTAAAATGGACCAAGGTCGAATTCGTACGTTCGTGTACTACGAGTGGCTGCTGGGCAACGACACGGGCACCGCGGTCGCCAACATCTGCAGAGCGTGCAAGGAGGATGCAGTGTCCCAACGCACAGTCAGGCGCTGGTTCAATCGTTTCGAGAGCGGCGACACGAGCCTCGAGGACAGGGAGCGCAGCGGGAGGCCTTCTACGGTGGATGATGACGAAGTCCGTCGCTGTATCAAGGAGAAGCCGGAAGCCACCACCCGTGAACTTGCGGCGACGCTCGGCTGCAGCAAGTCCAGCATCCACAATCGACTCAACTTACTCGGCTACCACAAAGTTCTGGCCCGTTGGATCTGACGGACGCCAACAAGCAGAGCCGCGTGGCCCACGTGGCATAGGAGACCCAGCAGAAATTGGCGACCCTCGGCTGGGAGACTTTTGCCCATCCGCCGAATTCCCCGGACCTCGCCCCCTCCGACTACCACTTGTTCCGCCCGCTGAAGCACCATTTGGCCGGAAGAAAATTCACCAACTACGACAACCTCAAATCCGACATCGCGGACTTCTTCGAGTCGCAACACCCGGAGTTCTGGGCGAAGGGCATCGGCGACCTGCCCAATCGATGGGCCACTGTTGTGGATAACTGTGGTGATTATATTGTTGATTAGACTTGTTTTCAATAAAGTTGGAAAAAATTAAAAATGGCGAAATTTTCGGACAAGAGTTATTGGGCTGCCTGGTGGTTTAACCGCGCCGAGTAGTAAGACTTCCGGGACAAAAGGTACTTATTGAGATTTTGCCCGACGATACGCAAGGTGCGTGGCAAGGGTGGTACATGCCAGTAAAGGATCTGCACCAGTTACCCATTCACTTTTTGCGCATCTGCTTGCTTCTTACATCAGCATTCGTGATCGCCTTGTCTCTTTGCTGGAACTGACAGATGTGACTCAAGTTGGTCGGGCAAAAATCGACGAGAAAAATCGACCCAAAAAGCTGCACTGCAACACAAAATGTGAACATAACAGGAATGGTTGGACGCTAGTGCGGTTTGTGGCTCGAATTCGCTGACAATAGTGCAGTTATCAGAACGTTTCAATTGGCCTATTCACTCAACCGATGGATAGTGTTACGGAAATTGTTGGTAATACGTCTGCTAGGTCTATTCATGCATTATTCACCTTGTTCTGGAACTGTGCACGCTTTATTGACCTTCAAACAGCGCGAATAAAGCAGTTAGTGTGTCGCTATTTGAGCCGTTGGCCAAAATTGTTATCCGCTTTGTTCCTCTTTCTTCCATCAGACCTTGGAGAAGTCTTCAATACTACCAGCCCAAACAGCTGTTAACATTACAGTGCACATATATCATGGAAAACAAATCCTGATCAACACTCCTAAATGGAAGACTAACCTTACAACTGAATACTGAAGAGGGCCGCCAAACATCCACCGATTGACGCGGACGTGAATGGATGAGCTTCAGCCCCGACAGATCAGAGCCCCGAAGAGTATCATGCGGTAACACAGGAACTGGGTCCTTCGCAGAACTCCGAGCTGCATAGTCCAGAGGCTATCCGATGGACTAGGGAGCTCGGAGTTCTGCGAAGGGTCCAGTCCCTGGGTTACCGCTTGATACTCTTCGAGGCTCTGATCTGTCGCGGCTGAAGCTCATCCATTCACGTCCGCGTCCATTGGTGGATGTTTGGTAGCCCTCTTCGGTATTCGGTTCTAGGGTTAGTCTTCATTTGGAAATGTAGATCAGTATTTGCTTTCCTTGGTGCGAGTACACTGTAATGTCAACAGCTGTTTGGGCTGGTAGTATTGGAGATTTTCCGACTTCTCCAAGGTCTGATTGAGGAAAAGGAAACAAAGCGGATAACAATTTCGGTCAACGGTTCAAATAAGAACACATTAACTGCCGTATTCGTACCACTTGAACGTCAGTGAAGTGTCCACAGTTCCGGAACAAGGTGAGTAATGCAGAAGTGGACGTAGCAGACCTAGTAGTCACAATTTATATAAATAACACTATCCATCAGCTGAGTGAATAGAGCAATTGAAACGTTCCGATAACTGTACTATCGTCAGCCAATTCATGCCATAAGCTGCACTGGTGTCCAACCGTTTGTGCTACACTCGAGGTGGGAAACCTATTTCCCCTCCATTTTCCATAGTTCATATTCATGGTGCAGTGTGTTTGCCCGACCAGGTTCGGTCGCATTAACTAGATCCAGCGGAAAGACAAAGCGATCAGGGATGTTGATGTAAGAAAGCAAGCTGCGGCGCGGGAAGTGAGTAGGTAACTGGTGTAGAGCCTTGACTGGCTAGTGCCAGTCTTCCCACGTGCTTTATATCTCGTCGGGCAAAAAACCAACAAGTACGATATGGATAAATAGTTCAGGTCCGGACTCGTGGACGCGGCCGGAAGTAAATCCTCCCCGATTTACCTCGACGGCCACTTACCCGCCACTTTCCGGGAATATACCTCTGTTTCTGATTAATGACAGCCAAAGCAAGGGTTCTGCTCCGCTGCCAGGGAAAGATTGCATTGGGTCAGAAATTAGCAGCGGAGCAACTTTTGCTGTGGAGGTAAAAGCCCGTGCCTACCGTAACCGGTCGAAAAAACCGATGTCAGATTTGTGATCAGCACCCTAAATAACCCCTAGACGAAGCTTGTGCGAAAAACTTTTCTTCGACCTCTTCTCGACCCCTGGAGTCCTGAAAGTAAATGCAATAGTACCGAAAAGTGTCGAGTTAAAAATTGTATAAATAAATAAAACTCACCATAAAATTTGGTTCCTTAAACCGAGATTAGGAGTTAGGGTTCATTTTTCCACTGTCAGGAAGGGATCTACTGCTTATCTGGCACTAAAAAGTGGTTTCAACCACTCTTCATAGAATTTTGGACCTTTCAAATGTGGGAAGGCTTCCCTGAAGTTCTAATTGTATTTTTATTGTTCCTGTTGTTTCAAGAGATATTTGTTGTGGGATGTTGCATGTTTCGTCTGTTTTATCACTTGACTGTCTTAATAGCCATTATCAATAAATAAACGAAATGATTCGCTTCGCTTCAGATTGTGAAATCATTCGGAGGAGGCGATGCAGTGACGTCCAAGAAGCTGTGGGCTCAAGTCGCTCGCAAGCTGAATGTTCGCAGTCATAACGGGGCATCCAACATCAAGGCCTACTACCTCAAAGTCATACAGCCGTTCGTAACGGTGTTAGAGGTGAACCGGCTGGTTATCTGCTTTCGTGACTGTATGACAAATCCAGAGTCTCTATAGAGTTCGCCACCCCCCGAATCGGATCCATCGAGTGACACGGAAACGAAGGAAAAAGAGGAATGTGAGCCAACGATGCAAGGCCGGAGAAGAGCACCACGACCGCAGGGACGAATGATGGCCGGTCTTCCGCAGCCGAAGCGAAGCAAGACGACGACGTCGCATAAAAGTGAGACGATTTCTCCGTCTGGCTGACATCAGGTGTCTTCTGATGTCCGTTTTTGCTTCTTCAGAGAAGATCGATCCTATGGAGAGCGTGTTCTGCGCGGTATGCGGTAGTGGAGATGATGAAGATCGACTGTTGCTTTGCGAAGACTGCGACAAGAGCATCCATACCACTTGCTGCGAGCCGCCTTTGAGTGGCGTGCCGAAGGTACGATCATCTGCACATTATGAAATTTCCTCGCATGTTCGAGATCACCTTTTTCTATGTGCATCATACCTTTTTTGGACTAATTGGGCACATTTTTGTTACATTCCATCTTATTTATGTTATGTTTTCACTATTGTCCTTTCACGACCCTATAGGTCGAAAAAAATTCCGCCCTAAGGGCCTATTCATATTTCGCGCCAAGAGAGACTCGTCCCCCGTGTAAAACATGCACATCGATTAAAACCGGATGCGCGCCGCCGAAAAGTGTTCATACTCGAGCGCTGGCGCCGTCGCTCCAGTCGCTCTTGTCGCCTATAGCCGCATGCACACTTTGCAGCGGCGGCAGTAGCAGCCGTGATTAAGCATAGGAGCATCGATTTGGCGGGAATCGATGCCGCTATGCTTCATCACGGCTGCCGCTGCCGGCGCTGCAAAGTGTGCATGCGGCTTATTCGTACTTGCGGTGCTGCGCACGCCACGCGCGCTGCGCTCTCGTCGCTCATGCAAAACATGCAAATCGATTAAAGCCGAGCGAGCGCCGCCGAAATCTGTTCATACTCGAACGTTGTCGCTGTCGCTTCAGTTGCTCAAGTCGCTGCTGTCGCCTATTCATCCCGGGTGCTGCGCACGCTGCGCTCTCGTCGCTGTTGTCGCTGCCATCGCAACGTATGAACAGGGCCTATCCTCGCTCAGGGGGGTCGTTGGGAGTGCTGGTCACGAATCTGACATCTGGTTTTTGAAATTTCGGCCGATTACATAGGTTACAGTAGGTACGGGTGACTAAGGCCGTCGAGGTCATAATCACCGATTTCGCCCAAATCTTGCCCAGGCGGTCATTCGGGGTGCTGATCGCGAATGTTACATCCGTTTTTAGTATTACGCTGGAGGGATGAGATCGGGGACTATGGCCTCGACGGCCTCAGTCACCCTACCTACTGTAACCTACCGTATTTGTCAGTTTTGGTATTACACACGGTAAGTTACGGTAGGTAGGCTAAAGTCCCCAATTTTCCCCAAACTTTGCCAAAGGGATCATTTGGGGTGTTGGTCACGAATTTGACATCCCTTTCTGGTATTACGCTGGAGGGGTGTGATAGGGAATTAATCTCGACGGTCTCAGCCACCCTACCTACTGTAACCTACCGTATTTGACATCTATTTATGGTGTTACGCACGGTAAGTTACGGTAGGTAGGGTGACTAGGGTCGTCGAAGTCATAGTCACAGATTTCAGCCAAACTTCGCACGGGGGGGGGACTTATTTGGTGTGCTGATCACGAATCTGACATCCGTTTTTGGTATTACGCTGGAGAGGAGAGTTCGGGAACTGCTAATCACGATCTGACATCGGCATTTACGGTACGTTAGGCCTCGTGCATACTTCCCGTCGCCGCGATTGAATCGCGGCGATGAGTTTTGCAGAGCGACGCGAAAGAATTTGAATTTCTCTGTGCTCTCGCATCGCCCATCGCTCTGCAAGGGAGCGCGACGGCGATCCGTCCAGGACCAGCGCTAAATACCGCGCGCGGCGCGAAAAAGTATGCCATGCCCGCGATGGGCGCGGGAAGGCATCGCACACGCCGACCGCCACTGTTGCGGCGGCCGCGGCGAAGTTTTCTTTGACTATTAGGCCGCGTGCGGCGGAATGGCCATGAACTGAGCGCCGCGATGGCATCGCGGCGATGGAGGTATGCCCCCGGCCTTACGGTAGGTACGCTGGGCTAATGCCGTCGGGGTCATAATAGCCAATTTCGCCCAAACCTCGCTTAGAGGGAGTCATTTGGAGTGCTGATCAAGCAAAAGACATTCGTTTTTGGTATTACGTTGGAGTACGGTATGTTACGGTGGGAAGGGTGACTAAGGTCATGATCACCGATTTACCCCCCCCCCCCTCCCCCCCTGTTGTGAATATACCCAACCAGGGTCTATATCTAGATATATTATTCTACTATTGTATTCTGGCATATAGGACACCTCGCTCTGAATGATAAGACTTAAGACGCTTAGGTAGGCAATATAAGATAAGAACCATTGAATATCATCCACAGGCATAACCTAGCAATACCGCAAGTAGGCACTCATGATTGTAATCTCCCGTGGTGCTCGAGTGCGGCACCGTCTTTCAGGTTTACTCTGATGATACCGACTGGGCGGCCAGAGTGTCGCCATATCGCGGCTACGCCCACTGAAATTGTGTATATATACGATGCATGTACCACTATTGGGGGTTCTACTATAAAATCGTGAGAATAAACCTTTGTTCCACTGAATAGTAAAGCCACCCCATTGGTAATCCACCAAATTGGTGCATCGACCGTGGAAAAAACCCAAGTCTGCGCTAGTTCTCGTCAGTGAGAAACAGACGGGTTTTTATTAGCTTTCTTTGCGAGTTCTCTTCGGAGAAACCAGAAAGCAACCCTAAGTCCTTTGCGAGTTCTCTTCGGAGAAACCAGGACTTGATTGTCAGCTGCGCTAGTTCTCTTCGTGAGAAGCAGCCGACAACCTAAAAAAAATCAAACCTCAATCCACCTCCTGATCCTACACGTACCTACCGCAACCTACCGTACTCCAGCTTAATAACAAAAACTGCAATCGGCCGAAATTTCAAAAACAGATGTCAGATTCGTGATCGGCACCCCGAATAACCCCTGAGCAAGGTTTGGGCGGGAAAATTTTTAGACCTCTTCTTGATCTCTGCATTCGTGAATGTACAATAGTGCCAGGATGTATTTATTTATTTTCACGTAGAAAATCACGCGCAGATAGAAGCAAATGATAAACAACAACAAAAAAATGTGATGAAGGGTGGAATATGCCGTTTTCTCGTCAAACTGGGATTTTCATTTTACATGAATGCACTGCGCAATCCTTTCATGTAACGCAGCAGCAGATTCTTAGATCTCCAGCATGTCAGCGGTAAACCTATAATTTTGTTTAAGGTCAAATGATAAGAATTTTGTGTTTATTAAAGCAGTGTAGTTTTCCTTTTTAAGACATTCTACAAAGGTGAATTGTTAATAAAAAAATTCGAATGAAAATAATTTTAACTAAGGAGCGTCTGACTTTGTTTGCAGAATGGCCATATAATTTTAAAGTATCGGTTTGAATTTGGAATATGTTCGGTTTGATATGTTTTGTTGCTTGTTGTCGCTTTGTTGTTATTGTTGTTATTCTTGTTACGATTGTGCGCTTTGTGCTTTTGAATTATTATAGAAATATAGGGGGATTTTTTAAAATTTTTTAAGTTTTTATTTTATTTTATAGGTTTGCATTATGTTGGAATGAAAAAAGTACAGTTAAAGTGAAAATGGTGTATATTTTCTAGTGACTGGTTGACATTTTAACATTCCTCACACAGTCACGGCCACAAAATCCTCTTCCATTTTTGTATTCCTTTCGATTTATACTATTTTCACGCGGAATTGGTCAACTTTCAAATCACATTGAACACATCATGTGAAATTGGACACGTTCGTAAGCTTGCTTAAGACTTTTAGAATCAAAGCAAAGCTTCCAGATCGAGATCGATATGAGCTTCTCCTACATTAAAAAAGCATAAAGGACGGCGTTACTCAATCCCTTCTGGGATGCGCCAGCGCATTCTACTTCTACGTGATGTCGTGGAGGCGACATGAATCCGTATTTGGCCATACACTGGCACTTGCGGTGGCCAGCCGATGAACAAGTCAGCGCTTTATCCTTCCCAGACAAGTCTGGTACCAATTCACCGACCCCGGAGGGATGGAGGGCTTGGTTGGTCTGGGCGGGAAATCCGAACCAGGAACCTGGTATCGGGTGCACGCGACAGTCGCGCCTCCTCCGACTGCGCTACACGCGCCCACTGCGCTACACGCGCCCTTCTCCTACATTAGACTAAATATTCCAGAAAGGATAGTATATGTATTTTTTGTGCAAGGAAAATTTTGATATGATGTCCTTGAAGTTTTGTTTCACCTACCCAATAAGTTAACACTTTGTTTGAAATTTTATAAAATTCTCAGTTTTTTGCGGAAAACAAGTGGTTTATAGCTTGTTTTAAAGAGCAGGAGGGCGGAAATTTTTTGGTGCTAAAAGAAAAGATTGCGCCATGCACTCATTCATGACGTCGCGATCCTTGCTCGATTGATAGCAAAATTGCTGTCTGCATGGAATTTCACACATGCAAATGATACAACAAAAGCAGTTGTAAAGACCACACTTCGATGCTTCAATTAAGCAGCATTTACACTGTCAGTAACAGAAAAATCGCGACGAGCTTTTCGAGTGCATGGCACAGTCTGGTTTTTTGAAGGGGGTAAATGGTTGCTGCCTTGTTGCGCCTAGAGCAAAGTTTAATTTATTCCTTTTTCTCAATTTTTTAAAATAAAATTGTTACACTCATTCGTTCGGCTGCGTTAAAAATTTCTAGAGAAGTTTACCAAATTTTCAGAACTCTAAACCTAAAACACTAAATCATTCTAACCATCCTGGGGAGTGTCTACTTTATTCTGTAAGAAGTTCTTTTCGATTTGGATGACGTTCAGTCTGATTTCAAAATTCTTGGGCTAGCATAGAAGAGTGTCCAATTTATCGTGAAAAGTGTCCAACTCGACGTGAAAATGGTATATATTCGGTTGTCCCATAAGTCCCCGTCGTTTTTTTCAACGATTTATTGCGGATTCCGCCGGCGGTCTCTTGCATAGCGCTATACAGCTATCGAAAAAGAATGATTTACTCTATCAGAGCGTGCATTGCATTTCTTTTTCATCCTGAATGTCTTGTCAATTTTCAGTTCATTAAATTGAAAAGTGAAAAAGTGCAAAAGTATCTGCGCAGTTGTTCTCTCCGCTTAGGTTCGGAATTTTTTTGCGCAGTTTTTCATAGCATTTGGAAGATAATGTTCTGTACTAGAAGAATACGTGTTGGTCCTATTTGCTCACCTGTCCTTTATTGGTTTTTAGGTTATCTAATTAGGACGTCCGACTTTTCCGTCCGAATTTTTACCGACAGCTCTGCTCTGCGGTGGACTTTTTTGCTTGGTGTTATACGTCGTTCGAAAGAGGATGTGTTGATCAATAAGAATTTGTGTCGCGTTTATTGGCTCATGCTGATTTCTCTCGAATGTCAACAACTCAGCAAGGAGGACTCAACTGAGCAAGGAGGATACTCGACAGAAATCAGCATGAGCCAATAAACGCGACACAAATTCTTATAAAGCAAGACATCCTCTTCCGAACGACATATAACATTAAGCAAAAAAGGCCACACTAGAGCAGGAGCTGTCGGTAAAAACTGGGACGGAAAAGTCGGACGTCCCAATCTGATGCCCTAAAAATCAATAAAGGACGAGTGAGCAAATAGGACCAACAGGTATTCTTCTAGTACAGAACATTATCTTCCAAATGCTATGAAAAACTGCGCAAAAAATTCCGAACCTAAGCGGAGAGAGCAACTGTGCAGATGGCCACTTTTTCACTTTCTCACTTCCACTTTAACGACCGAAAAATTGACAAAATTCAGGACAAAAAGAAATGCAGTACATGCTGTGATAGAGCAAGTTACTCTCTTTCGAAAGTCGTATAGAGCTATGCAAGAGACCGCCGGCGAAATCCGCAATGGATCGTTGAATAAAACGGCGGGACTTAAGGAACAACCTAATATGTATATGTTTTTATATTATTTATTTTATTTTTTCTTTCTTTCTTTGACAGTGTTTAACGACAGCTTATTATGTGCTCCTCTTCTTCGCTAGAGAGTCATAGGAATATAAATCAAAAGTTCTGATGGAGCTAGATTTAAAGGCACTTTATTTACTTTCTAACCAAACTATATCTATATTCGTTCTCTAATTCTATTTCTTTTTGTTTTCCTTTGAACTGTATTCGAATTTGCGTAGTACATCGGCAGTTTACATCATTTCATCTCACCTCAATCCTATCGCTATTCAGGGCGAATGGCGATGTCCGAGTTGCGTCGCGAAGGAGGTCTCTAAGATTGGTCTCAACTACGGTTTCTATGATGCCCATGTCAAATACAATCTGTTCACTTTTGCCGAATATGCGAATAAGTTCAAAACTGACTACTTCAATGTGAATGAACCGGAGGTGGGTTCGATGCAGTTGAGTTGATCTTCACGAATTGCTATTCAGTTCGCTGTTGCTCTTTAGGATGTATCTGATGAAGATGTAGAACGAGAATTCTGGAGGATTGTCTTCGACGCAGAGAATACGGTGTCTGTAAAGTACGGAGCGGATTTGATTACGAGCAAGGTGGGCACTTTTTCAACGAATCTCTTGCATTTTTGTGGCCTAGCGCCTGTCCCGGGCGATTTCGAAGTGCTGGCTTTAAGGTAGGCAGCGGATTCCCCCGTAAAGGTGACGATCATCGTGGAATTGATGCCAAGCAGAAGCAGCTGTACGCGAATCATGCATGGAATCTGAACAATTTGCCGGTGCTCAGAGAGTCCGTGCTGTCGCACATCGAGACCGGCATCTCAGGTGAGCGCTCAATGCTACGGTTACCTATCTGTGAATCTGATTTCGGAGCTCTTACAGGGATGATGGTGCCATGGGTGTATGTGGGGATGTGCTTCAGTACGTTCTGTTGGCATACGGAAGACCATTGGACGTATAGCATAAACTACAACCATTGGTGAGTTAGCTTCAGATATCGGAAAGCATCATTGGAAAGCGATGTTCAAGTGAAATTAAGCACTATGAATGCAATCTGGACACTTTAGTAGCCAAAGTGAACATCTTCCAGTTCAATAAGTCATCTTCCAAACTGGTGCGGACGCTCTCCAGAATTATCAAAATAAATTTTTGCATTGGGAAAAGTTACTATTACCAAGCAATCGCCGCCTTTCGAGTATAGATTGATTACCATAACATTTTTAAAATTATAGTTCAGCAGAAGCCCTCTAAAATCACCACCGTATTGAAAACTTAATAAAGATTTAACTTCTCCATGAAAATAATGGATCAAAGTTTATTTTAAAGTGTAGGAAACAGTAATTTTTGAGCATAATAAGAAAAGAGATTACAACACGTTCAGAACGTCGCAATTTTTCGTTTCTTTTTTCTTCTGATTGGTAGTAAATATTTTGTTTTTGTGGAGTTGCCACTCAATGACTATCGATATTGTCGATTTTCTCTCAGATTTAACCATCTAGGTGAGAGTTAAGTGATTCTGATCGTCGACGGAAGGCCTTCACAGCAGGGGAAGGCAATCAATATCATTTCGGCATTGTCGCCTTCTTCAGAGCTTGGAAAAGTCGAAGTCATTTGAGAAACTACCCTCCCAAATGCCATTTCATTCTGCAGGAACCCATCCAAAAGACTAAGAAACTACGAAAACGACTCCGTCAGAAGTCGAAAACGTGGCTAACCTTAGATGCGGGCAAAAGGCGTCCACCATCACCCTGGCTAGACGAAAGATGTGTGAATGAGCTTAGAGCCCCTGAGACTTCCCGCCTTAGGGACCTAACGGGTCATAACCCAGAGGTCAAAACCCGCAGAGGCGACGTACGGCTTGGCTGTGACCCAAGAGCTGGTGCCATACGTTGCCGTCTGCGGGTTTTGACCTCTGAGTCATGGCCCGTCAGGTCCCTAAGGGCCTCTACAGAGTCTCGCGGCAGCACCCCGAGAACTCGTCCATATCGCTTCCGCCGCAGTGGGACCCACGCTGCCACTGTGGTGGAAGCGGCGGCACGGACGAGTTGTCGCGGAGCCGCCGCTCGCAAAGGTCCCCGAGGGCTGCCGTAGCTCACGGCGGCTCTCACCCGCAGTGCCAGGAGCTGCGGGTGAGACCCGCCGCAGGGCGTGGTCGGGTTGGAAGCTTTAGGGGAGGGGGTTTTCTTTGGTTTTCGGCTCTCGTTTTCATGCTTTTTCATGCTTCTGCATTGCTAACCATTTCGCTAACGTAAATAAGTGTAGAAGTACGAGTAAGAATAAGTTAGAATTCTTCCGACTGTGGTAACACTAGCCGTACGGTGGGCTCGTGATAGCGCAGTCGGAAGAAGCGTCGGGCGTCGCGTTCACACGGAATCGAGGTTGTTGGTACGGGCCTTGTACAGGCAAGGCAAGTCTTTCATGCTTTCAACGCCACTGACTTGGCACCAAAGTTCTCTGGGAAGGTCAAAACTTGGCTTCCCATTAGCTAACCGCCGCAGGTCCTTCTTACGTCCAAATATGCTTTCAGACGGCCTGCAGACAACCCGTAGAATGGTTGGTGGAGTAATTAGCACAAAGCTCTATTCTTTACCTATACAACGGTACTGAAGAACCTTTTCAATAAGTGCTCATTATTGATGAGCAGGTCGGCTAAAGTTGTCATTGAATGAACAGTGCGCTTTCAGCTGGATCAGAATTCGCGTTTTGCTGCACTTATGGTCTTTCACAAAATCGCCATCGAGCTCACGTATACTACATAGTTGTATACGTAGGTTGAACGCACTGAAGGCGGCTCTAGGTTTTTGCTCGATATGGGAAGAATCCAAAATGAATTAAGCAATTGCTATGGCTGCTGTGTTTACGTTCTTCTCTAAGCTAGTCCAAGATATTTGAAATCAAAGCAAATTCTTCCAAATCGAAGTGGGCTTTTCCTAAATTAAACTGATAGAAACGTTCCAAGAAAGAAGGTTAGTATAATTTTTTGTTCGAGGAAAGTTTTAATACAATTTTCTTTGATGTTTTAATTCACGTACCCAATAAGTGAAGACCTTGTTTGAGATTTTATAGATTTCATATTTTTGAGGAAAAATAATGGTTTGAAGCTTGTTTGAAAGAGCAGAAAGGCGGCCAATTTTTCTTGAAGAAAGGACGACACCAAGCCGTCATCCGAAACGTCGCGATTTTTATTCAATTGACAGCAAGATTTCTGTTTGCATGGAGTTTCACATCTGTAAACGATGTAACAAAAATAATTGAAAAACTCACATACACACATATGATGTCTCATGTAAGCAGCGTGAACACCACCAATCAAATAAAAACCGCGACGACCTTTTCAGTGTTTCAGCCGGCAAAAGTACGCAGCATTGCGTCCAATAACCCTTGCGGCGCCGCACCACCCGCCGTTGTCATGGCGGGTCCGCGGCACCCGCAAGACTCTGCTGCCGGCCTAAGGCGGGAGGTCCCAAGAGCTCTAAGCTCATTCACCCATCTTTCGACCAGCTAGGATGACGGTGGTCTCTTCTGTCCGCATCTAAGGTTAGCCACGTTTTCGACTTTTCACGGCGTCGTTTTCGTAGCTTCCTAGCCTTCTGGATGGGTTCCTGCAAAGTGGCATTTGGGAGGTAGTTCCTCAAATGACTTCGACTTTTCCAGGTTCTGAAGAAGGCGACAACGCCGAAACGTAAGCCATAATAAAGACTTGTACCAACCTTGGCTACGCTGAACAAACTACTCGTCTATTGCAACATCAAGACACCAAGGTTCATCGAGAGTCGAACACGACAATCAATATCAATCGATTTTCTCTCAGATTTAACCGATCAGGGTGGGACTTATTTGGTTATGATCGTCATCAGAAGGTCTTTACAGCAGAGAAGCATCCAATATCGATCGATATTATCGATTTTTTCTCAGATTTAACCGATCAGGGTGGGAGTTAAGTGATCGTTACCGTCAACGGAAGACCTTCGCAGCAGGGAGAAGGTAATCAACATAACATTGACTGATATTATCGTATTTCTCTCAGATTTAAGCAGTCGAGGTGGGAGTTCCATGATTATGTTTTAAAGTTCCCAACACTGTGGGGTTCCCCTGTTCGGTTAGGTGAATTATTTTTGTTTAAATTTTAATAATTATTTTTTATTTTCTTCGAAGAAATGAATAGTACATAATTAGTAATTAATTGCGATCAATGTAGATTCGAAAGCGACGTTTGCTCTCGAGTAGTAGTGAATTTTTCAATAAAAACTTGTTTTGACCTTCATAGAGAGTGTCTGCTTTGTTCTGAAAGACGATTGATTGGTTTCGATTTGAAAGGTGTTCAGTTTAGTTCGAGAAGTATCCAGTTTCCTTTGAAAGTGTTCAGTCTGATATGAAAATGGTATCTATATTCAACGTTGTTTGGTTCAGGGGAGAGCGCAAGATCTGGTATGGAATCGGTGGCGACAACGCTGTCACATTCGAAGAGGTGCGATCGGTTTTACTCCTTTTCATTAAGGGTTTCTTATCCGAAGATTCATGTCTCTGGCGGGATTTATTCTTTAGTCGACGTGCGCGCGGCGTTGTAGTAGCTACGAATATCGATCACAAGCGCGACCTAATCGATACCAGTAGTTTTCATAATGCCGCGCCGCCTCGCGGCTGAAGTATAAATCCAGTCTTAGCAGTAAAAGAGAAAAAGGCTGAAATATCAAGTAGAAAAGCCAGATTCTTCAGATTTAGCTGCTTTAAACCTTTCACAATTGAGTTAGCGCTGATGGCTTGTTGTGAGAGTCCTCTTTTAGGCGGTCCGTAAACTGGCCCCGGGCGTAACCATGCAGAAGGACATATTCCATCACATGACGACGGCCGTCAATCCGGCTATTCTGCGAGCGATGGGCGTGAAGATCTGGACGGTGAGCGAGTTACTGCTCTGTAGTCGATTTTCGTCGCATATAAGTGGAAGTATTGCAGGTGCATCAAAATGCGGGAGAGTTTGTGATCACCTTCCCGAGAGCCTACCATGCCGGCTACAATGAGGGTCTGAACTTTGCCGAAGCCGTGAATTTCGCTCCGATTGACTGGGTGGGTTTTCGATCGTTTGAGAGATGTGCTTCGAAATTCTTCTTCACGTCCTTCTCCTTTAGCTGAGCAAGGGTCGACAGTGTATCAACGAATACGCGGATGTTCGTCGATTTTGTGTGTTTTCCCACGATGAACTTGTTCTGAAGATCGCGTCGGCTTGTGACAAGCTGGGAATCGCGATGAGTCTCGCCACGTTGGATGAAATGTTGGAGGTGGGCCTTTCTGACGGTGATTCTAGTGGTTTGAGGAGAACGGAAATGCGAAAGGACACCCGTTAAGGTGGTCTGACTTTTGCGGGCACCATAGCCGACCGTGAAAATCTTTTCGGTTTGTCGAAAAGTGCATTTAAAATGTTTGTTAGAAGAAACGTCACCTTCTGACCAGCTTTGATCTTATCAGTTTCTTCAGTTTTAATGCGTTCTTCAAACGTGTTTTGTACGCACTGACGTTAGTATCAAATTTTTGAAGATTGCGAAGCGGGAGACGCAGGAGAGGACGAACATCGTCAAGCACGGAGTGAAGTTCTCACAACGGGAGAACTTTGAGCAGATCGCCGACGATGCTCGTGTGTGCAGGTACAGCAGACTTTTTTGTGGCCTCAAGATGGGTGGGTCAGCCTCGGGTGGGTCAGCCTCTGGTTATATCCGCGTGTCTCCGAAACCGAAATCACCGGTCAGAAAGTCGATTAAATCGAGCGATATTGGCCCCCGATTCAAGCTTCTTGCCTGCTGTGAAGGCCTTCAGTCGACGATCATAATCACTTAAATCCCACTCTGATCGGTTAAATCTGAGAGAAAATCGATAATATCTATGGATATTCATTGTCTGATCTATCTGTGACACCTTCTCCCTCTTAGCGGACCACGTCTTCAGTACGTCCTCTAAATCCCTAGGTCCTTTCGCGACGTATTCGGCACGTCTTCTGAATCCCCTGGCACGTAGAAGATGTCATGGTGTTTTCCGCTATTTTTGCGTCCCTTGATTTGTGCCCGGTAAATTCGCAAGGCAGAAGTTTCGGACCGGTTTAACGACATCTGGAGAAAATCGATAATCTGATCAATATCGATTGATGGCGACCGATTCTTCAAAAACAAACTTCAGATTCGTGTTCAGAGACCTCGAATACCCCCAGGGCTAAAGTTTCAGACCGCCTGAACGACATCCACAAAAATCGATAGTTTGATCAATATCCGATTGATGGCGATCGATACTTCAAAAACGAACTTCGGATTCGTGTTCAGCGACCTAGATTCCCCCAGGGCTGAAGTTCCCAGGCAGATAGAAGACGTCTGGGTATTTTTCGCTATTTTCGTGTCGCAATTCCTCCCCGGGCGCGTGTAGCGCACTCGGAGGAGGCGCCGGCTGTCGCGTGCATCCGATACCAGGTTCCTGGTTCGGATTTCTCGCCCAGGCCAACCAAGCCTTCCATCCCTCTGGGGTCGGTGAATTGGTACCAGGCGTGTCTGGGAAGGGTAGAGCGCTGACTTGTTCATCGGCTGGCCACTGCAAGTCATTGTATGGCCAAATACGCATTCAAATCGCCTCCACGACATCCCGTAGAAGTAGAATGCGTGGCGCATCCTAAAAGGGATTGAGTAACGCCGTCCTTTATCCTTTAATTCCTCCCCTCCTCCGAATTTCTCATTATTTCTGCTATTTTATGACTCAATGTCGATTGATGTATGACTCATTGCGCTAGCGCGCTATTATACAATTATACAATTATAATGATAGCTGTCAGATTTGTTTTCATTCTACTCTGGGCTGTGTTTTTAGACTGTACAGGTTGCACCCATCCAGCTTGATCTGTTGAGAGTTTTTTCGTTTACATAGGCAATGTCCATGAAAACTTGCCCAGCTGTTCACTCTATGCTGTTGAATAGGCTCTGCAACACGACGCTGTTTCTCTCCGCTCTGTGCTGTCCACACGGGAAGACTGTCTGCCTTGAACACATGGATCATCTGTGCGGGAAATGTCCTCTGTCGGAATGTGTGCTTAAGTTAGTTTTTCTTTTTCTCGTCGTTAAAAGGATATTCTCGATTCTTTAAAAATTTATTTAAGATATCGCTTTACGGTTGATGAGCTCAATGACATGGTACATAAGTTGGAAGAGCGAACTACGCTTTACTTTGACTGGAAGGAGGAAGTGGACAATTTACTGAACGATTCGCGACACAAGCCAAGTGAAGATTTCCGCTGTTGATTTAAGTTTAGAGCTTTGGACGTTTCGCAAAATAGAGCGGTCACTTTCTACGTGTTGAATACCAGCAGAAAGTAGAGACAAACGTAAGTACAGCGAGAACAAGTAATAGTGTATGTGCTGCTTATTTAACACAGCAGAGTGAAGACGCGTATGCCTTTAACAACTGTTTTCGCTGTTTCGCTAACAACTGTGGTAGTCTACGTAGACGAAATTTTTACATTCAATCAAATGAAAATCGCCACGAGCCTGACAAGTGCATGGCGCAATATCTCACTTTAGTATTAGGTTGGTGCATAAGTTCTCGGACATTTGATCCCTCCTGAATTGAAAGCACATTTTCCCGCCAAATTTCTCACATGTATCAACGCGTAAATGATCGATCGATAGAGAAAGGAAAGGGCTACAAAACTGTTCCTAACATTTACTTCTGCGTTGTTAACGTCAGCTATTATGGCTAAGCAATTCATCCTAACTGAGACGCATATTCGGCACGTCGTGTTATTCCTCCATCAATCTGGCCTCAATGCCAACGAATCGTATCGTCACCTGAAGGATGTTCACAACGAGAGTGCTCCTGCTCGAAGTACTGCGTACCAGTGGTTCTCGAAGTTTGCAGTTGGTGAATTCTTCGTTGAAGATAATGAACGAGAAGGGCGCCCGATGACACTGGATTTGGATGGCTTCCGAAGTGGAGTGGAAGCGGACCCATACCGAACCACTCGCGAACTATCAAGCACTCTTGGTGTCAGTCACTCGACAGTCGTTCGAGGATTGAAGTCGATTGGCAAGGTGCAAAAACTGGGTCGCTGGGTACCTCACGACTTGACACAGCATGACATGGATCGCAGAGCCGATGTCGCTCTGTCTCTCCTTACCCTCAGACGTACCCACGGATGGCTGGACAACCTTGTCACCGGGGATGAGAAGTGGATACTCTACTCTAATTATCACCTGCGTGCACAGTGGGTTGACGCAACTGGAGAGGCAGAGGACGTTCCGAAACCCAACCTTCACGTGAAAAAGGTGATGCTATGCATTTGGTGGAGCGTTCTTGGCGTAGAATACTGGGAGCTGCTGGACGAAGGGATAACAGTGACGGCAGAGGCTTACGTCAACCAGCTGAGGAAGTTGAGGGCCCACCTTCAAACCACACGAGGAGAGCAAGTGAAGGTGTACTTTCAACACAACAACGCTAGACCGCATATTGCTAGAGCGACGGCGGTTGAGTTGACGGACTACGGATGGACCGTTCGCCCACATCCACCTTACTCACCAGATCTCGCTCCTTCTGATTATCATTTGTTTTCAAGCCTTCAACGCTATTTGGACGGCCAGCAATTCAGGAACCGAGAGGACGTCAAGGAGGCACTGCTCACATTTTTCGAATCACAACCGGACACGTTTTGGAGAAAAGGCATCCATGACTTACCAGCGCGTTGGCGAAAGACAATCGATGTAAAGGGTGGTTACTTCAAATGATTTGATATTGTTGTTCGTATGTTGTGATAATAAATATTTCATGCCCCAAATGTCCGAGAACTTATGCACCAACCTAATAAATCGAAAATAGCGCTCTTCTGCGCTTCCAAACAACACTTAAACCAGGTGGAGAAAGAAATTTGAAAGGAAATCATATTAAATGTTCTTCGACAAAAAATTATTTCAAGCTAATCGCAGAGTTTCTTGTTCAATCTGGGAAACGCCCGTTTTGATTTTGAAGGTGTTCAGCTTCATTTCGAAGCCATCAAAAGTGCTTGGAAAATAAAAATAATTAGAAAAAATGATTATAAGAACCGCGATGTGTTGGACAAGGGCATGGTGCAGTCTGTTCTTTTGGCACTTGAAAACGGTTGTTTTTCTGCTATTTAAATCAATCTTCGTACCATTATTTTTCCGCAAAACATGAGAATTTCATAAAATTTTCGAACAATGTGTTCATTTACTGGGTAGGTGAATTAGAACCTCAAAGAAAGTCATGCTAAAATCTGGATCTATCCTAGTCCGGGGGGCCACATAACTAAAAAGTATGTAAAAAAAGGACATGGGGCTTACCGAGCGACTCCTGCAGAGCACGATAGATCCTAAAACAAAGAAAAAAACGAACTGATAAACAAAAAATAAAATCGCCGCGGTTTGACAACCGTATCGGCGGGCAAAGAGCGACGCAATGGAGTCGTGCCGCGTGCTGACCACCGCTTTACATGTTAGAACCAGGATATAACATGGTGAGGAGGGCGCATAAAGCCACCTAGCGCGTGCTGGCCGCCGCCTGGCATGTTATAACCAGGATCTAACGTTGTGAGGAGGACACATAACCTCACCCGCTTACAACCGCGGCGAAAACATTTTTTTTTGTTTTTTTTTTGCTCGTGAATTTTTCTGGTTTCGGTTCTATCGTGCTCTGTTGGAGTCTCTCGATAAGTCCCAAGTCGATTTTTCACATCACTTTAGTTATGTGGCTCCCCGGTCTAGGATAAATCCTAAAATCTTTTTTGTGCAAAAATATTTTAATTTTTTTGGAAGTCCCTATTTTAATGTAGAAGCTCGTTTTAACTTGAAAAGTGACAGCTCAATATCAAAGGGGGCGTTAGGCTTTTTTAGAAGAGTGTCCAATTTTTTAAAAGGTGTCTGATTCAAAGAAATTGTATGAGAAACCGAGAGGAATCTAACCACAACACATGGCGTCGTCAGGTTTTCTCTGTCCTTCCGTTGTCCATCAACTAGAGGGTCTTGTTTCGATTGTTTGTTGATGTCTATAGGGTGTTCTATTCTCGTTTTGATAACGTGTTGATAAGCTTACCCGAAGTCAAAAGTCATTTTCAGCGCTGAGTACCGTGGAGAGTCTCCTGGAGACGGCGCGCCACAAGCGTTTCCCACACACAAGTCCGTTGATGAAGCTCATTGATATCACGAAGAAGTGTCATTCTGCTGCTGAAAGGGCTCGAACGCTCCTTAATGGGAAGATTCGAACGAGGTAAGCCTTACTGATGGGGTGTTCAAGACTGACTCCTATCATTTATAGAGGAAAACTTCAAAATTTTATTAATTTTAGAATGTAATTCAATTGGCTTAGGTGGTTTTTATACGTCTACCGCGGCGCTGCGCATCAATTTAGAAGCGCGGCAGCTTTAAGGCCTAATAGAGCTGCAGCGGTTTCAGAGTGAAGACTCGTATTCAACGAGCAGACACGCGCCCAGACATTGCCGGAATTCACGCGCTCATTGAAGAGCTCCAAGCCCTTCCATGTGATCAGCAGAGCGTAATAGAGGAGCTCGAGGTCGGTTCATTGGTTAAGCGATACGATGCCGATGATCCTTTCGAATTCCGTGGTTTAAGACGCTCATTCGAAGAGTAGAAGACTGGCGCAAAGAGGCGAGTAAGGCGATTGCGATCTGTAATTCCGACAATCCGTTTTCGGTGGAGTGCAGCAGTCTGCGAGAGCTCGCGGAACGCGGCGAGAACTTTGATGTGCGACTTGATGAGGTAGATCAGCTCTGGCGGGTGAGTTTGTGTGCGGAGATCTCTTAAAGCTTTGCATTTGTCTAATGAATTCTTGCTGCAGACGATAGACATGCGAGAGTGGAATGAGCAGGCGAAGAACGTGCTGGAATGGTCGACAGCCGATGATGCCGAAGAGAGCGAGGATTTCCTAAGTATGAAGAGATTTAAGCACGAGGAGGTTCTTCGGTGAGTATTACTAGAAATTTTGCGCTTTTGAGCTAAATCCCTCTTCAAAGTTCCAAGGAAGCTTGAAGGCTTTCCGTAGTGAGTGGATAGGGTCATTACCCGTTGTTAAGACTGGTGGCTGACGGGGCGCGGTTGTTCCCGAATGGTGGGCCGTCGTCTCCAGTGAATCGTCTCCATTTTCTCATGAAGACTGCTCTTCTTGCCGAGTCGAAGGTTTGCATTCAAGACCTCTTGAAACTCTTTGAACAGCCTTTTGCCTAATACTTTCTACTGATTTCCAGGTTGAAGCTCTCTTTGCAAACTCTGAGGCCAATGACAACGATCTCGAAGAGGTTTGGAAGGATGTTCGTGGTTCGGACTGGTTCGACTCGAAAGGTTGTTACTTCCAAAAGTGCAGTTGTCAGCGCTGGCATCTTCGTATCTTGTGGGTTGTGGGATAATAGCGAGGTCTGTAGGCTGACATGGGACTCCAGACCTGGCCCCATGTCGGTGTTACCGCAAGGATTTATCTGCGCACATTCGCTCCCGGTCGTAGTAGACCGGCTCAGACAGGGTAGACTCGCTTACCGGGCTCCCCTTCCCGTTCATGACTCGCTCGCGCTTCGGTGGGACAATCAGTTATATTTGAAATGCGAAGGTATCGATCTCGTACCACACCAGGGGCCGGATTCATCAAAGTTACTGCAGTAAAAGTACGCCATAAAAGTTACGGTATTCTGGCTTGAACCAGTTCGCGTACAACATGTACACCGCTGTGTGCATAAGATTTATGAAACAATTACGACATAACACTGCAGCGTGTATCACACACACATACGCTAACTGCTTCCCGAATGGGAATGAGACTCTACACCCTTCGGTGTCGGACGAGGAGAAAGCCCACCTTTGAGCCATTACTCTGTTAGCCGGCGCGCTAACCAAAGATACGCTAGCTTTCTCCATTTACACATGTTGGCGGGGAAGTTGCCTCTCCAAACGAGAAGGTATCGATCTCGTACCACACCAGTGCTCCATAACTTCACGGTATTCTGGCTTGAACCAGTTCACGTACAACATGTACACCGCTGTCTGAAGGATTTATGAAACAATTACGACATAACACTGCAGAGTACTTCACACACAATAACTGCTTTCCGAATAGGAATGGGACTCTACATCCTTCGGTGTCGGACGAGGAAAAAGCGCATCTCTGAGCCGTTACTCTGTTAGCCGACGTGCTAACTAAAGATGCGCTAGCTTTCTCCTTTTATACAAGGTTGACGCGGAGTTTGCCTCTCCATATCCCAGATTCCGCTCCGCTCCTTAGGCTTAGTCAGAAGTGTGGACTCTGCCTGTCCGAGGGATTACTAGTCGTTAGAAGGTCGAATGCACGACCGCTCAAGAAAACGCATAACTGCAAGAGTGTTGACTCACACATGCGGGTCGGGTTTTATAGACAGAACGCGCCTCAGCCCCACGCACAGCTGCGATTGGTTGGCTCGGTGCGCTCCCACGTCTCTGCCGACACCGCTGCAGTTGATTCTGATCAAGTCTAATAGATAGAAGAAGATATGAGGTAGCTTTCAGCAGAGATTGAAGCAACGTCCTTTGTTTTACAGGCAGTAAAGTAGTTGTGGTGAATACTCTCTCGTCCCTTCCCGAAACCTCCTCTTTGCTTTTATGCGGCTGCTTTGACATTACTTACTAAAGCCACTAATTTCCACTACATTCTTCGTCTTTATTCTTACGAATCGATCTCGTTTTAGCGATGAGCAGATTGCGAGAAGAGCTGGTACGAGTGCGAGCTGTTCTTCAAAGGGTAAACGACACGGAGAAAGACATATCGTTACACGAGTACCTGGATCTGACCAAAGAGTGTGAAAGCTCAAAGTAGGTAAAAGTCACTCGACAGTATGGTTAAAGACTCCGAATGGCTCAAGCACTGTTTTGTTAGGTTTCTGATCAACTCTGAAATCCACAAGAACGTGCTAGCCATAAAGGACAGTTTGCTGAATTTCACGCACAGGCTCGTGAATCTGTTTCAAAGGCCATCGTCGTATTACAACTTGGTTGAGGTTGGTTTTCACATTGATTTCGAGAATATGCTGTGGTCATCACGGATATCTGCTTCAGATAATTCGCGACCGTGATGACCTGGCCGCTCTAGTTGAAGGACAATCGCTTCCACGTTACCTAATGGAGGATTTGGAACCGGAGGAGCAGTGGTACGTCAAAGTTATGTATGCGTGTCATGTATGCTGCGGTCGGCGACCCTAGATGCAGATGCGATCCCTGAAAGTGAGCTTCTAACCACCCCATGAGACGCCAGAGGGTCACCAGGATGAAGCTCCAATCCACAGAGGAAGGAGCGCTATGTGCCTGTTGGCCACGTCGACCTCTCCAGCTTCTTATCCTAATGCCTCTTGGATAAGGGGTGAGCCCAAGAAGACAATGGCAAGAGTGTATACACAAAAAAAACTGTAATATTCACGTCCGCTTGTGGACGGTCCCTTTTGTCGGTGAAGTCGAGGCGGCAACAGTTTATTGGATGACTGCCAGTGAATATGCACAGCACCGCACAGAGACGACAGAACAAGAACGAGGCGCCCCGCCAATAGTGAAGAGGGTCTTGATGAGCTGTGTCGTATATCGCGTGGACGGTCGTAAAGTCGTTCTCGCGAAATGACGGCGAAACAGAAACGTATCGGCTTAGAAACGAAACAACGGAACAAGGGTGAATCAATGGCAAACAACAGTATGCATGAAGAGCTACTTCTCTAAGAAGTTAACAAAGTAGTTACAAGAACATAAACAGTATTTAGATCACACGTGACTTCCTCGAGACCCGGTCCTGCCCGGTTCTCGTCGTCTATCGCGTTCGTCGCGATAAAAACAGATTAACAACAAATATATTCCAATGAATTAAAAATTCAATATGTAGGACGACATAACTACATTATAGTGTACAAGGATTCATCCATCTCCTTCCGATCCACAGCAGACGAAATAGAAGCAGATTTATTACAGCCACATATTGAGCAAAATACGGCATATAGGAGACAAATAGAATAGAAGGCCTCCGGCTCGTTTATTGTTCAGTTTCCGAGGTCGCAATGGTGAGGAGGTGCTCACTAGACCGCTCAGCTTTCTCCTGATGCTGCTCCCTTATCGAATAGAGTATATCGCAGGACTAAGGTCCCATGGTGGCCACTCGGAAGAAGCAAAGTCACCTCAGTGCGGAAGCGCAGGATAATCAATGCGATAAGGGAGTGTGGAAAGAGGTGGCGCGCACCGCTCGACTGCTGACGTCAGCAATTTTCACATACACCCAGGTCAGCCGAGGTCGTCTTATCGGCAAGACACCGTGAGTAAGACGCGGCCGGGCAGATCACTCGTGAAATGAGCTGTGGGATTCGCGACACGGTCCATATATATTCCATGAGAGACTGTCCTTCAATTTTGGCATATCTTTGGACAGCAGAGAAGATTGTCATCGAGTGTCGTGCCAGGATCCATATCGAGCCTTTAGTCGGCTTACTTTTTGGCGTAGCCGCCTTGTTCAGAGCTTGGAAAAGACAAGGGGAGTTTTGAGAAATTACCCGTCCAAGAATGGCTTCATGTTTCACTGAAAAGGGAAGAGCAAGATAGGAGTTTTTATTTCCAGAGAAATATATCGCGCAGATTGGTATTGTTGAAAAACTTGCACATATGAAGGAGCAAATAGACAGCATTGGTTTGTTGTAGTTAGTAATGGTCTAAAATTGACTCATGTGTTCGCGAGAAGGCGTAATAACAGCAAACTAATAGGTGCAAAAATAGCGTTAGTGCGCGGACTCGAACTCAAACCTTGCCGGTGTGCACATATGAGGCGGCACTCCTACCAACTGCGCCTCCGAGGCACATCTCGGCTTGTGTCGTAAGGATTGATGATAGTTGCACGCTTTCAGACCTCCTTTTCATGTCTTTAAAAAAAGCGTTCAGCAAAAACTAATTGTGGTTCTGGACTCCGCTCACAAGGCACTGCATCTTTCAAAATAGCATCGCAAAAGCTCACCTTGAGTTTGGAGCCATTCCTTATTAGACTCTTATTGCCCTGAAGTTTTGCGTTTAGGCTGCAGCTTGCGGAATTCGGCAGTTCAGAGAAGATGAAGCAACTGGTTCAATCTTTGAGGGCTCAGTCCAGCAAGCTTATTGGTTAGCAGTTGCTAATTGCTTTCACAGCTACGTTTTGTCTCTTCAAGTACTGTCGTACTCCTTCCAGGTGCGCTTCAAATGGCTAACGTACAGAGAACTGTCGCTGACACTTGTGTCTGCGCCAGTGTTGGGCGTCAGGATGCAGACCTATTGGTCTGCATTCTTTGCAAGGCCAAGTATCACGGTAAGTAGAATGCTATATTTACTGGTGTAGATAAATTGAAGAATGACGAGCCTTTAGGAACGTGCTGCGAATGGGATCCGTTCTTCGATCGTCTCCCGGAAAACACATATCTTTGCATGAGGTGTCACCGAGGACGAAGACCATGCATCGAAGACGTGCAGGCCGCGTGCAACTTGGCTCCGCAGAACTCGCTGGAAGTGAGTTGCGCTGCATCGTATGTTTTGTCTCACTCGAAATCTCTGTGTTCAGGTGGCCCTTGTTCGCGAACTGGTCAGTCGAGGACGCGAGCTGTCCACCAAAGCGATGTCACTGCTCGGTGCTGTTGATAATGTTGACAAGATGAGCTTGGAGCTCCAACAAAGGTATGTAGATTATTGTTGTCCTAGAAAAAACTTGTTGCGATCAGTGGCCCCACAGGCAGAGAAGATCCCCTGCAAGTAGTGCGGTCCCATGGGTACCCCAGGGTCACCTAGGTGTTACCTAACCCAAAGGGAAGAAGACCTAATGTATTGGCTCTGTCTATAGCATATTGCCTACATGTCGTATTGGTGGAGTTCCAGCTGTCGGCTGCCCTTCCCTTTACCTCTCACTCCCTGTCTCCTCGCCTCCTCAACTTCCACGAAAAAAACCCCCAACGACAGGAGTGAGCAGTGCCCGTACACAACAGCACATGTAATGGAAATAACGACTTTGACAACTTTCGTAGACAAGGGACTCCCTGATTCCTCCATCAAAACAAAATCCTTGAGATTTATTACAATACGTAGTGAGTAGCGAGTACTATATTTCGTGGACGGTCCGATGCTACAAGTTGCTCGCCCAAATCACGAATCGTGATGCCACGCGGAAATTTCCAAGACAGACGACCAGAACCGCTCACGAAGATACCTCAAACATGGGTAATTAAACCTTTATTAGTTAATCAACATAATAACACAATAATTCGAACGACGAAACATGACTTCGGAATGATTGGAACAAATGAAGACTATTTTAGATGATGAAATCTGACTTAATTACGACTATCGTGCACTTTTTATCCAACTGTAGGCTGGGTTAGGCCCATGAACTTAACTGCAAATGGGGTTAAGTGAAACTCGCTTCCTTACCAGAGGTTGGGCTAAACCCTTGTAAACAAATGACTTGAAATAAACAAACATAAACAACAACAAAAACAACAAACAAAAAAACATAAACATAAACACATTACATAACGACTTGAGATTAATAATAAGAGTGTCAGTGAACAAGAACAACAATTTGAACTGAGGGCACGACTCGTAGCCGCCGACGAGATCCTAGGCGGTCTTGCTACCCTCACCTCTCTCAGCTGCCCTCGACGCTATCCCACTAGACTACGTGGCTGACTTCCCCAATGTCCCTCCAAGGTCACATAGAGCAGATGTGTCGAAATAGCCAGACGTCTCTCGCTCCCCTCGCCGCGCTCCCGCTAGATCAGCTGGCGCGCTCCAATAGCGATTGTCATCGGGTCACGTTAGCGGTCAACTGAACGACTCAAAGGGAACGGCCCTGCCGTCGACGCCGCTCCCCAACCGATTGCCCAGATGTCACGCCCTTGGTCAAGCGAGGGGCTCAAAAGGCAGAACGAAGGGTTAAAAAGGGTCGGCTTTGCCGACACTATATATGTAACAAGGAATGGACGAAGAAGACTATAAGTGGTCATTGGCCGCATTAACCGGACCTCTGAGGACGCGGGGGTGAGTGCAGTGCTCAATAGATCCCATGACCTCCTTGTCGTGCTGCTAGCCGTATTGTGCATGTATTGAGCTGTAGAGCCAAGGCCCGACGGCCATCCGGAATGGAAGCACGGTAGCACAAGGTCGCCAGACCTCGTCGCGGGAGCGCAGGACGACCGCGCTGCGCGCGTCGATCGATGTGCTGGCGTCAGCGATTTTCCCATACTCCCAGGCGATCGATGGCGCCTCATCGACAAGCCCCGTGGGAAACAGCGCACCTGGGCAAATCGCAGGAGAGAGAAGCGAGCGCGGTCACTATAGAAACCTAAGACCTATGTTATATTTCGGCGACGCTGTTGTCGGCAACAGTGTTGAGCAGGTGCTAAGCAGTGCGTAACCGTCCACGCAACACTGTCTCCGACGTCGTCGACAACAGCGTCGCCGAAGTATAACATAGGCCTAAAAGGCCCCAGTAAGAAGGAGAAAGAGGGAAGAAGGGCCCGAGCTCGTTTGAGGGGAGAAGACAGCCAGGCGTTTTCCCGGCCTCCTCTTTTATAGCCGCCGCCTCTCCGAGGGAGGAACGTCTGTTGTTAGTGGATGAAAGACTTGGATGTTCGTGGTAGAAATGGGCAGGGATTGGTGCGCTGCCGAAGAATTTTAGCCTTGCCTCTGGTGCGGGGTCACTACATGCTTTAGAGTTCGCTGGTATTTTATTCTAACTTTACATTTTCACGTGTGGTCTCGGTCTACGTCATGAATAAATAATTAAATAAAATATATAACCCACACAAGGTGAACCTGTCATCTCGAGGTTCCATGAAGAGATAAGCTGAAAACTATCGCTTTTGTTGTTACAGGATGTTCTATTGCTATCAAAATTCTTGCGCCAGGCGGGACTCGAACCCGCCTTCCGGGCAGCGACGTTCGCCTTAGGCCCCGTTTATACTTCGTCGCGGAGCGACGCGACGCCACGTATAGTGGCCATATTGATTGTGCGACGCGATCGATCAATTTGGCCTCATTGCGTGGCCATCGCGTCGCGCCGCGACGAAGTATAAACGGGGCCTTACACCACCGGCGCTGTTTGACCGCACGTAACATTCGCGATATCCTCGAGGTCTCTCAGCACCCACCGTGATACGGGGTTGAGCCGGCCGCTGATATCAGCATGGAACCGGTTAAACTGAAGACCTTACTAGTTACAATGCTTTAACACATTTGCTTAAGCCTGGAGCGGCTGGTAGAGAGGCTATATGCTGTTACAGGATGTTTTGTTCCCGAGTCCCGCCTGGCGCAAGAGTTTTGATCGCAACAAAACATCCTGTGACAACATATAGCCTCTCTACACCCGCTCCAGGCTTAAACAAGTGTGTTAAAGCATTGTAACTAGTAAGGTCTTCAGCTTAACCGGTTCCATGCTGATATCAGCGGGCGGCCCATCCCGTATGTGGGTGCTGAGAGACCTCGAGGATATCGCGGATGTTACGTGCGGTCAAACAGCGCCGGTGGTGTAAGGCGAACATCGCTGCCCGGAAAGCAGAAGATACGGGTTCGAGTCCCGCCTGGCGCAAGAATTTTGATAGCAACAAAACATCCTGCAACAACATATAGCCTCTCTACCAGCCGCTCCAGGCTTAAGCAAATGTGTTAAAGCATTATCGCGTTTGTGTTGAGCACCGATTAAGCGAACTGATCGTGTGTCTCTTCAGAGCTCGATCGGTCGTGGAGGCGGTTCTTTCATGTGAGGTACTCGACATGGATATCTTCCCGAAACTGGTTCCGATTATCGAGAAAATCAACTGCGAAGTACCGGATGGACAGAAGCGGTGCTGTTCGCGATTATCAGATTTCACCATTAGAATTGAAGATAAGTCGACTGAGTTGCAGGGCATGGGATGAAATGCGAAACAGGCCGACACGCTCATCTCCACTGCCGTCGCTTTATGTCCGATCGAAACGAGGGAAGCGTAACACGCACGGCGGAAAGCATTCGTCGAAAAAGGAACGCAAGAAGTCGCGCACCGTCTACCATCAAGATGACGAGTCTTGTTCTGCCGATATGTGTCTTAAGCCGTACGGTGAGTCCTGTTCTCTTCGATTGTAATGTACGGGTTCGCTTTCCTATATGACAGCTGACCAGGATACTATCTCAACGGTAGGTCGGAACGGCGCAAGTGTTGTATATGGGCAGAACCGCCTCTCCCTGGGAAGTAATAAACTGCAGGTATCTCTACCCCAGTACAACCCTGCGCAGAGTTAGGGGTGAAGGAATTCGCCTGTTGGCGCCCTGTTGATTCACGTGCTCCACTGTTGACGGGCGCGCGCGGGATGAGGGACCGTATTGCGACTCAGCGCAGTGCACAGGTGGCGTAGTAGGGAAGCGCTCGGGCTCGTGACCGAGGGATCGGGGGTTTGGATCCCGCAGACTGCGTTTGTTTTGCATATTTGCAAAATCCACGTTTATCGTATAGGTAATCCACCTAGGGGTATTATAGTGTGTTATAGAGCATGTTTACCTATAACATACCATCCATACCGTTAACAAGGGTGGTCCAGGCAGGGTCACCGATTTCCCTGAAACTTTGTCTAGGAGGTTATTTGGGGTGCAGATCACGAATCTGACATCCATTCTTCACGATGCGGTCGGAGACCACCCATAGCTTTAGCAAGGGTGATCCAGACAGAGTCACCGATTTCGCTGAAACTTCGTCTAGGGGTTATTTGAGGTGCTGATCACGAATCTGACATCCGTTTTCCACGATTCGGTCGGAGGCCGCCCATACCGTTAACAAGGGTGGTCCAGGCAGGGTCACCGATTTCGCTGAAACTTCGTTTAGGGGGTTATTTGGGGTGCTGATCACGAATCTGACATCCGTTTTCCACGATTCTGTCTCTACGTGCCGTCACCGGCAGAAACTTTAAGAATGTAATCCTGCGCCTTCCTGTATCTATATTATCCAGCCGAATCGTAAAGAACGGATGTCAGATTCGTGATCAGCATCCCAAGTAACCCCTCTAGACGAAGTTTCAGCGAAATCGGTGACCCTGCCTGGACCACCCTTGTTAACGGTATGGGTGGTATGTTATATGTAAACATGCTCTATAACACACTATAATACCCCTAGATGGATTACCTATATGATAAACGTGGATTTTGCAAAAGTGCAAAACAAACGCAGTCCACGGGATCCGAACCCCCGACCCTCCCTCACGAGCCCGAGCGCTTCACTACTACGCCACCTGTGCACTGCGCTGAGTCGCAATACGGTTCCTCATCCCGCGCGCGCCCGTCAGCTGTGGAGCACGTGAATCAACAGAGCGCCAACCCGCGACTTCCGTCGCCCCTAACTCTGCGCAGAGTTGTATTGGGGTCGAGATACCTGCAGTTTGTTACTACCCAGAGAGAGGTGGTTCTCCCCATATACAACACTTGCGCCTTCCGACCTACGGTTGAGATAGTATCCTGGTGAGACCCGTAGGCGGATCTGCTAAGGATTGTTTGCGCGATCGCCTTTCTTCCTTCTATGGACTTTATAGTACTCACAGATTTATTAGCTTCGGTAGAACGGAATACGGCTGGCGGAAGTAGCTGGGCAGACAAAAGACGATCGAAGAATCAACACTCATAACGGACGACTGACGACTGACTATGAACTGAGAATGTAGAGTGTTTATAGTCAAAGGGATGAGCTCCAAAATTACTAGATAGTACTTCTGCGGAGTGATTTTAGGAACATAGAGATGGTCTGAGATACGACAAGGTTAAGACCGTCCAGTAAATCTGTTCCAAACCCTTTCATGCTCGGTCACTAACCGCCTCTTGTCTGAGCCTATAGGAGGATTTCGATGCATCTGCAGGGAAAATTATGTTGAAGACGGTCGTTTATTTCGCGACAACAAATCGTCAATGGCTAAAATTACTGATGTTCAGGTGAAACGGTAGGGTGGATTCTGTGTGAAGCCGGTTGCGGTCTCTGGTATCACTACGTGTGCATTGGAATGACGGCCGAATCGGCCAAGTCGCTGCCGGCCTACGTGTGCTATCGCTGCAGCCGAGCGGAGCAGCAAATAGCGCAACATCCGGTGGCCGTCTGATCCCTGATCTTGCCTCCTCCACTCTTTCTCCCCTTTCAGTTTCAAATCGAATTCTAGGCATCTGAATGCCGTCACCGATGGCTAGCTATAGTAGCTATGAATGAATTGTTCATCGGTTCAGTGTAATATGTGTGTTTTAGTCGGATGTAGGCAATGCTTTGAACCCCTCCTTTCCCCTCCCCCCGTTACCCCGATGTGCTGCGTTTAACGCGCCTTGTTTGTGAATGGACCTGTCCTGGTCGCTTTGCGCCACCCGCTGTGTTCTATGTACCCTTTCCCCTGAAATATAAGCAGATGTGTATGATATCAGATTCCCTCCTCTTCCTTCCAAGCATACTACTATCTATTCATTTCGTTGCTTTTCAGCTGTGTTTCTAGTTCCTCGAGCTTCTCTAGGTAATGTGTGTTCTGTCGGGTGTGATGAGAAGAAGCATACGGACAGGGTTTATACTTCGACATTGATCGCGCGACGCGATAAATCGATATGGGAGCTTATCATCACATTCCCTTGCGTGTCACGTGCACACCAACGATCGCTAAGGGCCTGTTCATACTCCGCGACGGGAGTGACAGGAGCTACAAAGCAAGGCATACCTATCGATTTTCGCGCGCAACGGCTTGGCACTGATTGATACGTATCCTTCGCCCTGTCGCTCCCTCTTCTGCCGTCGTCCCTGTCGTGAAGTATGAACAGGTCTTAAAGCCCCGTTTATGCTTTCGACGCCAAGCGACACGGCGGCATGTGTGGTTGCCAAATTGATCGATCGCGTCGCCCGACCAATAGGCGTCGTTTAGTGTGCGCGCGACGCGCAACGCGGTGCATGTGTAGTGGCCAAATTGATCGTACGACGCGATTGATCAGTTCGCCACTGCGCATGGCATCGCGTGGCGCGTCGCGCGCACACTAAACAAGGCCATACGGCAACAATACGTCGCGTCGCGTCGCTCGGCTCGGTGTGAAGGCTACCAATATCGATTAGGCGGCGCAGGTGATCGATAATGGTAGCTTTCTCGAAGGCGAACAGCCCGATGTCGGAAGTACATGCCATTTCACGCCCAGTTGGATGTTCTGCAATCAAACATTGGACATCGCTCAACTCTTGTTAATTTCAAAGCTAACTGGACACATCACAGAGCAGATTGGACATTTCTAAAATCAAACTGAGCCCCTTCCAAATCAAGGCGAACGTTTTCCTTATGAAACCAGACACTCAAGGAACGACAAAATAAATTTCTGTCTTAGAAAAATCTACTATTATTTTCTTATAAAATTTATAATTTACTTGCCCCATAAACTGAATACAGTGTTTAAAGCTTTAGAAAATCTATTTTTCTAGAAATAACAACGTATCAGAGATTAATTGAAGAAACAAGGAAGGCGCGATTTCTCAGTATATTGAAAGAAGAGATGGCGCCATGCAACCGCCTCGCTCACCGCGATTTCCGTTTGATTGATTAGTGTAGAGGCTGGTTACCCTAAGCTGTCCAATGAAGATATGTCTATTTTTACAACTGTTTCTGCTACACACTAGTCTACGGTGCAAGAGAAATAATTGTGGAAAATAGACATATCTTCACTGGACAGCTTCGGGTAAGCAGCCTATACACTAATCAATCAAATGAAAATCGCGGTGAGCGAGGCGGTTGCATGGCGCTATCTCTCCTTCCAATATACTGAAAAATTACGGCTTCTTTGCTCCTTCAAGCAATCTCTGACACGTTATTTCTAGAAAAATAGATTTTTTCTAAAGCTTTAAACACTGTGTTCAGTTTATGGGGGCAAGTGAATTATAAATTTTATAAGAAAATAATAGTAACTTTTCCTGGTACTGAAATTTTTTGACATTCCTAGAGTGTCTGGTTTCATAAGGAAAATTTTCGCCTTCATTTGGAAGGGCTCAGTTTGACTTCAGAAGTGTCCAGCCTGCTTTGTGATGTGTTCAGTTTGAAAAGTGTCCAATGACCAACGAAGGTGTGAAGACGGTTTATACTGAAGTCGCCTGGCTGCACGCCGTTATGCAAATGGCCGGTATCGATTAGGCGGAGCGAATGATCGATAATGGATGGCATGGCGACGCTGCGCCGGTGAGTGTGTAAACCCTGCCCAAAGCGCGGTGATTTCCTTTCACTCCGTTCTCTGTTCGTTGTTCTATATATTGATTCTCCTTGTATGGCTTTTCAGTACAGTTTTAATAGTCCGTGCGCCCGTTCATTCATCGCACTCTGTGTATAATAATAATAGGCTTCGTTGCGCGTACCAAAAGGGGTCTTAATCCCGTTATGATCACTGTATCATTTGTTCCTGTACATTTATCTGTTCTTCATATGTTGTTGGGTCCGGCCAACGTTGAATTTTATTGACTGAACTGGTCATCGTGTTTCTACTGCTACTCTGACTCAGTATTTGCTCCCATATGGCTGTTGAGTTCCTACCACGATTTCAGTTGTTTCGAGCAAAGCTAGGACGAAATGTAGTTGTGTTGCTTTGGATATTTGACACCCATGTGCTCAGTTTCGAAGCGTTGGTCTCTGAAAACCCTATCTTGTCTGACTACTGAGGTCTGATTTATTCTTGGAGACACAAGGGTCATGATTTGTTGATCTGTGGGATGATACCAGTATTCCGGAGACGTAAGCCACTGTGGGCGTCGTCTTCCATTTCAAATAACGTCAAGCTGTGTTTGTATTCTTCGATAGTCATCCCCACTGCAGTGTATGCCAGCGAAACATGGAAGATGTCAACTAGCATCATCAGATGGGTCAACGCTTTCATTGCAAATGTCTGCGACAAATAATGATGATACGTTACAAGGACCGCTTGACGACCGAAGAAGTATTACGACGCTGCCGCTCGAGCAACCTTTACGAGACCGTTACGCAACGCCGACTCCGCCTCGCCGGACACATACTGCATATGCCGGTGTACCGCCTGCCAAGATCAGCCATGCAATGGATGCCGCCAGAAAAGCGACTCAGAGACCGCCCAAGAAACACGTGGCGTCGCACGTTCATGAATGACTTGAAAGTTATGAATTTTCCTAGCCAGGAGTGCGAAGAAATAGCCCAAGACAGACAGCGATGGAAAGAGTCCGTCGCCCTACACGCGCACAACAGCAAACGGAGGAACTAAATACTATTAGGTTGGTGCATAAGTTCTCGGACATTTGATCCCTCCTGAATTGAAAGCGCATTTTCCCGCCAAATTTCTCACATGTATCAACGCGTAAATGATCGATCGATGGAGAGAATGAAAGGGCTACACAACTGTTCCTAACATTTGCTTCTGCGTGTTAACGTCAGCTATTATGGCTAAGCAATTCATCCCAACTGAGACGCATATTCGGCACGTCATGTTATTCCTGCATCAATCTGGGCTCAATGCCAACGAATCGTATCGTCGCCTGAAGGATGTTTACAACGAGAGTGCGCCTGCTCGAAGTACTGTGTACCAGTGGTTCTCGAAGTTTGCAGTTGGTGAATTCTCCGTTGAAGATAGTGAACGAGAAGGGCGCCCGATGACACTGGATTTGGATGGCCTTCGAAGTAGAGTGGAAGCGGACCCATACCGAACCACTCGAGAACTATCAAGCACTCTTGGAGTTGGTCACTCAACAGTCGTTCGAGCATTGAAGTCGATTGGCAAGGTGCAAAAATTGGGTCGCTGGGTACCTCATGACTTGACACAACATGACATGGATCGCAGAGCCGATGTCGCTCTGTCTCTCCCTACCCTCAGACGTACCCACGGATGGCTGGACAACCTTGTTACCGGGGATGAGAAGTGCATACTCTACTCTAATTATCACCGGCGTGCACAGTGGGTTGACGCAACTGGAGAGGCAGAGGACGTTCCGAAACCCGACCTTCACGTGAAAAAAGTGATGCTATGCATTTGGTGGAGCGTTCTTGGCGTAGAATACTGGGAGCTGCTGGACGAAGGGATAACAGTGACGGCAGAGGTTTACGTCAACCAACCGAGGAAGTTGAGGGCCCACCTTCAAACCACACGAGGAGAGCAAGTGAAGGTGTATTTTCAACACGACAACGCTAGACCGCATATTGCTAGAGCGACGACGGCTGAGTTGGCGGCCTGCGGATGGACCGTTCTTCCACATCCACCTCACTCACCAGATCTCGCTCCTTCTGATTATCATTTGTTTTCAAGCCTTCAACGCTATTTGGACGGCCAGCAATTTAGGAACCGAGAGGATGTCAAGGAGGCACTGCTCACATTTTTCGAATCACAACCGGCCACGTTTTGGAGAAAATGCATCCATGACTTACCAGCACGTTGGCGAAGGACAATTGATGTAAAAGGTGGCTACTTCAAATGATTTGATATTATTGTTCGTATGTTGTGATAATAAATATTTCATGCCCCAAATGTCCGAGAACTTATGCACCAACCTAATACGTAAGGGATGATGCCGTGATGTTCGGCGTTGGTTTTCGCCTCAACACCGAAATTCTGCTATTGGGGGTAATTCAAGGTGTAGGTTACAAGTCACTGTGGTCACCACGATCTGCTGATCAGAAAAACTGGCAGGTCGCCACGATCTGTTGATCTGCGGAATCGATATCGCAAATACAAACAATGTAGAATGTTGAATGTGCTCTCCTTGATTTCTTTAGCTCCTATGATCTCAGTTTTTGTCGTAAAGGACTAGACTGGCCAAAATGTATAGATAGTGGTGGTTTTTACTTCGATTAATAAAGTTGTGTTTAAGCTGAGTTATAGCAGTTTGAAGTAGGCGGTCCGTTTCGGCGATTAATTTTGCGACAGTCTAATAATATAAACGGGGCCTAATTCATAACAGTGCTCTACCGAGCCTTCAACATTCAAGACCTTCTTGCACGAACACTTCAATTCACATTTTAGAGGTTTTTCGTTGATCTTCAGCGTGCTGATCCTTTGCATAACCCCTACCATCTATGGTCTTCTTCTCAAGGCACGTACGCCATTCATTTCACTATACAGATCAACACGTTCGAATGATGAATAAGCTTTTCTTGGGCAGCAGCAGCTGCCGTTTTTGTCCATTCTCTATCAAATGCACTATTGTGTTGTTCCTAGCATACGCTAAAGAAACTGGTGCTATTTTTAGCAAATGAGTTCGGATTGCAACTTCCATAATTACCCATTGGTTTAATTACCCAAGTTTGAGATGGATCTTCCAGGTTCTTATGTACCTGGTGCCATCAGTTTATTTGAACAGCTGGATAAGAAGCTCGTCGTAGTGCTTCGAGATGGAAGAAAGCTAATCGAATACCTCAAGTCCATAGATCAGTTTGCGAATTTGATTCTTGAAGACGTGAAACGCACCTTCGTCGACAAGTATTACTGCGACATAAACCAGGGATTTCTTCTGATACGCGGTGAGAACGTCGAAATTACCGGAGAAATCGACGAAAGCTTCCCGATGGTTCACAAACAGGTATCCGTGGAAGAAATTCAGAAGATCGAAGAAAGCTTAGCTGCCTCGAGCTCCAAGCCCTCCGCTTTGAACAGGCCCAAGGACGAGGCCGACGATGGATTCTAGACCACTTGTCGTTCATTTTGACTTACCTCCTAACGAACACGTGGTGTACGCATTCACTGACATGTGCAAACGCTTGATGATCATTATGGGTGCTTAACTGGTTACGGAATGATTATATAAATATGTACATAAAAGGTTCGTCAGTGCACGGGAAAGTGGCATTTTACATCAGATGGAAGTATGCCGCCGATCTTATGAAGCAATTTCGTCGGCCGCGAGGTTTTCAGCGCCTCTGTTCAACCTTTTTTTTAAGCATCGACATCTACTACGCAGCACCGATACCCTGCAGTTAATTCGCTTTCTAGAAGATTGAATTATATATTCAGGTCCATGTCGCGAATGTGGGCCGCGTTGTAAGGTATTAGCACGTCAGCCAATTAGACTCCATCCAATGGGCGTGGGGTATAAAGTGAGTAGCCTGATTGGCTGGCGTGGTCACGGTCACGGAATTCGTCCAAAAGCAGTCTACATGGCTTATCTGAGGTGCTGATCACGAATACGACATCCGTTTCTGAAAATTTACGGCCAATTACGGTAGGTTAGGGTAGGTACGGGTGAAAAAAAAAAGCTGTCGAAGTCATAATCAACGATTTTGCCTAAACCTCGCCCAGTGGGTGGGGGAAGTTATCTGAGGTGGTGATCACGTGTTTGGTGTCCGTTTTTGGTGTTAGTACGGTAGAGTACGGTAGGTTACGGTCTAATGCTTGGGGATGGTGGATGGTCTAGGCTTAATTGTTCGTTGCTTAGGTATTCCTGAAGACTACACAATAAAAAAACCACCTATTATCAACGTTTTCCCTGATTAGATGCCGCCACAACTGTTGTGCAAAGGCGTGATACTTCTTCAGATGTTCAATGCACCTCCAGGAAACTGTTCTGAAACGCTCCTTACCCGTACTTACTGTAGCCTACCGTACTCCAGCGCAATATGAAAAATGGGTGTCCGATTCGATGGCACCCCAGATAAACCCCAAAGACGTTTGGGCTAAAGCGGTGATTATGACCTCGAAAGCCTCAGTCACTGGTAGGTGCCGTAACCTACCGTAATCACGGATGTTAGATTCGTGATCAGCAGCACCCCCAATAAGTCCTACGACGAAGAGGTGGGCGAAATCGTTGTTTATGACCTCGACACCTTAGTCACCCGTAGCTACCGTATCCCGCCGTATTCGGGGATGTCAGATTCCCAGTTAATCTGAAACGTTCCTTGCCCGTACCTACCGTAACCTACCGCACTCCAGCGTAATACCAAAAACGGATGTCAGATGGATGGCACCCCAGATAAACCCATAGACGACGCTTGGGCTAAAGCGGTGATTATGACCTCGAAAGCCTCAGTCACTGGTAGGTACCGTAACCTACCGTAATCACGGATGTCAGATTCGTGATCAGCAGCACCCCCAATAAGTCCTACGACGAAGAGGTGGGCGAAATCGTTGTTTATGACCTCGACACCTTAGTCACCCGTAGCTACCGTATCCCGCCGTATTCGGGGATGTCAGATTCCCAGTTATTCTGAAACGTTCCTTGCCCGTACCTACCGTAACCTACCGCACTCCAGCGTAATACCAAAAACGGATGTCAGATGGATGGCACCCCAGATAAACCCATAGACGACGCTTGGGCTAAAGCGGTGATTATGACCTCGAAAGCCTCAGTCACTGGTAGGTACCGTAACCTACCGTAATCACGGATGTCAGATTCGTGATCAGCAGCACCCCCAATAAGTCCTACGACGAAGAGGTGGGCGAAATCGTTGTTTATGACCTCGACACCTTAGTCACCCGTAGCTACCGTATCCCGCCGTATTCGGGGATGTCAGATTCCCAGTTATTCTGAAACGTTCCTTGCCCGTACCTACCGTAACCTACCGCACTCCAGCGTAATACCAAAAACGGATGTCAGATGGATGGCACCCCAGATAAACCCATAGACGACGCTTGGGCTAAAGCGGTGATTATGACCTCGAAAGCCTCAGTCACTGGTAGGTACCGTAACCTACCGTAATCACGGATGTCAGATTCGTGATCAGCAGCACCCCCAATAAGTCCTACGACGAAGAGGTGAGCGAAATCGTTGTTTATGACCTCGACACCTTAGTCACCCGTAGCTACCGTATCCCGCCGTATTCGGGGATGTCAGATTCCCAGTTATTCTGAAACGTTCCTTGCCCGTACCTACCGTAACCTACCGCACTCCAGCGTAATACCAAAAACGGATGTCAGATGGATGGCACCCCAGATAAACCCATAGACGACGCTTGGGCCAAAGGGGTGATTATGACCTCGAAAGCCTTAGTCACCCGTAGCTACCGTAACCCACCGTATTCGCGGATGTCAGATTCCTAATTATTCTGAAAGGTTCCTTGCCGTACCTACCGTAATCTACTTCACTCCAGCGTAATACCAAACACGGATGTCAGATGGATGGCACCCCAGATAAACCCCATAGACGACGTTTGGGCTAAAGCGGTGATTATGACCTCGAAAGTCTTAGTCACCCGTAGCTACCGTAACCTATCGTAATCGCGGATGTCAGATTCGTGATCAGCAGCACCCCCAATAAGTCCTACGACGAAGAGGTGGGCGAAGTCGTTGTTTATGACCTCGACACCTTAGTCACCCGTAGCTACCGTAATCCACCGTAGTCACGAATGTCGGATTCGCAGCTGGTCCAGTTCCAACTAAGCCTGGCTGGATCCCTGAGAGTGTCCTACGTACCTGCTTACCATTCGTCGGTGACGACAGTCGTCCAGCAGGCGAAAACGAATACAATACCGTGGCGGCTAATTAGATCTCCTCGTTTTAGATTGTTGTCAGCGGCGAGTGGAATTACTTGAAACGCACGCCAAGTGACTTCGGTTGCTGTTCGGCGACGAAGTGACGAAGGCGCGTGAAGGCGAATAAGAAGTAGAATTAGGCTGCAACCTAAGTTCCGGCCTTGTTTTAAGCCGTTTATCCTGCATTCCGCTGAAATTTTTTTTTTGCAAAATACAAAATGCAAAATCCGACAACTCCTTCCTTCTCTCTGCTTAGGTTTAAGTTTTGTGCATAACGTTGTACATCATTCGAAAGAGAATAAGTTGCTCTACAGGAGCGCGTATTGCGTTTTTCGTTCATTTTATTTCTCACTAATTTTCAGGGGATTAAAGTGGGATGCCCAGAAGACACAAAAATTATTTTTGCCAAGAGCTCCCACTCTTAGGTTGATTTTTTCAACCCTGAATCTGATGACCTGAAAATTAGCCAAATGCAGAATGACCAACATATTCTGGTAGAACAAAACAAAACAAAAAATGAAAATTTTTCTCTTTAATTTCTTTTTCTATTAAAAATTAAATTTCAAATGACATACTGCACTGAGCGAAAAAAATGGTAATTGTAACTTTTCTTTTTTAATATTCCGCTAAAAAGGAAAAAAACCAACACGAACAAACGAACAATAATAGAGCAAATCATTTCCTTTTGAATGACATATAGAGTTGTACAAAAAAAAATTGACAGAGTAGGAGCTCTCGGCGAAGGTTATTCTTCTCTTTTGACTTTCTAATTTAATGACCTAAAAATTGTTGAAGTCGAAATGAAAAAAAACGAAATTTCTGAGCAAAAATCGACAATATCGATCACTTGCTTCCTGATAGAGCAAACCATTCTTTTCCGAAAAGTGTTGTATAACAATATTTAAAAAAACTTTCAGGGAAATGTATAATAAGATGTGAAAAAACGGGGTGCTTCTTGGCTTTAATATTTGCAACAATCGATAATATCGATCAATCAATATTGAGCGCTAGTTAAGAAGTTGGTCGCTTGCCGACATATGCACGAAATTCCCATTTTATGCCTTCACACATTCGCAAAATCGATAAAATCAGTCGATGTTGTTTAGTTGTTGTGGGCTATGTCCATCGTGCATCGACTGACCTCATTATGTCAGTTTATAGCAAAAACCTGTCGATATTGATCACTCGTTGTGAGGCTGTCCAGCGGCCACTATATTTGCGACATTTCCCCTCGTGTCGCTGAATGCTGACAAAAATCGCTAAGATCGATCGATATTGATCACTTGCTCTGAAGTTGCGCAACGTTCAGTATTCTCGTGAACTTATCATATATTTGCAATAGATATTACCGATCGATCAGTATTGGGCGCTAGTTAAGAAGTTGGTCGCTTGCCGACATATGCACGAATCGATAAAATCAGTCGATGTTGTTTAGTTGTTGTGGGCTATGTCCATCGTGCATCGACTGACCTCATTATGTCAGTTTATAGCAAAAACCTGTCGATATTGATCACTCGTTGTGAGGCTGTCCAGCGGCCACTATATTTGCGACATTTCCCCTCGTGTCGCTGAATGCTGACAAAAATCGCTAAGATCGATCGATTTATTTATTCTACGCAAGTACTCTTGCTGAAGCAGCTGAGACCAAAGGGTAATTGACACTCGCATGAGAGGACGAGTCAAGCTGTGCTAACAGTACTGTAGTGCTGCCGATGGTCCACCGGAAGTGCCAAGCTGTTCCAAAGAGCGAACATCACGAGGAAAGGCACCACAACCCAGATTCCGTTAGGAATCAAAAAGATGAGCAGAATATCAAGATAAGAGCTGTTCTCGGTGAAGTACGACCTGTTGCCAGGTGGCGGCAGAATATAAAGAGTGAGGAACCAGAGCGTCTTCCAGAAGACGAAAGCTGTCGTTGTGAAGGCTGTCAGCAGGGCGTAACGGGAGCGCTTACGGGACATATAGATGGCGATCAGGTTCATTACAATTTCGATGAGCATCGATATTGATAACTTGTTCTGAAGTTGCGCAACGTATTCTCGTGAACTTATCATATATTTGCAATAGATATTACTGATCGATCTTGACCGCTAGTTATGAAATTGGTCACTTGCCATTATGTCCACAAAATTACCATTTTATACCAACAAACATGCCAAAAATCGATAAAATCAATCGATGTTGTTTAGTTATTGCGAAATACGTCCAAAGTGCATCACATTCGAGTGACCCCATTGTGTCAGTTCTGAGTAAAAAATGATAATATCGATCAATATCGATTCGCTTGCAGTGAGGCTGCCCAGCGACCGTTATGTTGGGGCCATCCTCCTCATGACGTTAACTGCTGACAAAAATCGTTAAAATCGATCGATATTGATCACTTGTTGTGAGGCTGTCCGGCGGTCATTATATTGGCGCCGTTCCACCTCACGACGCTAACTGCTGTCAAAAATCGATAAAATCAATCGATATTGATCACTTGTAGTGAGGCTGTCCAACGGCCATTATATTGTCGACAATCCCCTTCACGTCGCTAACTGCTGACAAAAATCAATAGTGGCGATCAATATTGGTAACTTGTTGTGAGGCCATTATGTCGGCGACATGACACGTGACACGTGACTCCCTCCTCAAGCAGTCAATTTAGACATGTCTCGATGATATCTCTTCCAACCTAATAGTGGAAGTAAACGGCGATGAACATGTTGTTTACGTAAACATCTATTTAAGTGATCCTTCTCCATCTTGACAACAAACACAAACACCTACACACGCGTGTTATGTCACACAGGATGATGATACAACGACTACGCGACTCAGGAGCGACTCTAAAGCGATGACTGACTGATATCGACGACGAGAGAAGTGAACGGAAGGAACAAATGAACGAATGATGCGGCGGCGGAGAGGAAGAGGAGGAGGAAAGGAGGAAAACGCGCAGCAGAAGGCGAAACACAACGATAAAAGCCGAACACCAGGGACCGCAACTGACAATGGTCGGGGGGGGGGGGGGGGACGAGGAGACAATGTGACGTGATTTTGACGAAGGAACAAAGGCAATTCGGATAGAACCAATCGGCGGGGGAACGCGCGCACCGGTCGCCGCTAATCCGCGCGCGCGCGCGCGACCACACAGGCATTAAGCGCGACGTCGTCGAGAGCACCTCATCTGGTCTGGGAGCCAACCGCGCGCGGAAATAATGACCGTTTTTGCAGACCCACAGCTGCTAGTGGTGTTCATACTTCGCGACGACAGCAACTGGTCGGTCAGGCAAATCATACCTATCGATTTTTGCTGGGCGATCGCGCGGCAAAAATCGATACGTGTGATTTGCCTGGGCGATCAATCCCTACCATCGCTTCCGTCACGAAGTTTGAGCAGGCTCCTAGGCGAGGACGCAAAATTAATGTCCGTTTCGAGGAAACTAAAACAGACGCCATGTGGCGTCGTAGCCTTCCCAAACCCCTAGAGCCTTCAGCTTAAGAGGCAGCCAAATAACCTTATCCTTTATGGATGAAGACACATAAGAATCAGCTCTTCTTTTATTTAAGGCGCCTGATAAGTGTTTTTCCCCAAAAAATCGTAAATTTTTAAAATTTGTCGCCATTAATGGCTAGAAGGTAGGCCAAATAAACTACATGGTGGTCGACAGCTCCAGCAAAATATAGTGAAGCACAAAAACTCGGACCTTATTCATGTGGACTGTGCGTAGCAAGTTTTAAGCGTCCGCGAGAAATTAATGGCCATTTCAGTGCTCACCTCGACAGGGTTTTTCAAAAAATCGCAATTTCTTTTAAAATTTCGTCAGCTGTTAGCTAGAAGGTAGTCTAAACAACCTCAATAGGGGTCGACGGCACCACGAAAGTATACCGGAAAATCAGGCTACGGCTGCTATTTATGTGGACCACGCACGTCAAGGTTTAAACGTCCGCGCGAAATTAATGGCCGTTTTTGGAAGACCTTAGCCACAAAGCCACCTTAGCCACGTAAACCTCAGTCGCCACTGTAAAATTTTCAGCTGCAACTAAATATTTCACACCGGACCTAAATGGATCTTCGGGATGTTTTGGCGAGAAACTTTGGCCCATGTCGTGAATGCGAGCAGCATTGGGAGGTGGGACCACACGACCAATCACAGCAACGACCGAACAAGCGCTGACCAATCAAGGCACCGAGCGTACACGCCCTCGCTGATTGACACGCGGTGCGACCTGATTGGCTTGCGCGTTGCCCACTTCTCAATGCTGCCCATATTCGCGACAAGGGCTAAATTTTTCATGTCCTAAAAAACGTGGGCCACCGATGGGTCACGCGGCAATTTAAAGGCTCACCGGGCTAACCTGAAGGCCGCCATCTTTTCTAGACGACGAAGGGGTCGCGCGTAGTCCTGACTGTAACACGTAAAGCATAGGAATCGATTAATCGATACCTATGCTTCACTGCTGGGCGGACAGTCACTGCTTTCGCTCCGGACGCGGACTATGAACAGACCCGAAGACGTGTCCGTGGCCAGTAGAAGCTGCAGTAACTCTTTGATTGTTGCGAAAATAATGGCCGTCTCTTCCTACGTCTTGAGCGTGACTTCAGCTGGAAAACGTCTACGAAAACGAGTGCATCGAGGCGAGCTTTCTGTGGAATTTGTTGAGTTCTTCCTTAAAAACTGCGAATTTCTCCAGAACATCTCTCATAACAGCACCGAGAAACCATGAAAATGACAAAAACGGTCATTATGCCCGTCGCAGCGGCAACAACGCTACCAGTAGGCCTTAGGGGGTTCAGCACACGGACCAGATGCTCCCTCTTTCAAGACATGCAGAAAGCTGTCGGTCTTCAGACGACGACGACGACGGAATGTCGTCGCGAGCGAAGCGGGCGGGCAAAAGCGGGCGATGGAACTACATGTGTCAGAGCTAGAGCTCTCAGAGCTTCGTCAACAGCACATGGATGGCCGAGTCGGGCTCCGGCGGCGAGATCGGCGGACTTCGGTACTCGCCGCGGTAGTCGCAATATCGTGTCCGACACACCTGCAGAATTCAGAATTCAGACCGGCGCTTCAGTCGCCGGTGAACATGGACAGTGACCGATACTCACCACGTTCTTGAACTTCTTCAGCATCAGACGACTGGCTCGATTGCTGCTGCACAACGCCAGCGCACCGTCACAGCGATCTTCTCGTGCTGACGTCAGGCTGAAATTAGTTGGCATTCAGAATGACCTCTCCTGAGCAGGTGTCCAGAAGACATGGCTCCTGGGAGATCGAGTGGCCCTTATAGCTCTGATGCGAACCGCTGTTTAGGAGTTTCTTAACACTGCCGTGAATCTTAAACAGACCCTAACGAATAAGGAACTCACCAGCTGAATGTGTGCAGTATTGCGTAAGGCCCCGTCCATACTTCCGACGCCGAGCGACGCGATGGCATGTATGGTGACCAAACTGATCGATCGCATCGATGGATCAATGTGGCCACAATACGTGGCGTCGCGTCGCTCGACGTCGAAGTATAAACGGACCCTGAAGCAGTACATGTCGCGAAGAGGCAGCGTGGGGGTGCGGGGAACGCGCCGTTGCTCCTACCACAATCGCGGCAGCCAATCATGTGTCCTACGGTGTCTGATTGGCTGCCGCGGCTACGGTAGGAGCAACGGCGCGTTCTTTCACCCAGGCGATGCGCGTCTTCACGACATTTTACTTTACGCAATATTGCACACATTCAGCTGGCGAGTCTGTTTAGGATTCGCCGCAATGTTAAGAAGCTCCTAAGCAGCGGTTCGCATCGCAGTACTGAAGCCTTGGTACTTGTCGTTAATTTGGCCTACATAGGGGTCGAGGGCGGCACACATCAAACCAGTCATATAGCATCGGTAGGGCGTTCCCAAAGGGGCGGCCGATGTTCTGACTGGTCGTGATGGTCTGGTGCGTTCACCTGGATGCTTGAAGGACAATCGAGCTGTCTTTCCTAGTTGGAAGGCCGCAGTCTGAATGTGTGTGATATTGCGTAATTTTCTCTCGGCGTCAGAAGCCCCACGAAATTTTACACACATTTATTAAAAATTTAATTTATCCATTTAATTAGTTTGAACTTCATTCATTTGTGGAATAAAAAGATAACTTTATAAAATATAATTTTTTTTCAAATTGGCATTGGGTGGTAAAAACGAAATTTTAAAATTAATGTTAATTTATTTTTAAAACATATTCTAATTTTCAATTTATTTTTAGTTAACGTGACTTTAATTTTTTAAATTTATTTATAAACTTTCAGTGCTTGCCCAATGCTAATTTTGAACAAGTAGACAGCCATCTCAGAGGCCAATCCAACAACTTCGATCATATCGATCGATATTGATTGCTCGCTTGGTAATATTTACCGGCTAACCAACCATTCGTGCGAGTAAAATCAGTCCAGCCTGTGGTGCCGATCTAACGGACCGACATCCTATCGACTTGTTTTCCACGACAATCGGTCCACTCCAAGCAACAATCGATAATACCGATCGATAACTGCCTTTTTTCTAAAGCTGATAACCCTGTGAAAACCGATAACATCGATCGGTTAGTTAATACGTCTGCGAAGTCCGTCAAGTGGCCATCTACTTTGCGCAGACGATTACATGGACAACAGACCGAGGCTTTAACTCTTTTGCTCGTGGGTTAGTCACCATAAAGGGCCACCTCTCTGTAAAAAATCGATAATGCCGATCGATGTCGACTGGTCAGTCGACATCGCATATTGTTTCCTTCCCGTGAAAACTAACGCTATCAGCTGTGATGTTTTTGCTTCTGTGCCAGCGAGGTTGGTAGGTGGAAACTTTATTCTAGGCCTGACGTTTCGACCGTTTCGTCGTCTTCAGAAGCCTAAAGATGGCTCGACGTTTTTAGTGATTTGAAGGCTACCCGACCAAACGCCTCCCCGCACTGCCATTTTTGACCTAAAGTCAAGAACGGCGCGAAACTCAAGAAATGTTGAAGATGAACTCACACGACTTTCCACCACTGAGTGTAGCAATCGCTACAACTCGATGTTAGCAGACCAGTAGCGAATGAGACTCACTGGAACCCCATTTCACTCCTGGTCGTTGAGCTCGCAGAGCGGTGCAAACGGGAGCAGATCATTTGTGATAGACAAGCACTCATTTCTGTTGTTCATACTAGGATTTCTGGTAGAAATCCAAAGCGCTTCGAGCGCTTTGCGCGAAGAAATCTCGGCCTCGAACGCCAAAATCTTGCACTCGATATCAAAGTCATTACCGTTGTGAACTTCAACTCTGTGCTTGCCGAGAGGTGTTAAAAGATTACCACGTCGTTTCCCAGCCAGGTGTTCTTTGATACGTATCCCCAGCGGTCTACTAGTCTCCCCAATATATGTGTTACCACACTCACTACACCGAATCTGATAAATTACTCCACTTTTTGAGCAGTCGCTAGTTCTAGTGTGTGGGCAAATAACACAATTATCTGATATGCACTGCCTGTCGTAAAGTCTATTTCGCACAAGTTGCTTTTTGATGTTATTTGAGGGAATGTTATTAGTGTTATTTGTTTTTGATGTTTATCAAGGAATGTCTATGTTGCAACATCTTTATGTGGTCAGGAGCCTACTTTGCTCAGATTAGGGGACTAGCCATGGGACAACGTTTAGCGCCAGTGCTTGCTATATGTTTCATGAGCAGAATAGAAGAACCAGTGCTGGCACGCTTGCCATTAATGTACTGTAGATATATAGACGATTGCCTTATCATGACCTCCACGCAATCCGAAATGGATGAGTGCTTCCGTATAATGAATGAGCAATCATCGTACATTGAACTCACAAGAGAGGTTCCGCGAGACGGCTGGCTCCCCTACCTCAACACACAGGTTAAAGTATCACAAGGCATAATTAGCGTGAAATGGTTCCGCAAAAGCAGCTCTAAGAACATTCTGCTGCACGCTTCTTCTGCGCATCCGTCTGCAGTAAAGCGAGCTGTTGTTAAAAACATGTTCAGGACTGCGACGGGTGTATGTACAAATGAACTGCTAAGGCTGGAATCTCTACGAGTAGCTTCTACAATAGCTGCGGAAAATGGTTACGCAACTCCAACTTCACGCCACAGAAGACCTGCTGAGCTCTACAGAAGACCTGCTGAGAACATCTCACGTCAAAACAGAGTTCCGCTATGCCTTCCGTTTATTTCTGATAAGCTTACTGCAGCAATTCAACGTTGTATTGCTCGTGCACAGTTGCAAGATGATGTTACTCTCGTCAATATTCCCTCAAATAACATCAAAAAGCAACTTGTGCGAAATAGACTTTACGACAGGCAGTGCATATCAGATAATTGTGTTATTTGCCCACACACTAGAACTGGCGACTGCTCAAAAAGTGGAGTAATTTATCAGATTCGGTGTAGTGAGTGTGGTAACACATATATTGGGGAGACTAGTAGACCGCTGGGGATACGTATCAAAGAACACCTGGCTGGGAAACGACGTGGTAATCTTTTAACACCTCTCGGCAAGCACAGAGTTGAAGTTCACAACGGTAATGACTTTGATATCGAGTGCAAGATTTTGGCGTTCGAGGCCGAGATTTCTTCGCGCAAAGCGCTCGAAGCGCTTTGGATTTCTACCAGAAATCCTAGTATGAACAACAGAAATGAGTGCTTGTCTATCACAAATGATCTGCTCCCGTTTGCACCGCTCTGCGAGCTCAACGACCAGGAGTGAAATGGGGTTCCAGTGAGCCTCATTCGCTACTGGTCTGCTAACATCGAGTTGTAGCGATTGCTACACTCAGTGGTGGAAAGTCGTGTGAGTTCATCTTCAACATTTCTTGAGTTTCGCGCCGTTCTTGACTTTAGGCCAAAAATGGCAGTGCGGGGAGGCGTTTGGTCGGGTAGCCTTCAAATCACTAAAAACGTCGAGCCATCTTTAGGCCTCTGAAGACGACGAAACGGTCGAAACGTCAGGCGTAGAATAAAGTTTCCACCTACCAACCTCGCTGGCACAGAAGCAAAAACATCACAGCTGATAACGATGCCGAGGTTTCAAGATGAGAGAACATGGAGACTAACGCTATCGTCAAACCGTTGCATAATTCTTCTTACGCGTCGAGAAATCCGTCGGCCGGTCATTTATTTTGCGCGGGCGGACAGACAGACGAACTGGCAGAGATAGTAGCACTTTCATGAGAGTGTTTGCCGCCACAAAAGAATCATCGAATCATCTGGATCCTACTTCAGGCCGAAAAAACATGTCAAGCGGTCATTTATTTTGAGCGGACAGACGAAGAGACATACGGACAGCCAAGCCTACGATTCAAAGCGTTGCTATAATGTGACATGGATGTGGAAAGCAGAATGCGTCCCAAAAGAGATTGATTGATTGCGACTTTTACCAGACCCAGCGCTTACAAAAAGCGGAAGCATCCCTAGTCGTTACTCCACGAATTTCATACCATTCAATATACGCCGTGCATTCTGCACGGCGACAAATGTGGCATAACCTAAGATAGAGTTTATACTTCAGTCACTGCTCAGCGCGATAATGCAATAGTGAGCGATTATCGATCGGGTGCGTGTACTAATCGATAATAGGTCTCGCGCATCGTTCGCTCCTTTCTCTGCCAAACTGACCAATTCTCGAGCAGAGCGGTTCCGATGCCTTTGCTCCAGTGCTTCGGGTGAACGGCAATGATAGCGACGAAGATCTGAACAGACGAAACGAGTTCATTCCGGGCAGACATGAAGCAGCGGTGGCACGCCTTGACTCACTGGCTTCAGCACGTGATTCTCCTCCAGATGATAGGCGACGTCAGCACGGTTGAACACGGACTTCAGGAACTCGATGGCGATGCGTAACTGCGGATCGGTGAACTCGTAGCAGAACAGCCGATCCATCTGAAAGCGGCACAGATTGAACATTGGGTCAAAGCTGAATATCATTTGTTTATCAGGCTTGTATGTATTAAACAACCATTATTGACTAGTCGCCCCTCCTTTGGAAATTCACACTACGGCCATTAATATCGCGCGGACACAAATGTGCACCAGCCGACAAACGGACAGACTATCGCGTAGCCTATCCTATCATCACTGAATGGTCAATCGATAATGCCCCTCTTCTGGAAATTCAGACGACGACCATTATTATTGCGCGGACACACCTCCGGACGAGCGGACAAAAGCGCGCATTAACACTAATCGATCACTACTGACTGGAAGTTCAGACGACGGCCATTATTATTGCGCGGACACACCTCCGGACGAGCGGACAAAAGCGCGCATTAACACTAATCGATCACTACTGACTGGAAATTCAGACGACGGCCATTATTATTGCGCGGACACACCTCCGGACGAGCGGGCAAAAGCACGCATTAACACTAATCGATCACTACTGATTGGTCAATCGCTACTGTTCTTTTTGGAAAAATCCACACGGCGGCCAAAAAATATTGCGCGGACACACGTGCTACCCAGCGGACAAAGGCACGAACTGACACCCATCGATCACTATTGATTGGCAATCGTTATTGCTCCTCTTTGAAAAATCCATACGGCGGCCACTAATATTGCGCGGACACAATGCGGAGCAGCGGATAAACGGACAGGTTAACACCCATCAATCATTATTGATTGGTGAAAAATTCATACGGCGGCCATCAACATTGCGCGGACACACGTGCGGAAAGCGGACAAAAGCGTGAACTAACACCCATCGACATTCTTGACTGGGCAATCGCCGTTGTTCCTCTTCTGGAAATTCACACGACGGCCATCAATACTGCGCGGACACACTTGCGGACCAACGGACAAAAGCGCGAACTAACACCCATCGATCATTATTGAGTGGTCAATCGCTAGTTTCTCTCAGGAAAATCTATATGGCGGCCATTAATATCGCGCGGACACACATGCGGACCATAAAAAAAGCGGACGGACTAAAACCCATCGATCATTATTGATTGGTCAATCGCTGTTGTTATTCTTCTGGAAATTCACACGACGGATATTATATCGCGCGGAAACGGGGGCGAACCATCGAAAAAATGGACGGAACTCATCGATAACTATTGATTGGTCAAAGGATCCATAGGGCGGCCATAAATATTGCGCGGACACAGGTGCCGACCTTTAAAATAGCTGACGGACTAACATCCATCGACCACTATTGATTGGCAATCGCTATTGCTCCTCTTTGGAAAATCCATACGGCGGCCATTAATATTGTGCGGACACAATGTAGAGCAGCGGATAAACGGACAGGCTAACACCCATCGATCATTATTGATTGGTGAAAAAATTCATAGGCGACCATCAATATTGCACGGACAAATGTGCGTTGGTCCAACGGACAAAAGCGCGAAATAACACCCATCGATCATTATTGATTGGTCAATCGCTGTTGTTCTTCTGGAAATTTACACGACGGCCATCAATATTGCGCGGAGACACATGCGGACCATCGAAAAAGCGGACGGACTAAAACCCATCGATCATTATTGATTGGTCGATCGCTGTTGTTCTTCTGGAAATTTACACGACGGCCATCAATATTGCGCGGACACACGTGCGGACTAACGGACAAAAGCGCGAACCAACACCCATCGATCATTATTGAGTGGTCAATCGCTAGTTTCTCTCAGGAAAATCTATACGGCGGCCATTAGTATCGCGCGGACACACATGCGGACCATCGAAAAAGCGGACGGACTAAAACCCATCGATCATTATTGATTGGTCAATCGCTGTTGTTATTCTTCTGGAAATTCACACGACGGATATTAATATCGCGCGGACACGGGGGCGAACCATCGAAGAAATGGACGGACTAACACTCATCGATTATTATTGATTGGTCAAAGGATCCATAGGGCGGCCATAAATATTGCGCGGACACAGGTGCCGACCTTTAAAATAACTGATGGACTAACACCCATCGATCACTATTGATTGGCAATCGCTATTGCTCCTCTTCGGAAAATCCATCCGGCGGCCATTAATATTGCGCGGACATAATGCTGAGCAGAGGATAAAAGGACAGGCTAACACCCATCGATCATTATTGATTGTTCAAAAAAGTTATACGGCGGCCTTTAATATCGCGTGGACACACGTGCGGACTAACGGACAAAAGCGCGAACTAACACCCGTCGATCATTATTGATTAATCGCTATTGTTTCTCTTAGGAAAATCTACAAGGTGGCCATTAATATCGCGTGGACACCCGTGCGAACCAGCAGACAAAAGCGCGCACTAACACTTATCGATAACTATTGATTGGTCAACAGATATCGTTCCTCTCTTGAAAATTCACACGACGGCCATTAATATCGCGCAGACACACGTACGGACAAACGGACACCTTTATACATGGTAGGGTCCTGCTATAGTGAATGCCTCAAATAATCAAACGCCACCACCAATAGCGTAAAGACGTTTGGCGTGCTCTGATTGGTGGGCACGTTCCCGTCTTGTGGGCCATATTAACGACTAGCAGCGAGACACGTTCCCATGTAGGCCGCTGGACAGCTTTATAACAAGCGATCAATACTGATCGATTTTTGGTGTATTATGTGAGCACTGAACTTCTTCAGTACCTCTACTCGTAGCAATGCTATCCCTTTCAAACAGTTCAAAAACATTTTGTCGAAACACCCTGTAGATCACAACGCGCTAGAAGTCTCTGCCATTCGTTGGTAGCAGGAAACTCATCAGAGATCAAAGTTGTACACGGTAATTATGTGCCGGGAGGCGAATTCCGTCACGTCCCTGCGTGTGGGAAACGTCCTACTCTAGGATTTCCCCACGACCGTCATTCCCAGTCAGCCATGCCTGCTTGCTTACGCACACGTACAACACTGAGGACATTGGGGCAAAATGAATTCATTACGCGAAAAAAGCGGCGCTGTTTGAGGCCTAAAGTGCACTCGAAAAAGTACAAACAAAGCCGTCGAGCACCGCATTAATCAATCCCTCGGGAGAAGCTGCACTTTGCGCTTCTGGAAGCGTTCGTTGACGCGGATTTGGTCGCAATGCGGTCAAAGACGGCGTTGTAGGCATCCTCAAGTATGTGGTACCACCAGTCAATGCCAAGTGGCGTCGTCACAGGCCAAAACATGGTAGATCACATAGCATCACTGCATCTGACATCTGACGTTTTGTCCCCGTTATATCCTTCTTCGACATACATACGACGACTCCAAGTAGCATCTCCACCAACTGGAACTGACTGTTGACTTCAGCCCTTCGATAGTAGTTGATCGATATCGATTTTTAGTACATATCGCGCCGGTGCCGTGATTGGTGGCCACATTGACGGTAGCAGCAACGCCGCGTTCCAGCACCCAGTGCTGCACGAATTCGCGACATGTCAACAATGAACAAGGACAAGTAATAATTTTGCTCAAAATGGCCGAATTCGGGATCAATCCTAGTTGGAGGGGGTCACTAGGACATTACCAGAATTGGTAACACGATCTTCTACGCGAATGTGTCTACCACGAGAAAAAATCGATTCGTGGATCGATATAGGTTGTTCGACTGATTTGGTTTATTATTTTTTCAAATTCGTGTAGCAACTGAAAAGTGAAAACCATTAAACAAGAAATAGCTACTGCCACATCTTGACATTCGTTCTTCAGATCGACAATATCGATTGGTATTGATTAGGTGACAGATAGTTCGTGTTGTTGAGCCCTAATGACGGCTACCTGGGTTTCTTATCGCTTGAATTTCAATGCTAATCGCGGTACAAATGGAACCGTTAATCCGTCCGTCCGTCCGTCTGCCTCCCCTTCTGCGCATAATTAATGACCGTTAGAGCAATTTCGACAAATGACAACGATAAACATAGATTGAAACGAAGACGAAGGCCGCTGTTGTTGATGGGCCAATCAATACTGTTCGATATTATTGATTGTTGAATAATTCTCTATGAAGTCCCAGGTTTTCCCTTCTTTTGTTCAGAATTACCGCGGAAAATTGGGAAACACATGAGTGTTATGGTCGTTAGACAGGCTTCGCTGCAGCTGTATCACCTGTATCACCTGTCGTCCCGTTGATCATCGACTTGCTCGAGCGGGCGCCAGCAGCGTCTCCATTCGTCCCTGTCGCGTGCCAGAGTGGTCCAATGGATCCTCCTCGCTCGAGGGACACGAAGAGCGTCATATCGGTCGTTCAGGGCTTTCACGAAGAAGTCCGACCAACGCGTTGGTGGGCGTCCTGGTGTTCTTTTGACATCCCGCGGAATCCAGTCTGTGACGGCTCTCGTCCAGCGGGTGTCTGCGAATCGCATTACGTGGCCGGCCCACCTAATTTTCGACGACTTGGCCCATGCGACAGCGTCTCTGATCTTCGAACGTCGGCGAAGCTCGGAACTCCGGAGGCCTTCTCTCACTTGCGTGAGTCGTGTCACTCCGAGCATCGTCCTCTCGATTCCACGCTGCGCGACGCTGATCGCGTGTTCGTCCTGCTTTCGTATAGCCCAGGTCTCTGAGGCGTATGTTAGGGCAGGAAGAACAGTGGAGTCGAATAGGTGGGCACGGAGTCGGACGTTCTTCGTTTTCTTCACGACTTCACCGACGCTCTTGAAAGCTCCCCAAGCCGCTCGTTTCCTCCTGCTCAGCTCTGGTGCTAGGTCGTTGGCCATGTTGACTTCGCGACCCAGATACACATAGCTGGAGCATTCGGAGATGTTCGTTCCGTTGAGCGAGAATGGGGCATCAGAAACCCATCCGTTCTTCATGAACATCGTCTTCGTAAGATTCAGCTGCAGTCCAACGCTTCCACATACACGATCGAAGTCGGCCAGCATTCGCTCCGCCTGAGTGATGCTCGGTGTTATGAGCACGATGTCGTCAGCGAAGCGAAGATGGTGCAGTTGCCGGCCGTCGACCTTCACTCCCATGTCATCCCATTCTAGTTCGCGCATGACGTTTTCGAGGGTGGCGCTGAAGAGCTTCGGGGATATGGTATCCCCTTGTCGAACCCCTCTCTTCACGTCAATGACGACGTCGTTGTAGAATGGTGAGATCTTGGTCGTGAATCCACTGTACAGCTCTCGAAGGACTCTGATGTACTGAGTAGGAACGCCCTGGGTGAGCAGGGCTTCCATAACCGCTTCAGTCTCGACGGAGTCGAATGCCTTCTTCAGGTCAATGAACGTAAGGCACAGCGGCAGCTTGTACTCTCGCGACACTTCGATGAGCTTCGTAATGGTGTGTATGTGGTCGATCGTGCTGAATCCTCTCCGAAATCCTGCTTGTTCGCATGGCTGTCCTTCGTCCAGCGTTCTACTAATCCTATTCAGGATGACTCGAGTGAACAGCTTGTAGACTACGGACAGCAGGCAGATCGGGCGATAGTTGCCAATGTCGTGCACGTCTCCCTTCTTGTACAGCAAGACGGTCTTGCTGGTCTTCCACTGAGATGGAACCTTGCATTCGGACAGGTAGCGTGTGAAGAGCCGCGCCAAGGTGTTGATGAGCGCTGGCGGGAGGTTCTTCAGGTGTTCAGCTCTGATCCTGTCAGGACCGGGTGCTGTACGTTTCTTCACCGACGAGATGGCGTGTCGGATCTCGGAAGGGAGAACAGAGGGGATGACGTATCCATCCTGCGGAAGATGGCGTAGGGGCAGGTGGACGTGGCTATCGAAGAGATCGGAGTAGAAGTCGTGGATGACTTTCTCCATGGTCCTTCTGGAAGAGGTGACGGTTCCGTCAGGACGTCGGAGAGCGGTCATCTTGGTCTTGAAGTTGGCGAAGTTCCGGCGGGCATTGCGGATGCTCAGCCCTGCCTCTGCTGCTTCAGCCAACACTTCCGCCCTTCTCTCCTTCAGATCTTCCTTTATCGCCGCTCTGCATAGCTTTGCAAGCTCGGACGTCAGTTGATAGTTGCCTGACGCTCGTGCTGCTCCACGTTGGCGTATCAGCTCGAGAGTTTCCGGAGACAGGCGTCTCTTGGTGGTCTTCAAGCTCTCGGCTCCCTTAGCACTATCGTGGAGATGGTGCACGAAGCGATCGTATTCCTCGTCGACGTTGTCCATGACGGCATCTTCCCAAAGGCCGACAAGAGAGGTGTAGAGATCCCAGTTGATGGTCGTTCTGGGACTCCTCTTCTTGAACTTCGCGGCCTTCTCTCCTTGACGCGAAAAGCGGAACCTCGCGCGAAGGAGGCGGTGGTCCGATCCCGTGTAGAACTTGGGGACAACGGAGACATCGGTCAGGCAATACTTGCGATTGAAGATGATGTGGTCGATCTCGTTGTGGAACTGGCCGCCGGGGGATTCTCAGGTCCATCGTAGGGAGGGAGGCTTCTGGAACTGCGAGTTTCCATGGATGGTCTTGGTCGACATGATAAACTCAGACAGCCTTTCACCTTGCTCGTTCCACTCCAAACCGTGGGTTCCGATGTGAAGTTCTTCCAGCGACCTTCGTGGCCCGATCTTGGCATTGAAGTCGCCGACGATCACCTTGTAGAAGGTGTGATCTTCCTTATAGAACTTCTCCAGCTCCACGTAGAAGGCCTCGACGTCTTCGTCGTCGTAGTCGGATGTTGGGGCATACGCGACGAACACAGTCAAGGCTGGCACGGAGCCACATCGCTTCAGTCGCAGACGTCCGATTCGGCTTGTCAGAGACTCGTACGAATCGATGTTCATGGCCAAGTGCGTGTTGACGAGGACACCAACGCCGCCTACTCCCCTGCTGTCGCATGTTCCGAGGAACAGTTCTTCTCCGGAGTCGTAGGCGGCGTGTAGGGGGTGGTGTCTTCTCGTCTCGGTCAGTCCGATGACGTCGTACTTGATCTTCCTGGCTTGCATCATCAGGTCCTCGACGGATGCTTCCGACGCAAGCGTGCGGGCGTTGTAAGTACAGATCGTCATCCTAGTCCTTCTCAGTTTGCGCAGCCTGGTTAGGCCCTGAGATTTTAGCAGCCTCTCCGTACTCGTCCTTCCCATCGCTGCAGAAATGGGGGCTCTTTCGGGGTCAGGGGAATGAGGCCCTTTAGTGCTGCTGTGTTTGACTGGAATACAACACGGGTAGCTAGTCAGGCTCTGTCGTGCGGGCGGGGTACTCCGGGCAGCCAGCCAGACTGCCCGAAGGGACGGGGCGAGACTTAAGGCGGCCTCGAATCGCCTTACATGTACTCCCAGTCTACCGAGTGCAAGCTTTTGGCCGAGCCGACGCAGTTACAATCCGCACAGTCACGGACACATCCACGCACACTGTGCACGAACATGCCGCTCCCACGCACAAGGAACGCATCGACCCGACACAGCAGGAGCAAGGAGTCCATCCCCTGCATCCCACCTGCGTCTCTGGGCAGTACACGGTCGCATTTGGTTCGCGTTTGATTCCCCTATCCACCACCCGGGGACGCGCCACGTGGCCCTGCGACAAGCGGCCCGAGATCCCTCTTAACAAGAGAGCCCGAAGGCTCTCTATCGAGGGAGATTCGCTGCAGCTACAATAAATAATATCGATTGATATTATTGATTTTTATAAGTGCTAGACGTCGTGATGTGGAATTTCGCAAGTCTAACGGCTTCTGGAATCCTTCTCACCAAGTGACCAATATCGATCGATATTGCCAAATTTTGCTCGGAACTGACATCACGATTTTACGCAAACTTCATAATTAGTAGCCAATATTGATCATCGATTTTATCGATCGGCAATGTCTATCCTTGTGAATATGTGAGAACTTCGCAAAAATATTGGCCGTTGCACAGTTTCAGAACAACTGATCAATATCGATCGATTTATTTATTTATTTATTTATTTATTTATTTAAACAAAGACAACAGTCTTGTTTAAAGAATGAGGGAACACAAAAAAAACTGTACATACACGACACAACAAAACACGAGAGAATGAGTCATATGCACAATGAATCCGATGACATAATAAGCGTCTACTGACTGCGCAATATTTTATAATGCTTAAGGTGTGGAAAACCTTTTGCAGACCTGTACAGATAACCTTGACATGTCTTCGTATTTACCTAGCAGCAGATTGAAATCACCAAGTGTTCTGTATGTTAGAAAATCAGATCTGACTCGAGTTTTGGCAACTGAAACTCGAAGCTTAAGCTTTCCTCTTACGGATCTCGTCAGAGCGCCATCAAAGAAATCGGTTGGGTTAACGGGTAACTTGTTGCTAATGATCTTGAACATCATGACCCGATCTGCTGCTTTTCTTCTATTCTTGAGCGACGGTAGGCCAAGTAAGACTGATCTTTGAGAAGCATGTGGAATCTGATCGTAGTTCATTGAAAAGCATCTCATCATAAGTTTTCTAGTGAAGCTATTTTGAACACTTTCTAAAAACTCGATATCTTTCTTCTTAGTTGGATTGAATACCGTGATTCCCGATTCAACAATTGGCCTCACATATGTTTTATAAGCTCGGATATAAATTTCTGGTTGATTTGACTTTAGAGCTCTAAAGAGGTTATATATACGGTAGCCGGCTTTTTTAACGAGAAGTCTGTAGTGCTGTGAAAAGCATAGATTGGACGTTATGATGAATCCCAGATCGCGGGCTTCTTTTACATTGCTTAGAACCTGACCATTAATACTGTATGTTGGGAACTGTGACTGTCTTTTAGATCCAATTGTTAGAAAGCATGTTTTTTCATGTGCAATCGATATTGTCGATTTTTGCTCAGAACTGACACATGTGATGCACTTTGGACACATTTTACTACAACTAATCAACATCGATTAATTTTATCGATTTTTCGAACATTGGAGAAATAAAACGGGAATTTTGTGAATTTAATGACAATTGGCCAACCTCGGTCAATATTTACCAATCGATATTATCGATCGATAGTATCTACTGGTATCATATGACACTTCGCGAAAATATTGGCCGTTGCGCAGCTTCAGAACACGTGATCATTATCGATCTGTAGACATTATCGATCGAGACTCAAGCTTGACGGCAAAAATCTACCAATGAGGAGAATATGTAAAGTGACCGGCGAAAAGCCCAATATCGATCGATATTATCGATTTTTGCTCAGAACTGAAATGATTAGGTCACTCGAGTGTGATCACGTTGGACATAATTCACGCAACAACTAACCAACATCGATTGATTTTTTCGATTTTTTCTAATATTTGGAGGCCCATAGTTGGAATTTGGTGAATACATTGGCAAACGGCCAACTTCATAACTAGTTGTCAATATTGTATTGATATTATCGATCGGTAATGTCTTTTCTGGTGAATATATGACAACTTCGCGAAAATATTGGCCGTTGCGCAACTGCCGAACAAGCGATCAATAAGAATTTTTTCCAGGAGGAATACGCTGTTATGGGTATCATGTGAGTGTAAGGGCTACAGGACAGGCTTGGCAATGACTAAGCAATATCGATTATTATCGATTTTTGCCAGTATTTGACGTAAATGTCGCAAATATAATGGCCGGTGCATAGCATGACCAATATCGATCGATGCTATAGGTCCTCGCTCAGAAGTGACATGAAGTCACTCGGTGCACTCGCGAGTACTATGGACTTAATTCGCAACAACTGAACAACATCGATTGATTTCATCGACTTTTCATCAACATCACAACAAGTGATCAATATCGCTTGATTGACGTCATTGATCGGGACCCAAGCTTAACGATAAAGGGATATCAATGAGGAGAATAGCGAAATGACCGGCAATTAATTCAGTATCGATCGATGTTATCGATTATTGGGTTCAGCTTCTGTTTGTTGGGACCAACACGCGAGGCTAATGAAACACCGTGCGGGATTTGATGTTTTGAGACGTGACCAGGCGACATACCTGCTTCTCGAAGAGCGTCGCCCTGCTGGCCAGGCAGACACCGAGCAGTTCGCCGGATTCGACGTCTCGAATCACGTTCGACGCTGGACACGTGGCACAGTCACGAATCACGTCGCTCAGCAGCACCGTTATCTCGTTCCTGAAAAGCCTTAGAATCACGTCGGTCCTAGTATAAATGGTCCATGTCGCGAATGTGTGCAGCATTGGGAGGTGGGATTGGCGCGCCAGCTAATCGAAACCAATCATAGCATCGACCGAACATCGTTGTTGGCCAATCAGGTCAATGACCATACACTTCCCGTCTGATCGGCTTGCCTGTTCGATTAGGCCTATTAGTTGGCGCCTTTCGGCCTTCTCATGCTGTCCACATTCACGACTAGCGCCATAAGCGGTACTAGTCTGTAATGTGGCCTACATGGAAGGCGCATCGAATGAGCAGAGAAAGAAGTGTGCGCTGAGTCTGGCTGGCTGGTTAGCATTCGAATGTTGCTTTGATTGGTCGCGATTGTCCTTCGTATTCTAACCCCAACACCATGTAGGCCAGATTACCGACTAGTACAGCATGGCCCGTATTTTTTGGAAAAAGTCAAATTTCTCTGAAAAACGAAATAAAAGCTGAATACAAAATAGGGGAAGCTATAAATTAGCGCTATTTGTTGGGCATAAATTGTCCGTGTTTAACGGGGTTTTATATCATCTCCAGGATACGCCATGCACCCTACTTCTAGGCGACCTATAGGTCCATTCAGCGACTATCATGAGCCAAGACGTGGACAATTCTGCGTTTTAGCCTATTCTACACAGTTCTGCAAATAATTCAACGACTTGGACCGCAGAATGCTCGGCATTAGACGGAACTTGTCGTTCGTATGGCCTACGTGGGAAGGTGAGAAACCGTCAGGCAATCATAACTAATCAGAACGCGAACCGAGCACGCGTTCACACCCTCTGTGAAAGACGCGCTCGTTCGATTCGGCCTGATTGGCATGACGCCCTTCTCCTCTGTCTCGATGTAGGCCACATTCACGACTAGCACCGCTTACATGTAGGTTGAAGGTGGAATCCTAAGGGAGCGAGTCCTAGTTGAAGAATCAGACTGTTGAGAAGCCGCAATCCGTCATCAGCTCGACGTCTTCGGAGAGATGACGTGTTGGGTGGTCTTTTTTTAGAAAAGCAGTCGTCGGGAAATCAATTAAAGGCGCCGAGGTTCTTTCGGGTTGAATAATGAGTTGCTGCTGCCGCTGCTTCACTTGAACTTGAGGTTGGTCAATGTCGGAAAGAATGCTCCAGTGGTTTGAATTCGTAGCAGAGCTCCCGCCAGCCCGTCATTTTGATGGCCCACTGGCTCTGAAGCACTCAAGTCCTCATGTTCTTGCTCCTCTCCAGGGACACTTCTCCGACAAGGGAAGGGTTGGAAAAAACGGATCATACAGGCAGAATCTACACCCTTCAACTAGTATAAAAGTACCTTTTGTTTTTGCCCAGCAGTTGAGGGAAACGAATGCGGGGGCTCTTGAGTTCTACTATGGAATCGCGGCGGCGCGGGTGTCACTAGTGCGGCGGCGATCATCGGCGGCACATGGCGCAGTGGATAGCAGCGTTGCTTTATGAGCTGGACGTCACAAGTTCGGTTCCCGTGCACTGCATTATTTTGCATTCTTGCCGTTCAATTGCAAATCAAGGGAAGCAGACTTATACACACATCTTAACGCGTTGCCCGCCCTTTATGTCGACAGTTTTCTGACAAATGTTTACTACTAACCCGTTTTTAAGTATAAGGCTATTAAAAACAAAATCGTTTAACACAACGATCTAACCTTCAACATCCGTTCCATCCTTGTGCTAAATGTCTTTTCTATATTCTTGCACTTAAAAGTGGACTAATAGTGCAAAAACTCGCTGCAAATTGTCATCATTAAGGGAGGGAACGCACCAAGACGTGTGTATAAGTCTGATTCCCTTGATTTACAACTGAACGGCAAAAATGCAAAAATGACTCAGTGCATGGGCACCGAACCTTCGACATCCTTCTCGTCAAGCAACGACGCTATCCACTGCGCCATGAGCCGCCTATGATCGCCGTGGCACTAGTGGCATCCACGCCGCCGCGATTCCATAATAAAACTCGAGGGCTCCCAAATTCGTTTCTCTCAACTGTTGGGCAAAAGCAAAGCGCACTTTCATACTAATTGGAAGGTGGACATTGCTGCTGTATGAGTCGTTTCCCCTGTCCGGACATATGTTTCAGACCATTCGTTTGTCATAAATGTGTCCGAGCAAAAACTTGAAGGCCTGAACGCTTCAAAAGCCACTCGGCCGTCAAAATGACGGAGAGTTCAGCGGGAACAGATGGCTACGACTTCAAGCCACTGAAACATTCCTTTGACGGACGACCAACGCTCAGTTCAAGCGTTCTCTTGGCATGGATAATAAGCCGTTGCAGTAGCAGCAACAGCAGCTGCTGCTGCAACAGCTCATTATTCATGCCAAGAGAACGTCGAACGGTTAAGGGGATTTCCCGACGAGGAAAGAAGAGGAAGACCACCCAAAGAGCGTCTTCTTCGGTTCGATGACGGAATGGAGATTCTCGAACAGCTTGCCCGCCCACCTTCGACGCCGAGTGTTTCCTCTGAAACGTCATGGAACCTCCATCGCTTAAATTACGAAAAGCGAGAACTGCTTTGCACTTCACTTCCAGGCGTTGCATGAGCACACTGCCAGCTGGAAATGTTCCGCCTTTCCCTTCCCTGGTGGTAGAAAAACTGGAATTTTGAAGCACATCGGGGCCGGATGTCCGCTTCAACGCGTGTTGAGGTTTTCTTGAAGAACTGCGATGAATTCGCTTTTCGCTTGGAATCGGCATCCAACTTCCATTTAGAGTTGCAGTCACTTCCGGCGCAGTTTTTAGAGTTTTTTGGGCAGCTTATGGAGGACAAGGTACATATCTGTGGGGAGGAGAATTCTGAAACCCACAGCGTTCAACAGCGTGTGAGATTGGGGACGGGCGCAACGTTTCCAGTTAGCATTACGTGCTCAAGAAATTCCTGGAAGCAGAGGGCAAAGCAGACATCGCTTTCCGCAATTGAAACGATGGAGGTTCCCTACAGATGTACTCCTTGTCCTGCATAAGCTGCCTAAAAATCTCTAAAAACTGCGCCAGAAGGGACTACAACTCAGAATAGAAGTTGGATACCGATTCCAGGAGGAACAGAAATCATCACAGTTCTTCTAAAACACCTCACGTTGCGGCGGACGTGAGGTGTTTTAGAAGAACTGTGCTGCTTTGATGTGCTTCGAAATTTCAGTTCTTCTGCCACCAGGGAAATGAAAGACGCAACATTTCCAGCCGGCATTGTGCATATGCGATTGCCGGAAGTGAATTGCAAAGCAGTCATCGTATTCCGTAATTTAAGCGATGGAGGAGGCTTCATGACATTTCGGAGGAAACACTTGCCGCCGGAGGTAGGCGAATCAAGCTGTTCAAGAACCTGTTAAGATGAACGTTGATATTTAGCTTCGGCCAAGATTGTTATATATCTATTTCTGACGGCTGACGTTTCGGCGTTGTCGCCTTCTTCAGAGCCTGGAAGAATCGAATCGAATTCAAGAAACTATCCCCAAACCCCATTTCATACTGCAAAGCAAGTTCACAAAACGAAAAGAAACTAAAACGGCACCTCAAATTCATAGAATGGACGACTCTCAGTTCTGAAGTCGTCCATTCTATAAATTTGAAGTGCCCTTTTAGTTCCTTTTCGTTTTGTGAACTTGCTTTGCAGTACGAAATGGGGTTTGGGGGATAGTTTCTTGAATTCGATGCGATTCTTCCAGGCTCTGAAGAAGGCGACAACGCCGAAACGTCAGCCGTCAGAAATAAAGATATATAACAATCTTGGCCGAAGCTAAATATCAACGTTCATCTTAACAGGACCATGCCAAGATTCATTGACAGTCGCACTTGGAATGTTCAAGAACCGCCATTCCGTCATCGAACCGAAGAAGACACTCTTTGGGTGGCCTTCCTCCTTGAGGCAATCGTCGGGAAATCTCCTTAACAGGTCGAGGTTCTCTTGGAATAGAGAACGAGCTGCTGCTGCTTTGCTTGAACTGAGCCTTGGCCAGTAGTCGAAGGAAAGTTTCGATGGCTTAAAGTCGTGGCCATCTGGTCGCTGTTGAGCTCTCTGTCATTTTGACAACCGAGTGGTTTTTGAGGCACTCGAGTCCTCACGGTTTTGCTCGTTTATGACAAGCGAAAGTCCGGAATAGATGTCCGGACGGGGGAAACGAGTCATACAGCAAAAATCTCCACCCTTCACTTAGCATAAAAGTGCGTTTTGTTTTCGCCGAACAGTTGACGGAAACGAGTTTGGGGGCCCTCGAGTTTTATCATGGAATCGCCGCGGCGTGGGTGTCACAAGTGCCACGGCGATCATAGGCAGTTCATGACGCAGTGGATAGCGGCGTTGCTTGACGGGGAAAGACGTCGGAGGTTCGGTTCCCGTGCACTGCGTCGTTTTTGCATTTTTGCTCTTCAATTGCAAATCATGGGAATCGGACTTGTACATGCATTTTGATGTGCTTCCCGCCCTTCAAGTCGATAATTTACTGCGAGTTTTTGCGCTACTATCCCGCTTTTGAGTAAAGACTACAGAAAAGAATAATCAGCGCAAAGAAGAAACAAATGTTGAAGGTTCATAGATCTGTGTGTTAAACTTTTTTAATAGACATAACTTAAAAACGGGTTAGTAATAAACAGCTGCCAGAGAACTGTCGACATGAAGGGCGGGAAACGCATCAAGATGTGTGTATAAGTCTGATTCCCTTGATTTGCAATTAAACGGCAAAAATGCAAAAACGACGCGATGCACGGAAACCGAACCTGTGACGTCCCGCTTATGAAGCAACGCTGCTATCCACTACGCCATGAATCACAGACGACCGCCGCCGCACTAGTGACACCCGCGCCGCCGCAATTCCGTGGTAAAACTCGAGAGCCCCGCATTCGTCTCTCTAAACTCCTCGGCAAAAACAAAACGCACTTCTAAACTAAGTGAAGGGCGTAGATTCTGACTGCATGACTTGTTTCTCCCTTTCAGATATTCGTTTTTTCAGACCCTTCCCTTGTCAGAAGAAGAAGTGTCCCTGGAGAGGAACAAGAACATGAGGAATTGAGTGCTTCAGAACCAGTGGGCCATCAAAATGACTGACTGGCGGGAGCATTGCTATGTTCAGAGGGTTCAGCAATGGCTTCAACCCACTGGAACATTCTGTAGGACATTGACTAACCTCAAGTTCAAGTGAAGCAGCGGCAACAGCAGCATATTATTCATTCCAAGAGAACCTCGGGGCTTTAAGTGGATTTCCCGACGGCTGCTTTGCGCTTGAAAACCACCCAACACGTCATCCTCTCCGAAGAATTCGGCCTGATGACGGAGTGCGAGTTCTCGAATAGTTTGATTGGCTAATTAGTCGCGAGCTCAGGATTCCATCTTCCACCTATTTATAAGCCGTACTAGTTGGGAATGTGGAATGAAGTCACGGCCATCTGGTCCCCGTTCTGACGGCCGAGTGGTTTTTGAAGCGCTGAAGTCCTCACGGTTTTGCACGTCTCCAGGCGCACTTATGACAAGCAAAAGGTCTGCAACTGACCTCTGGACCGAGGAAACGAGTCATACAGCAACAGTCTCCACCCTTCATTTAGTATAAAATTACGTTTTGTTTTTGCCGAACATATGAGGAAAACAAGTTCGGTGTCCTCGAGTTTTACTGTGGAATCGCGGCGGCGCAAGGGTCTCTAGAGCGGTCGCGGTCATCGGCGCGGTTCATGGCGCAGTGGATAGCAGCGTTGCTTGACGAGAAGGATGAGTGCCTAGCCTCGACAACCACGTGCGCTTTTGATATGTATCGATCTTTGTGGCGCCAACCGCAAGTTCAAAATCACCTTGGCGCCAATCGCGAGTTCAAAATCACCCTTGGCGCGAGCCTCAAGCATATATTAGGGTGTCCAGAAAGTGTCTACAGAAAACTTTGCAATGCTCCAGATTTTTTCTAGAATGTTCTGAAGATTTCGACATAAGTGCTATATAAAGACACTATCCTGCTGCATCTGCATAGCATATCCAGCTCCGTCTTCCTTGCCTATTTTACTGTACGATGGCCGAATTGTCTACCCATATTAGGCCTCTGTTATACTCCCGCGGAAGCATCCGCGGAAGGGCGGGAATCGCGCCGAGACTCCTCACCTGACCAATCGCCGCGCCTCGCCACGTCCGGCCTCCACCGTGCACACTTGGTCCGCGGACGTTCCGCGGATGCTCCCGCGGGAGTATAACAGAGGCCTTCTACACGTACTCCTTTACGAGTTTGAATCTGGGCACTCCGCTGCAGAACTCTATCGAAACTTGTGTCGTGTATTCGGCTCTGAAGCTCCTTCTGTACGGTCTGTGTATAGCTGGTTCGAACACTTCAGAAGCGGCAACAGGAGTCTCGAAGATGAGCCTCGCTCTGGTCGACCGACAACGATATCTTTGGATGAACTGAGTAAACTGGCGGAGCAGCATCCATATGAAGGTGTGCGTTATTTTGCTGCTGCTCTTGACTGTTCCCGATCCACCGTGGACAATGGACTGCGATCTATTAGAATGGTTAAAAAGCTCGGTCAGTAGCTCCCACACGAACTGACCGACGGCAACCGGCGAGGACGTCTGGACATATGCACTCAGCTGCTCTCCCGAAGTCGCACTTTCAACTGGCTGGACACCATCGTCACAGGAGACGAAAAATTGGTCCTCTGCGTCAATCACACTCGTAAACGTGCTTGGTGCCAACGCGATGAAGTACCGAAATCTCTCGTAGAAGGTGAAATTCATGCGAAGAAAGTCATGCTGAGCGTCTGGTGGGGAGTTTATGGGATCTACCATTTCGAGCTGCTGCCTGACAACACGACGGTCACTGCCGAGGTCTACGCTACCCAACTGCAGAGAGTGGCCGAAAAGATGCGCAAGGAACAGCCCAGGCTCGACAAAGTTCTCTTGCTGCACGATAACGCGCGCCCATACATCGCGAAGTCGACTTCTTCTTCTTCTTCTTCTTCTTCTTCTTCTTCTTCAGCGTTTGTCCCGCATCGTCGCGGAGTCCGCTCTTCTGGTGTTACGACGCCACCTTTCCCGATCCTGCGCTTGATCAGGGTGGACACCAGCTACTTTCATGTCCGTGTGTAACGTATTGGACCAACGCTGCTTCGGGCGTCATCTAGGCCGCTTTCCATCGCGAAGACGACTTCTCAGAGAATTCTGGAGCTCGGATGGGAAGTTCTGCCGCATCCGCCGTACAGCCCAGATCTGGCCCCAAGGGACCACCACCTTTTCGATTGCTTCAGCATCATCTGGAAGGGAAGCGTTATGAAGATCGAGACCACCTCGAGAATGACCTCCGAGCTTTTTCCGCCTCCAAGTCGCTGGATTTCTAGGCCAGACGAATTCGAAGTCTTGTGGAACGTTGGCGAAGAGTAGTCGATGTTGTTGGAAATTATTTGGTTGATTAATAAAACGTTGATAAAAAATTGTGTTATTTTGAAAAAATTGTCGTATTTCTGCAGATACTTTCTACTTTCTGGACACCCTAGTACCAGGCTGTCCAATAATTCCTGTCCGAAAATTTTCAAAATTCTATAATTTTCCTTAGAAGTGTTGTGATATCAGGCAAGTGTAAAAACCTTCTAGAAGGTTCTCCAGAGTTCCACGCTAGGGGTATATAAGGCGCAGTCGCCGCGTCTAGCTACCAGTACAAGCTAAAATGGACCAAGGTCGAATTCGTACGTTCGTGTACTACGAGTGGCTGCTGGGCAACGACACGGGCACCGCGGTCGCCAACATCTGCAGAGCGTGCAAGGAGGATGCAGTGTCCCAACGCACAGTCAGGCGCTGGTTCAATCGTTTCGAGAGCGGCGACACGAGCCTCGAGGACAGGGAGCACAGCGGGAGGCCTTCTACGGTGGATGATGACGAAGTCCGTCGCTGTATCAAGGAGAAGCCGGAAGCCACCACCCGTGAACTGGCGACGACGCTCGGCTGCAGCAAGTCCACCATCCACCATCGACTCAACATACTCGGCTACCACAAAGTTCTGGCCCGTTGGATCCCCCACCGTCTGACGGACGCCTACAAGCAGAGCCGCGTGGCCGTCTGCCAGTCCCTCCTCCTTCGTCCGCATCGCAAGGAGTTTCTCGAGGACCTGGTCACTGGGGATGAGAGCTGGGTCCTCTACGACAACGTCGCCCGCCGTGCCGTTTGGATCCTGCGCGGAGAAGAGCCGCCGACGACCCCGAAAGCCGACCTGCATCCGCTGAAGATCATGCTCTGCTGCTGGTGGGACGAAAAGGGCATGCTGTACTTCGAGCTGCTCCCGCAAGGCAGGACGGTCACCGCTTCCATCTACACCGATCAGCTCGAGAAACTAGCCGCCGCCATCCGAGAAAAGCGCCCCCGACGGGCCTCGGTCCACCTGCTGCACGACAACGCGCGGACCCATGTGGCGAAGGAGACCCAGCAGAAGTTGGCGACGCTCGGCTGGGAGACGGTTGCCCATCCGCCGTATTCCCCGGACCTCGCCCCCTCCGACTACCCCTTGTTCCGCCCGCTGAAGCACCATTTGGCCGGAAGAAAATTCACCAACTACGACAACCTCAAATCCGACATCGCGGACTTCTTCGAGTCGCAGCCCCCGGAGTTCTGGGCGAAGGGCATCGGCGACCTGCCCAATCGATGGGCCACTGTTGTGGATAACTGTGGTGATTATATTGTTGATTAGACTTGTTTTTCAATAAAATTGAAAAAAATTAAAAATGGTGACATTTTCGGACAAGAATTATTGGACAGCCTGGTATATAGCGGCGTGCCGCTCCTGCTGACTCACTCTTGTTCTGTGTTCGCTCTCGTCCGGTTATCCTCCTGGGAGGGAGGGGGATTTGTTTATTTCGTGTTTATTTCATCACGTGTTCGTCACATTCGTGTGTTCGATAAGCTGCTGACGACTCATGCGTTCGTATCGAAAGGGCGTGCACACTCGCCTTGGTACCTGGGAGGTAACAGTACAGACGTCGATGTAGGTCACATCAGCGACAAGTGCTGAAAGACGATCACAGTCTCTTCTCTACTTCTCCAGCTCTTCATGCCGAACAGAAGCTGTGTGCACGTCCGCAAAACAAAGCGAGCAGCCGTGTCATCGTCTGCTCGTCAGAATCACTAGCCCAAAGTCAAACGTGTCGCTCGAGACGAGTAAAAACCTTGAAGACTCAAATGCTCGGAATTCCTTGGAACGCTTCGCAGCTTGACGGGCTGTCGGAGTTTTTCGGACTTCGCTGGAACACTTCAACATGCAAAGAGACGTTCTTATCCAGCCTTCAATACGCCGTCGTCGTCGTGCTCGAATAGAGTCTTCACTTCAATACAAAAAGCGATGCTCTGGGAAAGGAAGAAACACTGCCCTTCTACGGTAATTTTTACACAAAAAACAATTTTCATTCGGATTGAAGCCGATTCTGCAAAACAAAGTGAACCTACGAATTTTGGCAGAAGGACCGTTCAATATTGCGCTGTATCCCATCCGGTTGCTTCTTTGAGCTTAATCGTGGGCGACTAACACCGAATTTATGGCCTTCATCCAAATTTGAGAGATATTTCGTGCCAATTCGAAAGAAATGCCTTAGAAATCGTACACCGCTGGTTAGCCTCGGATAGGTTAGCCGGTTAGTAGCCTTAGCCCTAGTTTATACTTGCGCAGCCACGCGGCGCGGTACTACGATCGCTGTAGATATCGATTCTTCGCGCTGCCTAATCGATGCTTATTCCAACTATGGCGCCGCGCTGCCCAGCGGAGCAACTATAGACCAGGGCTTAGGGCCTGCCCGCCCGTTCATAGTTTGCGACGGGAGCGACTGGTCGGCCAGGCAAACCACGCGCATCGATTTTTACCGAGCGAGCAAAAATCGATACTATGATTTGCCTTAGCGCACCAATTGCTCCCGTCGCTCTCCTCGCGAAGTATGAGTACTTAAACTAGCAAATAACATTGATCGACTACCCTACCAATCGATTTATCGATTTTTGCCAGATTTGAGTTTTTTGAGTTGGTGTCACGTACGTACGTGGACTAATGGACAGATTCCACAACAGGTAAACACTATCGATCGATTTCATCGACTTTCTACTAATGCGTTGACTGGTGAGTAGCCTCAACAGTAAGTAATCAATATCGATCGATTACCATTATCGACCAATTCTGGAGGAGTAGATCTTTTGAGGTGGAAATCACGTGAGCACATTGACTGATGGATGTGTTTCAGAACAAGTGTGCCGTATCGATTGTTTGATAGTAATTAATAATTAACAAAAACAAAAAATGAAACGAGAAAATTATGAATTAAAAAACGTAACATACTAAAAATGTATAATATTATAAATATCATAAATAAAAAATAAAATAATAATAAATATCATAATCTTAAATATTAATACAATAAATTAAACATAAATAATAATTAATAACTAAAAATAAACAAAGCACCAAAAAATGAAAATTATTAATTCATTTTATTAATTTTTAATTAGTTTATTAACTTAAAATAGTAATGATGAAAAAATAAAAAAATTTATAATACATCAGAAATACAAATACAACGACATTGAAATACAAATACATAGACACAAATTGAATAATGAATATTCAATGATAAATAACAAAAAAAAAACAAAATGAAAAACGTATTAACCTACTTTGTTAATTATTAATTATTTTATTGATTTAAAACAATAAAAATAAACAAATAAAAAGTATGAGAAAAGCTTAACATAAATATAAATACAGCGAACCAATCAAAAAAAATAATAAATAATAATCAGTGATTTTAACGATAAATAAAAAATAGAATGGAAATTTTTGGATTTATCTTATTAATCATTGTGGAAATGTTTTTGTTTTTAAAATTTTCTGATAAGAATACAATAAATATGCTTATTATAATAGATAAATAATAAAATTGCTAAAAATAAAATGTATAAAATAAAATATAAAATATAATAAAATACAAAAATAAAATATAAATATATAATAATATATAATATAAAGATATATAAAAATAATATGAATATAATTATTGATTTTTTGATGGGGCGTCTTTATTGCAATCACGGTGGCTCTCGAATAAAATACTAATAATAAAAACAATAAAATAATATAACTACTAACAAATAAAATAATATAATAATATAAAATAAATATAAATAAAATAAAATAATATGAATACTAAAAACAAAATAAATTATAAAATAATATATAAATATATAATAATATATAATATAAAAATATATAAAAATAATATGAATATAATTATTGGTGGCGATGTCCGTTCCTCCACGTGGTGCCACTGGAAACTGCTTGCTTTTGCAAGCCGAGCCAATCACGGACAATCGAATGCAGGCGACAGGCCCTAGTGACAGGCCGGCCTACGAACATTCTGTGTCACATCGTATGGTTGATGACGTTACAGAGTTCTCGAGATAATGCTACGGCGTCCGCGGGAGCCGACGCGCACTCGCAAAGCCCGGCGAGTGTGAGAAGTATGCGAGGGTCCCTGATGCGAGGACGGCATCGGGGGGCAACTGAGCTAGTCCGAAAGTCCCGCAACGTAGGCAAGACCCGCGTAGCAACGTTGAATGTGGGTACGTTGACGGGCCGCTCCTGCGAGTTGGTAGAAGCACTGGAGCGAAGAAAGATAGATTTCTGTGCGGTGCAGGAGACGAGGTGGTCCTGCTGCAAGTCGAGGGACATGGGCCGCGGCTTCAAGGCCGTTTTGTGCGGCAGTCCCAGGACCACCAGTGGTGTCGGTATGATCGTCTCCGAGCGTTTCCGTGACGCGATTGCAAGCGTAGAACGTTTCGATGACCGCTTGATGAAGATTGTGGTCGCCGTAGAAGAGCGACGATGTCATTTCTTTTCCGCGTATGCTCCGCAGACAGGTTGCTCCGAGCAAACCAAGGACGAGTTCTGGTCTCTGCTTGATGAGAAGACAGCGGAAGTGCCGTCAGAAGATATGATTGTTGTGGCAGGTGACCTTAATGGTCACGTCGGAGCAGCGAAAGACGGTTACAGCTGTCATGGTGGTTTTGGCTATGGGTCACGCAACGCCGATGGTGAGCGTATACTTGAGTATGCAGACTCACATGACCTCACCATCGTGAATACCAAATTTCGAAAGCGTGATTCCCACCTCGTCTCGTTTTATAGCGGGAACGCCAAAACGCAGATTGACTATGTCCTTGTTAGGCGTCGCGACCAAGGCCTTGTCACAGACGCGAAGACCGTGCCGTATGAGACGGTTGCCACGCAACACCGTCCACTGATCTGCTCGCTGAAGATCACACCTCCGAGGTGTAAACGTGTCGAGCGGTGCGGGACGGCTAGAATTAAATGGTGGCGATTGAAGGAGAAGGAAGCAGCCGTTATCTCTCGCATTCGGTTGCCGACGGTAACAACTGTCGACGAAACCTGGAAAGAAGCTACCGATGCGATAACCCGGGCTGCACGCCTCGAACTCGGCACAACGAAGCCTGGACGGCGTTGGGTCGACAAACAGGCTTGGCTGTGGACTGACAATGTCAGAGAGAAGGTCAGGGAAAAGAAACGGCTGTATCACGTATTTATCGGTGATAAAACAGTCGATAATTGGCGGAATTATCGAGAAGCGAGGAAGGCGGCAAAGAAGGCAGTGGCTGCAGCTAAAGCCGCATACTACGCTGAAGTCAGCGAAAAACTGGAAACGCGCGATGGTGAGCGCTATCTTTACCGACTCGCCAAGGCTCGCTGTCGCCAAGCAGAAGACATCGAAAAGTTCTTTGGCATTAACGATGAGAACGGCCATCTTCTGATGGATCGTAAAAGGGCTGTGAAGCGATGGCGCGACTACTTCGAGGAAATCTCGAATGTAGAATTTGAACATCCTGCCGTTCCTTTTGCATCACCTGTATACGGTCCCGTTCAGAAGATCACAGTGAGCGAAACTGAAGCAGCCCTGAGGAAGATGAAGTCAGGCAAAGCCACTGGTCCAGATGACCTGCCTTCCGACCTGTGGAAGTCGAAGGGTTGGTGCCCTGCCGACTGGATGACAGAGTTTTTCAATCAGGTTGTTGCTGAGAAGAAAGTGCCTGAGAGTTGGCAGCAAAGCACGACTATCCCGATTTGGAAGAAGAAAGGCAGCCCTGCGGACTGCGCTAGCTACCGTCCGATTCGCCTACTTTCGCACACCATGAAAGTCTTTGAGCGAATTGTCGATAGACGTATCCGGGATGTCGTCCAGCTTTCCAATAATCAGTGTGGTTTCGTTGCCGGCTGTGGGACGGTTGATGCCATACACGCCGTTCGTCTTCTGCTAGAGAAGCACCGCGAGAAACAGAAACCGGTGCATTTTGCCTTCCTGGACTTGGAGAAGGCCTTCGACCGCGTCCCGCGAGAAGTTATATGGTACGCTTTGCGACGACACGGCGTCCCTGAAGAGCTTATTGAGTGGGTGCGCATCCTCTACTCGTGCCCAATAAGCCGAGTACGAGCACCAGCGGGTACCTCGATGGAGTTTCCGATCTCTGTCGGAGTGCACCAGGGGTCTGCCCTATCCCCACTGCTCTTCGTGGTCGTCATGGATGCAATTACACGAGATCTCCAAAAGGCAGCTCCTTGGACGTTGCTGTATGCCGATGACGTCATGCTTGCATGTGAAGACAAAGCCGAACTCGAGCGACAGGCACAGGAATGGTGCGATCGCTTGGCATTGTTCGGACTCAAGCTAAACGTCAAAAAGACGGAGTACTTGACGACGGATGTGAATGAGCTCGGATCTATCAAGATCAATGGTGCTGAGCTCTCACGAGTCACAGCTTTCAAGTATCTCGGATCAACAGTTACGCCCGATGGCAGCCTAAAGTTGGAGGTGAATGCGCGCGTAAGTGCAGCCTGGTCCAAATGGCGGTCGTTGACTGGGGTTCTCTGCGATAAGTCAATACCCGAGTACCTCAAGTCGAAGATTTATAGAACAGTCGTCCGCCCAGTAGCGACATACGGTGCTGAGTGCTGGCCCGTGACGAAGGAAATTGAAAGCCGCCTCAGTGTAATGGAGACAAAGATGTTAAGGTGGACGGCCGGAGTAACGCGATTGGACCGCGTTCGCAATGACACCATACGACAGAGGTTCGGTGTCGTCCCGATAGCCGACAAGTTGCGCGAAGCTCGTCTACGATGGTATGGCCACGTCCTTCGCGCTAATGACGACACCGTCTGTAAGATTGGCCTGAATCTTGAAGTCCCGGGAAAACGGCCCAGAGGACGCCCGAAGCAACGTTGGCTAGACACGTTGCACTTGGACTTAAAGATAGCTGGTGTGCATCCCGATCAAGCATTTGATCGGGAGAAATGGCGTCACCACACCAGAAGAGCGGACCCCGCCACCAAGCGGGACAAACGCTACTGAAAATGATGATGAATATAATTATTGATTTTTTGATGGGGCGTCTTTATTGCAATCACGGTGGCTCTCGAATAAAATACTAATAATAAAAACAATAAAATAATATAACTACTAACAAATAAAATAATATAATAATATAAAATAAATATAAATAAAATAAAATAATATGAATACTAAAAACAAAATAAATTATAAAATAATATATAAATATATAATAATATATAATATAAATATATATAAAAATAATATGAATATAATTATTGATTTTTTGATGGGGCGTCTTTATTGCAATCACGCGGCTCTCGAATAAAATAATAATAATAAAAACAATGAAATAATATAACTACTAACATATAAACAATAAAATAATATAAAATTAATATAAAAATAAAAATAATAAAATAATATGAATACTAAAAACAAAAATTATAAAATAATAAGGTGTATGTCGCGTAGGTGAGCAGCATTGGTAAGTGGGAACGCCTAAACCAATCAGACCGCATTGAATGGGCATGACATTCAGAGAGAGCATGCACAATTGGTATCCTGATGGGCTGGCATGTGTTCGGTCTGTGCTGTGTTTGTTTATCATTGACTGGCGTGCTCCCACCTACCAATGCTGCTCACCTACGCGACATGTACCAATAATAATATATAATGTATGTAATATAATAATATATAACATATATAATATATAATACATATAATACATAATAAATAATGAAAATATTTCAAAAAATTTCGCAATTATTTTTCCGTCCACGTTCATAAAACTCCAACTCCCAAACTTACGAACTGCGTGCGTCAACACTATACTGCTCTGGAAAAGCAAACAACTACAAACTGGGATTCAATGGTAAACGAAAATAACTTTCGCAGTCACGACTACGAATCCCGTCTCTTGTCTGAGCAGTACGATGCAGCGACATTTCCTTGGAACACATGAAATACATGCATTTTCAAAGAATAACGTGCACCGCATGGTACTCCGGAGAGTACAGTTACTTTAGAGCTTACAAAGTCGCTTCAAAAGGCTTTCGATTTACAAAACAAAAAAAAACAGTTGGAAGAAAAGATTTACGGCAATAACTGTGACAAAATGATAAATAAATTAGACCTTTTGATGGATTTATTGATTTATTGATTGATTGTGCATGTTTGCGCGTTATACAAGAAAAGGAACGTAACTCAAATTTAATTTTATTTTATTTAATTTTATATTTAATTTTGTATGGTAATCTTTAACTACTTTTGCAGCGCGTTATGAATCTGTTACTGAACTATGGATTGGATACTTTCAAAACCAAATTGGACACTAGTAAGACTTAGAGGTTAAAACAGTTTCTAAGGTTAAAACAATACGTGCTGTACTTCTTTGGAAAATTTTAACTCAACTGCCCAGAAAATGAAAGCGTTGTTTGAATTTTTCTTTGAAAAGAATTTATTTTCAACGAATAATAACGCCCTACTGCTTATTTTAGAGCGAAAAAAGCTGAAATCTTCTTAGTGCTAAAAGAAATGATTGCGCCGTGTACCGTCCACGATGTCGCGGTAATCCTTTCATAGATTTTGAAACTTCGCTTTAAAAAGGAAACAAATGTAGAAGACAGACATATCCTAAAATCGCGGCATCCTGGGCGAGTGCATGGCGCAATCTCTTCCTAAACAGCAGAAAATTGTTGATTAGCTCCACATTAAAATGGGTTTTAATTCACTATATGTTCTTCTTAAAAACAAAAGAAAATAAAAATTCAAAAAGAGTGTTGGCTTGCTAAGATAGACGCATTACAAAATTACAAAAAACGATATATTTTAGTGCTAATAGGAGAGATTGCGCCATGCGCTCGTCCGCGATCCATCGATTTTCGTATGACTGACAGCAAAATTCAAAAAGTGAAACAATTCTAAATAATAAAGAATATTAAATAATCTACTTTGTCCAGGTACTTACGATTAGTGGAATGATGCCCTATGTGCATAGGCAAAAATTCCAGGTATTGCCCCACCTAGAACGTACCTGCGTCGAAGGTTTCATCAAATTCTGAAGTTCATTCACTTGCCCTGTCAGAAATGGAACCTAACCAAGCCATCGCTTCTACGCGCATGGGGCAATATCCCAATAAGTACCCCGTGTATCAGTTCTAATCGAGGGAACGCAACTCGCGGGACAGAGCGGGACTTTGCCCAGTATGCGTAATAGAGATGCCTTGGCTTAGATTGTGCTCGACTGAGCATTAAATTTCATTTTCACGTCAAAGTGAAAATGTTTCGAAATAAATTGGACACTCTTCTATGCAAGCTTGACGATTTTGAAATCAAACTGAACATCTTCCTAAACGAAACGAGCGTCTTCCAGATGAAAATAAAGGCTCTCCGAGACTGCTAGAATAATTTGCTAAAGAAAGATTTAGTTTGAGTTTCTTTGAATTTTTCAATAATTCACCTGCGCCAATAAATGAACGCACTGTTTGAAATTTTCTTACAATTTTATGCTTTTAGGAAAAATAATGAGTTAAAATTTTCGTTAAAACAAGGGAAAGCAGCAATCATTTAGTGACGAAAAGAAATAAAGGAATAGATCACGCACCGTGCACCCGACTAGCTCGTCGGATGATAGAAAAAATTCTGTTTGCGTCGAGTTGTGGCGCAGATAGAAACGGTGGAGCAAGAACTTCATCGCTCTTTGAAGTCGGCAGCTCTTCACTCTACTTTACTTATAGGGGCAAGTGAATTAAAAGGGCCACCGAACAAGTACCGATTTCGCTTCGTTAAGCGTCTGAAGCGCGACGAATCGACTAAAAATCCCAAAAATTTTCGCAGAAAACAATCTGAACTCACATTTTTTCGATGCGAAGACTGGATAGGATTGGCTCATTCGGAATGAAATGCTCACATAGAAATTGTATTACCTGAAAAACATGCGAAGGCAGCTCTCGGCGTCGGATCTAATGAGATTATCGGTCGGACTCACCTCGTCCTCACAAGTGATGCTCTCCATTCTGGTGTTGGGTGGCGGTGAAGAAGCGGCGGCGGCTGCTGGCGATGGGGTGGTTTGGGGCGAGGTGGCTGCAGCTGTGGTGGTGGTGGTGGTCGCACTCCCTGTCGACGTCGGCGACGTGACGACGCCAGCGTTCGTCGTCGACGTCGAGCCGTTCGACGCGGACGCGGACGACGTGGACGACGATGACGACGACGACGACGACGCGACAAGGGTGGCCATGCTGCGGTAGAGGTATCCGAAAATGCTTGCAGAGGCTGTGGCGGCGCTAGGCCCGCCCAGACGCACGGAGCTGGCTGGCTGGCCGGCTGGCGGCGGCTGCTGACGCCGCTGCTGCTGGAGTTCCGCGCTGCCTCCTCTCCTCTTCTAGTGATTAGCCGCCGTCTCCTTCACCTCCGTCTGCTGCTGCTGCTGCTCCTGCTGTGGCTGCTGCTGCTGGTGAAGGTGTTGTGGTGGCGGAGCGCAGAGCACAGTGCGTCGACGTCGATGACGCAACGTTGCTGAAATGCGCACGACTGTTAGAACGAGCTCAGGAGAATGCACTGACAGTGACGGCGACGACGGTGACAGCTGCTGCTGGCCGCAATAACACCAACGGTACTGAGCTGAAGCTCCTCACGAACTCAACAGCCCGTGACGGTGCAGCGAGGAGAAGCAGGAAGTAAAACGCAGAAGCAGCGAGCATCAAACATCTACACCACCATGATAATACGCATGCTCATAAATGGCAAAGGACGGCCTGAATCTATCCTAATCGGAGGAGGCATCGCTAGAAAATCGAAGCTGATGTAACCAGTGAAGCATCTCCTGGCTAGGAAACTACAAGGAAATGTACTCTCGTAGGTCAGCTCACAGTATTGTCCTCGTAAACTTGTCTGCTGGACGTCTTCTTGTGCGATGCGCCACGTGTTCCACTTCAACGCGACATTTTGGAGGCAATTTGAACGCTTGTCGCGAATGTGGGCAGCGCTGGAGGGTGGGAACGAGTGAGCCAATCATAACCAAGGAGAGCCACACGTCAGCACATTAGGGCACCGATCCTATACGTTCTTTCTGAAAGTCGCGCCTATTCGATGCCAACTGATTGGCTAGCGCGTTTTCACATCGCAATGCTGTCCACATTCACGACATGAACCCGTGAGTGTCTCATGTTGTTCATGTTCTCAAACTTTTGCAAGAAAAGATACTACAAACACCAATATCCAAGCATTCTACTTTACCGTGACATCGTGAAGGCAATTTGAATGCATGTCACAAATATGGGCAGCACTGGTATGTGGAAACGCGCCAGCTAATCATAACCAAGCGGAGCCAGACGCCGGCGAATCAATATATCGATCCTGCACATCCTTGCGGAATGACATGTCCATTCAATGCGGTCTGATTGCCTGGCGCATCCTCATTTACCAATGCTGCCCCTATTCTCGACATGTACCCGTAAATGCCTTACGTTGTCAAATTTTTGCAAGAATATTGTGATATTATAGAATAAATAGATAACAAAATAATATAAAGAATAAATAAATAAATACAGATAAGAGCAATAAAGAACAAATAGAATAGATAATCTCAATCGATAATATCGATCGATCAATATTTATCGATAGTCATGGAGTTGTCCGCCTTCTTATGTGTCCACTAAACACCCACCTGATTCAGTCAAATAATGAAAAATCGATAATATCAATCGATATTGTTCAACTGTTGTGATCCGCCACGAATTCTACTTCAATTCAAATTTGTGGAGGCAATTTTAATGTATGTCGCGAAAGTGGGCAACACTGGAAGGTAGGAAGACGCCAGCCAATCATAACCAAGCAGAGCCACACGCCGCAAATCAGAGTACCGATCGCATACGTTTTTTTGAAAGTCGCCCCACTCGATGCCTGCTGGGAAGTTTCCGCCTCCAATGCTGCCCACATTCGCAACATGGATCCCAAAGTATCTCATTTTGTTCATGTCAAATTTTTCAAAAAAAAAAATCCTGCTAGGCCAGTGAACTGCCGCTAAGACATAGCCATAGGTAAGAGCAGATTTTTCGATGACTGCTTTTCTCTATTAACAACTTATTTATTTATTTAATATTTTTAACCATTGATCTTACTCGAGAGCGTCCAGCTGGATTAACTGCAGGACATTGGTTTCGATTTTGAAGATGTTGAGTTTAATTTTAGCTGCAGGTGTGCAGTTCAAAGTGAAAATGGCATTTGCAAGAACTCTATCAGTTTGTCCGTCTATGCGTCCGCGCAAAATTAATGACCCCTCGATAGGCTTCACAACGCATCGATCAGCATTATCGATCTGCGCTCAGAATGTTCACCGTTCAGCGACGAGAACCGAACACAGATGGTCATTGTTGAACTGATTTCACAAAGAATGTCCAAAATCAATAAATATCGATCGATAAGTATTGATTTCTGGGGTGAAGCCCTAGCCAATAATCAGCCGGCTCACTAAGCCGGCGAACTGATGCTAAAACGTAAACTTGGATACGAGCAGATATTCTTCTTTTATGGCACTTCTCTATTTTTTACTTATTTATTTAAATATAGTAATTTTATTTATTGATTTATTTATCTCTCTAGAGGGCGTCTAGACTAATTATTTCTGAGACGACGGTTTTGATTTTTGAAGATGTTGAGTTTGATTTCAAGCGTACAGTTCAAGGGCATTCGGATGAACTCCGTCAGTTTGTCCATCTATGCGTCCGCGCAAAATTAATGACCCCTCGATAGGCTTCACAACGCATCGATCAACATTATCGATCTGCGCTCAGAATGTTCACCGTTCAGCGACGAGAACCGAACACAGATGGTCACTGTTGAACTGATTTCACAAAGAATGTCCAAAATCAATAAATATCGATCGATTAGTATTGATTTCTGGGGCGAAGCACTAGCCAATAATCAGCCGGCCCACTATGCCGGAGAACTAGTGCTAAAACCTAAACATGGATAATAGCACCTACTTTTATTTGATGGCTCTTCCCTATTTACTACTTATTTGGTTAATTTTATTCATTTATTTATCTATTTATTTATTTATCTCTTTAGAGAGTGCCTAGATTGATTAATTCCAAGACGATTGTTTCGATTTTGAAGATGTTGAGTTCGATTTCAAGTGTATAGTTCGAAGTGAAAATGGCATTTGGAAAAGCTCTGTCGGTTGTCTGTCTGTGCGTCCGCGCAAAATTAATGACCCGTCGATGGGCTTAATAACCTATCGATCAATACTATCGATCTGCGTTCAAAACGTTCACCGTTCAGGGACGAGAATCAAACAAAGATGGAGACCGTTTAACTCTCTTCAAAAAGGATATCCAAAATCAATAGACATCAAACGATTAGTATTGATTAGTATTGATTTCTTGACCGAAGTAAGTCGACTAGTATTGATTTCTTGAGCGAAGCCCTAGCCAATAATCAGCCGGCCCACTATGCCAGAGAACTGATGTTTACGTAAACATGGATAAGAGCGTACACCTTTGTTTGATGGCGTCTTTATTTACTACTTATTTATTTAAATAATTTGATTTATTTGTTTATTAATTTATCTCTCTAGAGAGTGTCTGGACTGATTATTTCCAACACTACTGCTTTGATTTCTAAAATGTTGAGTTTGATTTCAATGGCAATGGCCAGTTTCATTCAATGGCATTTGGACGAACGCTGTCAGCTCGTCCAACTGTGCGTCCGCGCAAAATTAATGGCCTCTGAAAAGATCCCTTACAGCGCCTCGATCGTCACAGTGATTCTAAGGGCATACAAGGTGGAAGTTCCCCGTATATAAACAGCAGAGCGCTCGAGAACATCAACAAGCAAAATAATAAAGAGCAACGTGGGATGCGCCACGCACTCTACTTCTATGCATCATTGTGGAGATGAGTGAGAATAACCGACCGTGTTCGACTGCCGCCAGCGGAGAGAAGTTGAGCAACAAGCATAGGCTATTCGAATACCGCAGTTTAAAGGACTCTCCGGTGAAAAAAGGAGCGCCGATTCCGAAGCGAAGCGCGAGTTTTTAACGACCGGGGACTGCAGTTGACAGCGATAGTAATCGAAACTCAGCGGACCGAGCCGCCGCCAGTGGCGCTCGCTGGCTGCGGCGGGATTCGGGTCGGCGATGCCGAGCGCTAAGCAAACACGCGAATTAATGAGAAAATACTGCCGTGTCACACGATACACCACCACCGTCGCCGCCGGAATCGGCCGATTCGTCCTCGGGTCGAATTGCCGCCGGCTCGACAACGGCCAAGTGTTCAGCGAGGGGACTAACTCGAGCGGCGAAGCTTTCGAGGAGAGCGACGTGAAGGCCACTGGATGTGGAAATATGCCGACGCTGCAGCTGCAGCTGAGAAATGAGGCAAGAAGTCGGCAGCGTAGGCGCGTGAGCCGCGCGATGAAGACGTGTATGAGCCGGCGCGAAAAAACCTGCCGATGAGGCGAGGAGAACGAAGAGGGGAGATACGTGCATCCAGGAAGGCGACGGATCACCGAGGGGTGTCTTCCGTGCTGCTGTCGCGGCCGACGACCATGATCTGATCGATCGCTGCCTTTGTCTCAGATCGTGTGCCACCAGCTCCGACCAGAGCAGGACCACCCACCAAGAGTCGGACTCGTTCTCCTTGACCGTAATCACGTCCACAAGAACCTGCTGTAGCACACCAGTCGAAGAATTCGGCGATTTCAGCGCAATTCAGTCTTCAGACCGAACACAGCTGGAACGGAGGTCAGCAGGTGCGGCTCGATACAGACCCTCTGTGTGGGGAAATAATAGACACATTCCCGTCCTTTTAGGTCTTTCGGTACTTAGTGGGATGTTGCACCATCTTACAATTAGGGCCTAATGACCAATCCAACGGACTTGTGCGACAAGATTGACGGTCCATGTCGCGAATGCGGGCAGCACTGGACGGCCTGTTCAACGTCAACATTCATCGAAGTGAAATGGACGGCGCAGTCCCAGGAATGGTGACATTCTCCTTCTGAAGCGACCATGTCCGTCTCAGAAGGACCCTCCCAGACCGCGCTATAGGCCTCCACTCCGAGCCGCAGCGATCCAAGTGGCGTTGCGAAATTAGTGGCCATTGAGCCATAATGGCAGGGCGTGTACGAGGTTGATCCCGATATTGTTGTGCTTTTGAGATTTTTTTTCGAACGAATGAGTGAAAGAACTTATTCGCTCATCGAATCCTTCGAATAATCGAAAATCGAATGAATCTCATTCTTATTTTATTCGAATATTCGAATAGTGAATGATTTGTTCGAATAAGGTTCTGTGCTTGAGGTTATAAAGTTTATTCGATATTCGAATGAAATTATTCGATTTTCGAATAATATTCAAATATGACTCTATTTCAATGTTCGTCGATTTCGAACGAATATTCGACTGTTTAAAACCATCGGTGTTCGAATTCTATCGAATATTCGAAAGTCTAGAAATATCGAGCATTCGACTATTCGAATAACTAGTCGAATACATTTGTTCGAACCCCGCGCACGTGTAACGAAAATCGGGATGTGACCCATCCAACTCATTTGTGCGGCAAAACTGAATGTGGGCAGCACTGGTCGGCCTGCTTCATGTCGAGATTCATCGAAGTGAAATGCACGGCGCAATCCCAAGAATGGCGACATTCTCCTTCTGAAGCGACCTTCTGTCCGACTCTGAAGGACCCTCCCTCTCACGCCGCGCTCTAGAAGCCTCCACTCCGAGCAGCAGCAATCTGAGTGTTGCGAAAATAATGGCCAGGCGTGCAGGAGGGTTGGATGATTCCAAATGTGCAACGATAATTAGACGGAAAGGAGAACGAAGCCGTCGCCACCGCCGCGAGACTGAAATCAGTGTCCGGTCGTTGATAGATTCCATTTCCTAATGAAGACGTCTCGGCGACGATGACAACGGCACACCACACATCGAGGCGATGGATTCTCCTGGGGATAGGGGAGAGACCCTCGCTCCGTGTAGAGCACTTCTGGAGTCACCATTCGTCCGAATAATGTTCTCGAAATGCCCGAAGAACTCGGCAGTAAATTTCGACACGCAACAACTCGGCTCCTGTCGAGTTGTTTGCATTTAAATGAAACTTCTGAAGTCCTCGGTGCACGCGATGGGAAATATCGGCGCCATCAGAAAGCAGGGTGACGTCATGCTCGCATATTAGATTTTCTCAATTTTTACTTTCAATTTTTTCAAAATTTTAAATTCAATTTCCGTTCAGAATTTCAAGAAAGTACGTAACACTAAGTAGCCAAAAAAAATCTGAATATTATTTGAATTATCGCGAAATTCCGTACTTGTCGCTAATGTGGCCTACATAGGGTAGGTGCTGGAGCGCTTCAGTCAATCACAGCTGACCAATCAGACAAAAGCGCTGGCTCAACTAGCGCTAGCGACGGTCAATCAGGATAGGATGGCACTTCCGTTCGATGCGACGTGTTTCGTGTTGCGCGTCCCATCCCGATGTAGGCCCTATTGACGACAAGTGCCGAAAATACATAACTGAATTCTAATTGATTTGACATATTGACTTGACATCATTATACTCCATGGTGCTTGTCGTTAATGCGGCCTGCATGGAAAAAGACGTGAACGCTTCAGCCAATCACATCAGAGCCTCCGGGCACCGCCACTCCGATTGCCACGCTCTTTTGATGCGGCCTGATTGGTTCGGTGTCTCACCTCCCCTTCAACATGTAGGCCGTATTAACGACAAGTGTCGAAAATGCAAATTACTTGATACTTCTATAGGGTACTAGTCGCTAATGTGGCCTGCATGGGAGGAGCCAGGAACACCCCGGCCAATTACATCCAATCTGAGCACTGGCTGAATACGTGACAGCAGGATAGACACCGCGCCTCCGATTGCTACGCCCGAAGCGGACTGATTGGTTCGGTGTGCTTCTCGCTCGCCATGTAGGCCACAATAACGACAAGTGCCGAAAACACAGCAAAGTTGCTAATGCAAATTACTTGATACTACTACAGGGTACTGGTCGCTAATGTGACCTACATTGGGGAAACGTGGTCGTCCCAGCCAGAGTCACAATCGATCAGAGAGAAAGCACCAATCAAACACACGCCACCAAAGAAAAACGCCCCTCTCGAAGGAATCCCCGCTCGATGCGGCCTGATTGGTGGGCCACATTAACGACAAGTACCGAACCTGGTTAAGGAAATGTGATAATATTTTTACCCATTCGACCACTCCAAAATAAAACGAATAAATAAATAAATAAATAAATAAAAAATAGTGAAATAAATAATAAAAACGTAAATGTGAATAAATAATATTATTTAATTAAGTAATTAAAGATAAGAACGCGACTATCGCGCCTTTTCCAATCCTAATGCTAGGCATTGTAGCTTTGTAGACGAGTGAAGCCGCGAGGAAGGCAACTGACAAACAAACAGACAAAGGAAGTTCGCCGAACGCCGAGGAGAATGGTAAGTGGTCGACTAATGGATGCGGAGAACGCCCATTAGTCTGCACCGACCCATTAATCTTCAGCAGTCTGTACCAACTACTTAACACTCCATTTTCGCCAAACTTCTCGCAAAATGCTGCCCTTCCTGGATCCAAAAGAAGTTTGAATGTCGAGTTTTCAAAAGTATCATCCACATACATACATACATACATACATACATACATACATACATACATACATACATACATACACTGTGACGCTGTATGGCTAGTAAGCAGGCGCCAGCTTTATCGCCAAGATTATGAGCTAGCAAAGTTCCTGCTGAAACAAATGCGAGAAAAGCTGCCACTGTGCCTTACATTCACCGATCTGAAGAAGGCATTCAACACTGACGATTTTACGTTCTCTTGAACTCTCTCTTCAAAGTTCTTCGCAACTTTTCTTCACAGTGCTGGTTTGCTATGGAATATTCTGGCGAGACTGAAGCGGTGATCAAAGCCGTGGTCAGACAGAGCGTTTTCATTCAGTACATCAGAGTACTTCGAGAATATTCTACAACGCCGACATCGCCTACGTGAAGAGGGAGCTTGGCAAAGTCTTGCAGCACTGTCACAACAAACACAATTGCAGCTACATACTCAGTCAATAATGTGATCTCCATTCCATTATAGGATTCTTTCTCATTATACGAGCAGCCTTTCAGCCCCGCTGTACCAGAATTCAGGAGTCTTTGAAGAAGATAACTGAGAGATCTTCATCTCCATTTGGTATTGGCCCTCGAACCCTCTGCCTCGCTGGTGCTGCTTCAGCGCTTGAATAAATCGCAGTCAGAAGGAGCAAAGTCTGGAGAGTACGGTGGGTGTGGTAGAACTTCCCAGCCTTGTTCCTGAATTCTCTCGCGGTTAACTTTCACGACATGACGGAGCGCATTGTCATGCAGGAGGTAGACCTGTTCCTGTTCTGGGCGCTCTTGGGTCATGACATCAGCCAGGGTGCGAAGCTGAGTAGCGTAGACCGATGCGCCTACTGTAGGCGAGTCATCCAGAAGTTCTCCATGAAGCATCCGTTTTGAGTCCCGTCAGCAACACAGAAGAACCTTCTTTTCGTGTAGTCCAGCTTTCGGCTGCCTCCGAGCTGCTTCTCAGGGGTAGGCATTGGATCTTGCGATTGAGGTTCACGTTGAGAACTCAGCTTTCGTCACCATTAACAGTGTCCATGAGAACGTCGAGTCGAGTAGAGTAATTGCTCCTTCGCTCGCAAAGAAGGGGCCTTCTCTAGGACATTGTTGCTGTTGAAGAAAGTCGAGAGTTCGTATCGTGAACCTCACTTGCAAAAGCCAATTGCTACTCCGCGGAGAACCGGCTCGAAGGCAGCCGAAAGCTGGACATCACGAAGAGAAGGTTCCTCTGTGTTGCTGGCAGGACTCAAAAGCGACGCTTCACAGAAACCTTTTGGAAGAGCGCATACAGTAATAGCAGTGGTGTGCGCTACCTTGCTTCACACCCTGGCTGATGTCGTGATGCAAGAGTGCCCAGAACGAGGCCATGCCTACCTCCTACACGACAACGCTCGTCCCCATGTCTCGAAAGTGATCCGCAACAAAATTCAGGAACAAGGTTGGGAAGTTCTATCCCATCCACCGTACTCTTCAAGCATGACTCCTTCTGACTACGATTTACTCAAAGCGCTGATGTAGCATCTGCGAGATAGGGGAGTTCGAGGAGCGACACCAAGTGAAGATAGACATCTCTCAGCTTTTTTTTTCACAGACACCTGAATTCTGTTGGAGATAAAAGCTCCCTATAAGATGGGGAAGAATCCTAGACTCGAATGAAGACTATATCATTGACCGAGTTTGTAGTTGCAATTGTGTTTGCTGTGACATGGTTACGAGACTTCTCGAGCAACCTTATACAACTGTCCCGACAAGCATCAGCTGTCGCTACTTTTTCTTGAGTTTCTCATCCGCAAGATCTCAGACAGGCAAAAAATAGCGCATTCACAGTTCGCCTACAGTGTCTTCTTCGTTGAAACAGAAAGTACACGATGTCTATGTAGAAGGACCGTCGTTGCGGTCTCAGTCTTGTTGAGTTCCTTCGCTCTTGTAACTCTCTTTTAGTTGTGCAATTACGAATAAATAATTTTGTGTGAGAGGCAACGAAGGCCCACACAGAACCTCGTCGCCAACGTACAGCTCAATCTTACGAGGACGACGTTCACGAGATACGGACAACTTTCTGACGCCTCTTTCGCGCTCAGCGGAACGAACACGCCACGTGGCACAACTAAAAGAGAGTTACGAAAACGAAGGAACTCAACAAGACTGAGACCGCGAGGGAGGTTATTCTACATAGGAGACATCGTGTACTTTCTGATTTCAACGAAGACGACACTGTAGGCGAACTGTGAATGCTCTATTTTTTGCCCGTCTGAGATCTTGCGGATGAGAAACTCATGAAAAAGTAGCGGCACCTGATGCTTGTCGGGACAGTGCATAAGGTTGCTCGAGAAGCCTTGTAACCATGTCACAGCAAACACAATTGCAACTGCAAACACAGTCAATAATATAATCTCCATTCGAGTCTAGGATTGTTCACCATCTTACAAGCACTGTATCGATGTCAACGCGGCCAGCGTTCAGACTCCTGAATTCTGGTAGGAGTGAAAAGCTGCCTATAAGATGGGGAAGAATCCTAGACACGAATAGAGACTATATCATTGACCGAGTTTGTAGTTGCAATTGTGTTTGCTGTGACATGGTCACAGGACTTCTCGAGCAACCTTATACAACTGCCCCGACAAGCATCAGCTGCCGCTACTTTTTCATGAGTTTCTCATCCGCAAGATCTCAGACGGGCCAAAAATAGTGCATTCACAGTTCGCCTACAGTGTCTTCTTCGTTGCAAACAGAAAGTACACGACGTCTCCTATGGAGGAGCGCCCTTGCGGTCTAATTCTTGTTGAGTTCCTTCGCTCCTGTAACCCTCTTTTAGTTGTGCAATAATGCACAAACAGATTATTAAATAATTTTGTGTAAGAGGCAACGGAAGCCCACACAGCACTTCGTCCCCAACGTGAACAGAGGGGTTCAGCTGAATCTTACGAAGACGACGTCCACGAGGAACGGACGACTTTCTGACGTCCCATTCGCGCTCAGCGGAACGAACATCTCCGAGTGCTCCAGCTACGTGTATCTGGGCTACGCCACGTGGCTATTGCACAACTAAAGAGTTACGAGAACGAAAGAACTCAACAAGACTGAGACCGCGAGGAAGGTCATTCTACATAGGAGACGTAGTGTACATTCCGTTTTCAACGAAGAAGACACTGTCAATGCACTATTTTTTACTCGTCTGACAAGGGAAGAGTCTGAAGCGTATGTCTGAACGGGGGGAGCGAGTCATATAGGGAGAATCCTCACCCCTCAATTGGTTTGAAAATGTGTTTATTTTTTAGCAGGTCGCTAAACCTAGGGAGTAGGGGGTCACAATGGGATACGGCGCAGCACGCGCTTGGGGGTCTTGTGCGCTCGCGATGCGTCTGCAGCTAGTGGATCGGAGCGCAGGTGGGTAGGGGTTTGACTCATGTGAGAGAGGTCGGGGGTTTGGTTCCTCTGAGCTGCTGCATTTTTGCATTTCAACTGATTGGTTGAGATTTGGGGGGTTTTGACGTCTATACCATTTTCAGACGTTTTCTGCGCATTTTTCTAGCTGTACGCTGTGGTATTCAACATGGTGATGTATAAATGTTCAAAACTAGTGATACGCAGGTACAAAGTGCATGAAGCACCACTGGGTACCTTATGAGTAGCGTATAAAGGCTACAGACTCCTCATAGTCTGTTTCCATACATGGACCAAAGGCCTTGTTGGTGTTAGGTTCTAGAAAACCTTCAGCAGACCTCTGATTTCCAGGTGACAGGCAGACATGAGGGAAGGAGTGTATCGATGCCGTTTAGCTTAATTTGCGGGATCCGCACATCTCGTTTCTCATTTGATCCTTTTAAAATCCGAGCAGGATGGTTTTTCCCGAAGCCTTTGGTCCATGTATGGAAACAGACTATGAGGAGCCTGTAGCCTTTATACGTTGTCCGTATTGTGCTCAGTGGTGCTTCATGCACTTTGTACCTGTGTATCACTGGTGTTGAACATTTATCACCATGTTGATACCACAGCGTACCGCTGGAAAAATGCGCAAAAAACGTCTGAAAATGGTATAGACGTCAAAATCCCCCAAATCTCAACCAATCAGTTGAAATGCAAAAGTGCAGCAGCGCAGATGAACCAGACCCCCGACCTCTCGCACGTGAGTCAAGCCTCTTCCCACCTGCGCTCCGAGCCACTGGCTGCAGAGGCATCGCGGGCGTACAAGACCCCAAACGCGTGCTGCGCCGTATCCCATTGTGACCCCTTACTCCTCGGGTTTAACGACTTGGCAAAAAAAAGCACATTTTCAAACCACTTGATGAGGATTCCCCCTACATGACTCGCTCCCCCGTTCAGAGATACGCTTCAGACCCTTCCCTTGTGAGATCTCACGGGTAAGAAACTCACGAAAAAGTAGCGGCAACAGGTGCTTGCCGGAACAGTTGTATAAGGTTGCTCGAGAAGCCTTGTAACCATGTCACAGCAAACACAATTGCAACGACAAACGAAGTCAATAATATAATCTCCTTTCGAGTCTAGGATTGTTCTCCATCTTACAAGCACTGTATCGATGTCCCCGCGGCCAACGACCTAGGGCCGGAGCTGGACAAAAGCAAACAAGCAACTCGGGAAGCTTTTCAGAGCGTCGAAGAAGTGGTGAATGAAGACGATACGAGCGCTTGCAGTCCATTTGATGGGACACGCCTTAGTCGTCAGAATTAAAAGTCCATTCGAGAAAAGGATGACAAAGGAATAATCAAATGGAAGCCAGGAAGCTGCTTCGCGAGTCGTTGCATCATTCACATGGCCTGCAGATGTGTCAGAAAATGACGTGACGAAGCAGCATTTTAAACGCGTCTACCATATACATTTCCAAGCAACCCCGTTACTTTGCATAATGAAACTACTGAATAATAAACGGGTTACTGTATTCGCGTTTTTGAGGAAAAGTAGGAGTGAGGACAAGAGGAACAGCAAAAGTACAAGGGACGCGGCTGCAGCGCAGTCAGAAGAAGCGCCGGTTCTCGCGTGCACCCCGAGTCGAGGGTTCTTGGTTCGAATCCCGCCCAGGACAGCCAAGCCTCCCAACCTTCGTAGTGGATATTATTCGCACCAGACTTGTTCGAAGAGAGTACATCACTGACTTGTACATCGTCTGGCCACCGCAATTCATCGTTTTAGGTCAAATACGCATTCAGGTTGCTTCCGCAATATGCAGTAGAAGTAGAATGGGTGGCGCATCCCACAAATGGTCCTTCGCCCTTTTATCGTCTATTTGAGAAGATGAGGTAAATTAGAGAAGAGTAAACCCATATAAGCGTGATAGAAACTTTAATTGTAAAATTATGTAAAACAAACACTTAGCTTGAAAATACAAAAAGCGAAAATAAAGAAAGAAAATTAGATTGAAAAATAGCGAAAATATTGGCCGAATGGTAGCTTCGCAATGGTCAGTATCGATCAATTGCTATTAACGATTGAGACTATCGATTTTCGCTTCGATGTGACCGCATAATCAGGAATAACCTGAACATATTGATCGGCTGACACCGTTGCAGCAATCAAAATCGATCGATACTTTCGATTTCCACTCAGAATTGACCGCCTGAGTTAGAGATCGCACTAGTGATGTCTGATGGACAGGATTCAAACGGCTAGATTATCATAAAAATAATGACAAAAATTAAAAATTTAATCCAAATTATATTATGGCTTTTTTTCCAACATTTGTCAGCATAAAGTAGAAAATTGGTGAACATTTTGACATCTTCGTAACTACTAATTGATATCGATCGATTAGCATTACCGATTTTAATCCAAATTTAACAGAGGAAGTGTAACAATAAGAAGAATATGTACATTTGCCACCAAATAAGTTAACATCGATCGACGTTATCGATTTTTGGCGTTCAACCGATCGCGAAGGACGCATAAACTACCGCTGAGGATCTGTTCTCAAACGGTCAACTCTGATAAAAAATTGATAGTATTGATCGATATTGACAGGCTGCGTTGCTATCAGCCTATCATGTAAGTGTTATTTGGTGATTCACTGGCCATTAGTTAATTGCCGAGCCTTTGTCAGTTCTTAATGCGCCATGCATTCGACTTCTACGGCACACTGTGAAGGCATTTGGCAAGTATTTTTGAACTCAACAATACGTTTAGAAACCACTTGGTGCTAGGCAAGCAAAAACCAAGCAAAAACTCGTTGTAAAGACAGAAAGCGAGAGAAAATCACACGGATTAAGGCTTCGTACAACCTAGTTTGTGATGTCATAGCTTCCAGTTTTATGACTACTGCGGGTTCACCACTTTGTAATTCTGGTTCAATTACCCAAGTTTGAGGTAAACGCTGCCAATAACAACGCTGGTGCATTTGCACCAGCAAGACTCCGGAACTGGGCCACCGTTGTTTTTTTCCATGCGAAAAGCTGTCGAGAAGTCCCCTTAAACTGCTCTCGAAGTTGCGCTTCTAGCGCACAACGAACTTCCGGCTTCGCGCTGATGAGCGCACTTGTTAGGCAGCGCGTGGACGCAAACGTATGCAGCCAGCACGAAGGCCATCGTCAGTCATCGCATCGTCATCACAAATGATTGAAGCTAAACGCCCATGGCGTCACCCCGAAATCAGGAATGCCGTGGTGATCTTGGTCGCAGAGTCGAACGCAGCCTAGTCGAAGCAGCGCCTCCTACTGCTGAACCACGCATATGCCTCATGGATAATCCACTACAACTCTTCTAATTCCCTAGTTGCACATTCAAAGTCCTGAAAATCAGACGGGACGGAACTGTTCGTGTCGAACTGTTCCTCGAACAGAACGATCTGGGTCACTTTGGCACACTATGGAGATGAATGAACAAGTAAGTAAGAATGAATGATGAATGAGTAAGTGAACACTCAGCAACCAACGAAGCACTTGGGCGACAAAAACGGCTCTTTCCCAGCAGGATGATCAGAGATCATCGTTCGTCAGCTGACAGAAAATCGAAGACATTCACAGTCATGAAGGTCTAGATAAAGGCGAAGAACGCAAAGAGGAAGAAGATTATGCGGACGAAGAAGATGTAGCAGAAGAATGAGATCAAGAAGATGGGGATGATGATGACGAACGAGAGTCGAATGGTGCACTTTGGCACACAACCGGGTCGAGAAACCTTTCGTTGTGTCCAGTCGAGCAGAATTCTGACAAACGTCTAGGAACTGTGTAGAAAATGGGGTAAACATGGGGTGCGGTATCTCGCGGAGGCGACCTGATAGCACACTTGACCTCTACAATGACAACTGTAGGCCAATCAATGGACAAGTCAGTGTTTCTTCCTTCTCAGGCAAAGAATCTCCAACAACATTACCAACTCTCCGACGTGGCCTGATCGCAGAGCCAATCCTTGGATCGCTTCAGGCGCCTCATCCGACTGCGCCATACATGTGCCCCATACCCAGGCCTCGCTACTAACTTTCTATTAGCGCCCAGCCTAAAGAGACGCACAAGGCCCCGTTTATACTTCCCACGCCGAGCGACGCGACGGGATGTAAAGTGGCCAAATGATTGATTGATCGATCGCGTCGCTCAATCAATATGGCCCTTAGGCCCCGTTTATACTTCGACGCCGAGCGACGCGAAGCCACGTATAGCGGCCATATTGATTTAGCGACGCGATCGATCAATTTGGCCACTTTACATGGCGTCGCATCCCTCGGCGTCGGAAGTATAAATGGGGCCTAACGATTTCTGAGGCAAAGGCTCCATAAGAGCCGACCTTTTTGAGCCAGAAGGATCCACTGGCTCATTTTGGCACTTCACAGGGAACAACGCACATTCGACGGCAAAAGCTCGACATTAGCGGACTGGGCGCCTTGAGCCGGGGGAATCCTCAAATGGCTCATTTTGGCATTTCATAGGAAAGAACGTGTTTTTAGTCGAAAAACCGAAACTTTAGGGGTTTAATAGCCGGTGTTACTTGGGCGAGAATCCACTGGCTCATTTTGGCACTTCACAGGGAATAAAAGCTTGAAATTAGCCTATGTTTTTTGAGCGAGAAAAATCCGCCACTGGATCGGCTCTGACTGACGAGCATGAACATCGTGTCAATCCCGCTCACGCCGTTCAGCCGTCAGATGAGAGAGAAGCGAGGTTCTCTCGAAAAACGCCACTTCAACGGCTTTGTAGCGGCGGCGACAAAAACGACGGTTGCAACGAACAGCTCGACGTTGCCGTCGCCATCGTCGAGCTACAAACCGGGCCACGTCACGTCATCGGCCGTCGGAAAATCCGACAAGTTGTCGGACAATTCGAATACGGCGCCGAGATAACGTCTGGCTCAGAGATATGGGAAGCAGCAGCTGTTGCAGCTGCTATTCATCTCACGTAGATGACATCCACGGGGAACAGAGGGGCTTCTGAAGCCTCGCCTTTGATCTCGAAGGGCACTGGATATGTGGCTTTGGGTCGTAGTACTACAGCAGCGAACGACCTATACGGAGACGGAACTCGGCAGAAAGAAACGGGCTGAAGTAGAAGCCTTCAGGCTTTCTGAACGTTACCAGACCAGTATCGACCGTTTACGCGATCTAATCGATAATCGCAGATTTCGAAGTGATGGTGAAAGAAAAGAAGAACGTCCGCCCGGCAGGTGGCCCACCTATACGACACCGCCGTGGTCGTATTAACCGATTTCTACGGCTAATCCCACAAAGACGCCCTTTTTTGGGTGTATCACCCACATGAGTGAAATTGCAATGCATGGCGCGATCCTGGGATGACACCAAAACAGAGAATACCGTTATTGGTGCACATGTATGGAATCAGGACACCACTCCACCATCCACATGTGCGTAGCGCAGTCGTAAGGGGGGGGGGCGAATTGCAAGGTTCGGTACCCGTCCAGAGAAACTCCTCTGTGGTATAAGCCACGCATTCCACTTCTACGCGACGAGGCAAGCCATTCTGGAGAAGCTGGCCATGGCAGTCGCAGCCGGAGGAGGCGCCGGCCGGCTCTAGGGTTCGGTTCCCGCTCGGGGCAACCAAGCTTTTCGTAGAACACTACCTTATTCATCGGTTGGCCTCCATAAATCAATATGTATTGGCCGAGCACTTATTCTCGCTATCTTCCACGATATCTTATTCACGTCGAATGCATGGCGCATTCCAGAAACTACTGCTTAACGCGTGCACGACAATTATCCTCACTGTTCCCTAACGCTCACCTAGTCCATATGTCGCATTGTCGTGATTTTTACTTCAGTCGCCAGGCGGCACTACGTTCTGAAACCAACCAGTGTTGATCGTCTGCGCGACCTAATCGATAGATCTACTCGCGCCGTTTGGCGACTCAGCTGTTCGTATCATCGACGTTTGAATGGTCGGGATTTATACTTCAGTCACCAAGCGGCGCGACGCTGTGAAACCAATCGATATCGATCGTCTGCGCGTCCTAATCGATAATCCTGCTCGCGCCGTTTGTCGACTCAGGCGTAAACACCGCATCATCGACAGGTGAATGGTTGGGATTTATACGTAACTCGCCGGGTGTGTTACGGCGTCATGAAACCAACCAATATCGATCGTCTATGCGATCCAATCGATAATCACGACCGCGGCATTTGGCGGCTCAAGTGTAAATCTCATCTTCTCTGTATGTTCGAGAGCCGCGATTTATGCTTCAGTCACCGGGCGGTTGTGAAACAGATGAATATCGATCGTCTGCGTGGCTTAATCGATAATCGTAAATGTCGCAGCAACGCGCCGCTTAGCGACTTGAGTGTGAATCCCGTCTTAAGCATGGCACTAACCACTTCCTGTTTGGGGTGCGCCGCGTATTCCACTTTACCGGACATCATGGAGTCAATATTCAATCAGGTCGATCTGATCTACACAACGACTTGAACTCCTGTTTGGCCTGGGCGGGACCTGAGCCACGGAGATCGATTAGGTCGGCACCTTCTCTGACTATGATCTCCGGCTCAGATCTCCGGGCGCTATAAATTGTCCTGTGCGTAAATTTTGAAGATCGCGCCATGCACTCCGAACACTATATCATTAGTTTACTTGATTGATCGTGACTGTACGATCCTCTAACTTACCCTAAGCTTTTTCTTCAATATTACTGCATTCAGGTATATCCGAACGTCTCTTACCAGCGTTTTGCAGCTTTGGTTAGACCTGAAGGGGCTGCAATATAGGTTGTACGCTGTTTCAAGGACGTTTCGTTGCGATCAAAACTCTTGCACCAGGAAATGAAATCCCGAACGGAATGCTAGGGGTAGGAAAGTAGAAGATGAGGGGGAGCCCTCATCTTCTACTTTCCTACCCCTAGCATTCCGTTCGGGAAGCAGAGGATGCAGGCTCAAGCCCCGCTCTGTGGAAGAATTTTGATCGCAACAAAGAGTCCTTAAAACAGCGTACAACCTATACAGAAGCCCCACCAGGCTTTAACAAAGGTGTAAAACGCTGGTACAAGACATTTAGACACATCTTTAGACAGCAATATGGATGAAAGTGAAGCAGAGGATTAGCTAGACGAGCGCACAGTAGTGAAAGTTTATGTAAATGGAGCTTGCATAATCAATTAAGCCAACGCGGCGAGATAGCAGCCGAGTGCATGGCGCGATCCTTAAAGCCATCACATCTGTCCCATAAAAATTTAATGGCATTCTTCAAGCTTAATAAAGCGCTTCTCCACCTCTTCAGCGACCCACTGTACATGACGATCGCCCTGAGACTCCGGAAAAACGTCCGTCGAGCCCAGGAACTGAACTCGCATGGCTTTGTTCTCTCGGGGACCCCAACCAAGTAAGATGACGTACAGTTAATGCGATAACCGACGAGGAATGGCAAGCGCCAACAGGCTGTCACAACAAACGACGGCTGAATAAGCGTGAGAGACCCGGCCCCGTGGTCGACGGTGCTTCATGCAGCTGACAATGGCTGGCTGGCTGGGCCGTCCTGGCCTCTCTGTCTCACCGTCCGCCTCGTTCTCCGCCGTCACCATGTCTATGGCGGCCGCCGCGCCATCGGAAAAGCAAACGTCGTGGCAAAGTGTCGCGAAGACGACACAGATATCAAGTGTCGCGACGGCACACGGAGCGCCAGCGACGGCTAAGCGCTCGCATCGGACACGTTCTTCGACCGCCGGCGGTCTAGGTGAGGTTTGAACCCCGCCGAAATGAACGCGAACGGCGCCAGGCATCTTCATGATGGACAACTCCGATATTCCCCCCACGCCGAAGGAGTGATGGGATTAGCAGCATTGCGTGCCATTCCAACCGCTAATCGATTCGGAGTGCACGCCAGAACCGCCGCTTCCTAGCAGCTGCGCCACACACACACCAATCAGCGACGCCGAGGGTGGGGTCGGTCTTACAATTCGTCGATGGTTTTCTCCAAAAATCGACAAGCAACCAGTGTTGCTTAAAATTTTCAAAGCCCATAGGCATTATATTGGCGCCATTTCTACTTCAAGCAGTCAGTTCTGACCAAAAATCGATAATTTTGATCGATATTCACTGATCTATCGATATTTTTATTCATTCTGTGGTATGCCCGCCACCCAACATATTCCCGTGCCACGTGCTTCAAATCGTTTGTCCTGAGCGAAGAACGACAGTACCGCCATACAACGGCCATTAATTATGCGCAGACGCACTGACAGACAGACAAACCGTCATCATTTAAACTCTATACTGATGACTAATTTTGCCTACGTATTGTGAAGTCTATCCATAGGCGACCACATTTATCGCATTCCCGCTTCAAACAGTCAATTCTGACCAAAAATCGATAATTTTGATCGATAGTCGTTGATCAATCGATATTGTTTCCTCATTCTGTTGTATGTCCACTGCCAAACGTATTCCCCTTCCAAGCATTTCAAATTGTTTGTACAAAGCGGAGAGCGATAGTACCACCATTGAGCGGTCATTAATTCTGCACAGACGCACTGACAGACAGACAAACCGTCATCACTTAGACTAGACACTGATGACTAATATTGTTTTGCAAATCCGATCCATGGATCATCATGTTCGTTAGATTCTCGCTTCAGACAGTCGACAATGATCAAAAATCGATAATATTGATCGAATAAAACACTGATCAGAAATCGATAATATTGATCTATATTCATTAATCAATCGGCATTTTTAACCCATTTTGTGGTATGTCCAGCACCCAACATATGTATTCCCATGCTATGCACTTCAAATCGTTTGCCCTAGGGAAGAACGGCGGAGTGGCGTTCTACCCCCCGCCCTTTAAACAGAGGCGTGGCAAATGTCTGCGTCTCCACTATCTCGTAAGGCAGCCACTGGACTCTCGAGCAAGCCCAGGGGGTTGGGGGTGGGCGGGCCGAGAGATCGGTCAAAAATAGAGATCACTGATCGATAAATGTCGAATGTCGTGAAGTCCGTACATACTCCGTCATCACGAGCACCTCAAACTGGTAGATAACGCAGGTTGAAATGTTAAGCCTATTGAACGGCCGTTTATTTTGCACGGACGGATGGACAGACAGTAGGATATCGAGTTCATTTACATAATCGAGCTTGTTTACATATGGCAGGCGCTTTACAATATTACGTGAAACATAACGCGTAACGCACCTTCACCATGCTCTGTGTTCTCGTTCTGGGTCGTTGCTTTGTGAAGTACCTTTAGTGGTCATTAATTCCGCGCGGACAGAGTGACAGATGGACGAAATGGTTCTGTTTTTCATGGGCATACAAAGGCAATCATATTCACCTAATTCCTACCAAAACAGTAAAATACTGCAAAAAAACAATAATATCAATCGATCAAAAATAGAGAACACTGATCGATAATGCTTAATTGGCGTGGTGCAATTGCGGTCACTAATTCCGAGCGGACAGACCGCGTGACAGACGAACAAACAGGCTCCATTTTCTGCTGAAGCCATACGTAGACCACCATGTTCACTAGATTCCTAGCAAAACAGTAGAAACTGTATAAAAATCGATATTATCGATCGATCAAAAATAGAGAATCGATAATGTTCAATTGGCGTGGTGCAATTGCGGTCACTAATTCCGAGCGGACAGACCGCGTGACAGACGAACAAACAGGCTCCATTTTCTGCTGAGGCCATACATAGACCACCATATTCACTAGATTCCTACCAAAACGGTAGAAACTGCATAAAAATTGATATTGTCGATCGATCAAAAATAGAGAATCGATAATGTTTAATTGGCGTGGTGCAATTGCGGTCACTAATTCCGCGCGGACAGACCGCGTGACAGACGAACAAACAGGCTCCATTTTCTGCTGAAGCCATACGTAGACCACCATGTTCACTAGATTCCTAGCAAAACAGTAGAAACTGTATAAAAATCGATATTATCGATCGATCAAAAATAGAGAATCGATAATGTTCAATTGGCGTGGTGCAATTGCGGTCACTAATTCCGAGCGGACAGACCGCGTGACAGACGAACAAACAGGCTCCATTTTCTGCTGAGGCCATACATAGACCACCATATTCACTAGATTCCTACCAAAACGGTAGAAACTGCATAAAAATTGATATTGTCGATCGATCAAAAATAGAGAATCGATAATGTTTAATTGGCGTGGTGCAATTGCGGTCACTAATTCCGCGCGGACAGACCGCGTGACAGACGAAAGAACGGGCTCCATTTTTTGCTGAGGCCATACATAGACCACCATATTCACTAGATTCCTAACAAAACAGTAGAAACTGCTTAAAAATCAATATTATCGATCGATCAAAAATAGAGAATCGATAATGTTGGCGATTCGGTAACAATTGGCGTGGTGCAATTGCGGTCATTAATTCCGCGTCGACAGATCGGGTGAGACACGACCGAACAGGCTCCATTCTCTGCTGAGGCCATACATAGACCATCATATTCACGTGACTCCATCCATAAACAGAGTCAACTCTGGATAAAATTCGCTAATATCGATCGACATCCATTATTAGGTCGACACTGTTTCGTCGGGTATTCAGTCAGTTAGGTTCACTCCCTTCGCTCATCCACCGCATTGATGAATGGCTGAATGCCCACGTTTCTCCCATTCAGGCGCTGTTACGTGCCATTCCCATCGGAATTGCGTCGAAGAAGCGTTCACGGATAATGAAGTGCGAGCACATTTCTCATAACGGACAGAGTGCGTTTTTCAGTGTGGCATGTGCACGTCGAACGTTCACCATCGACTAAAGGACGCACAGTCGAGGACAAATCCGTGGACAATCTCGAGGCTGTTGTGAGAAACTATTAGGTTGTAACGAATTAAATGGCACTGGCTCGCGCCATTTTTTGGCGCGTCTTTACGCGTTTGATCAAGAACAAACCGTAACATGTGGCATATCATTTAGAAGCGCAAACTTTGCTCTACCGGTAGGTACCAAATTTTCTATGTAAAAGTGGGAAACCTTTAGAGTTTTATTGACTTTTTTGCAGATGGACAAAAGGGTAATCCGAGGCATTTACTTGTATGAATTCAAGCTGGGCACTACAGCTAAGGAGGCGGACGAGAAGATCAGCGCCGCATTCGGTCAAGGATGTTCCACAATTCGGACGGCGTATCGTTGGTATCAGAAGTTCCGGAATGGAGATGAGAGCTTGGAAGAACATGAAGGTCGTGGGAGGCATAGTGATGTTGATGAGGACAAGCTGAGAGATGTGGTAGAGGAGGATCCACACAAAGGTACCAGGGACATAGCGAAGGTTCTTGGCGTCAGTCACAACACAGCTGCCCGGCATCTGAAGGGAATTGGAAAGACCAAAAAGCTGGAAAGATGGGTGCATCACGAGCTGTCTGAGGAGCAAAGAAACCGACGATATGAGATCTCGTCCGCACTGCTTCTACGGAACGGAACGGACCCATTCCTTGATCGCATCGTAACCTGTGACGAGAAATGGATAATGTACGACAACAGGCGACGATCGGCACAGTGGGTGGACAGCGATGAGAGCCCCAAGGTTTTTGCGAAGCCGGAACTGCACCAAAAGAAAGTAATGGTGACAGTGTGGTGGTGTTCGCTGGGAATTATTCACCACAGCTTCCTCCCTCCCGGTGAATCCGTCACGGCAGAGAAGTACTGCATTGAAGTTGAAGAAATGATGAAAAAGTTGAAGGACATCCGGCCGGCATGGGTAAACCGAAGGCGAGTTCTCCTTCTGCACGACAATGCTCGCCCCCATGTAGCACGAATGACGTTGCAGAAATTGAATGAGCTGAGCATTGAAACTCTACCACATCCTCCGTTTTCTCCCGACCTCTCCCCAACAGACTACCATTTCCTCAAGCATCTTGGCGACTTCTTGGTAGGGAAAATATTCAAATACCAACAGGATGCCGAAAGTGCCTTCGAAGATTTCGTCAATTCCAGAACTTCTGATTTTTATGCTACTGGGATAAAAAAGCTTGTGTCACGTTGGCAAGGATGTGTAGAATCAGAAGGTTTTTATTTCGATTAATAAACTTGCCTACATGCCGAGTATTTTATTAACTGTTTAAATTTACAGTGGTTCAGTGCCATTTATTTCGTTACAACCTAATAGTTCGGCACAGTGATGCAATGTCTGGGATACGAGACGCAGGTCCAAGTCCGATACACGAAGTCGGAAGTATAAATGTGGTCTGATAGAGGCATAGCACGGTAGGTTGCGGCAAAAGTTCTTGGACACAAGTAATTGGCAGCCTACACGGCTGTTTTACAGCAAATGGGATGGAATTTGTAGTATTTATTACTGTCGACCAGGCACACCTTAAAAAGGCAGTTAAATTTCAGAACGACCTCTGTTGTACGAAGCACACCTTCAGTCTCCTGGAGAATGCATCCACGGTGCCACGCAGAACTGTTCACTGATGAGTCCATCTTCACTACTGACCAATTTTTCAACCATCAAAACAACAGAACTCTTGCTAAGGACATAGAAGAGGCCAATTCGAGTGAAATAAAAGCACCAACGTTAGGATATCCAAAGACTGCTATGATTTTTGCAGAAAGAACAGTTACTGGGAAAACACTGAGGATTATTTGGAAAGTGGAATCAAAATCAAAAGTCAGAACTACCTAGAGGACATCCTGAAAGAAACAATTCTTCTCTGGTCATTTTTGTACTTCGAAACTGGCGACTGGACTTATCAGAAGGATTCTGCTCCCGTTCACAAGACTAAAGTGGTGCAGAAGTGGTGCGCCAGCAGTTTTCCTAGATGACGTCCAGGTCCGGGCCCCGCAGGGGCCATTCATCGACTGTGACGAAATCCAGAAAATTCCCCCGACGCCACATCTGTACCACTTTAGCCTTACGAGCGGGCCTAGAATCCTGCTGATAAGTTCAATCGCCGTTTTTGAAGTGCAAATATGTCAAGGGAAGAATTTCTTCTCTTAGTCTCCTTGATAGTTCTGACCATTGATTGTGATTCTACAGGGTGCGCCAAAATTATGGCGACATGTTATTCAAAACGCCGAAAGCGAAAATGTAGCACTTTCGAAAAACCAACGATGAAAGGTTCATTAGTCTGCCAGTCGTTCGTCGGCCTGGCGGCCGCCTACGACTGGTTGGGGGCTTCGCCCCCAAACCCCGAGAATAAGACGCCATGGCCGCTACGAGTTTCCTATTCTTCCCTAGGCCTTATTACCTTTATGCTAATCGAGATGGATCGATTGATCCGACTTCAGATTCGTGTTCAGCGATCGCGACTACCCCCAGGGCCGAAGTTTCGCGCCACTTGAGCGCCATCCTCAAAAAAGCGATAATATCGATCGATATCGATTGGTCGACTTCAGATTCGTGTTCAGCGACCTCGATTACCCCCAAGGCCGAAGTTTCGTGCCGCCGACGTGTTCGGCACGTCTACGGCTCGCCATGCACGGTTGCCGACGTGTTCGGCACGTCTACGGCTCACCATGCACGGTTGCCGACGTGTTCGGCTGCCGCCCCCCAACTTAAGTGTGACGGACGGACGGACAGTGTGACACACGCACACACGCACACACACACACACGCTTGCTGCTTTATATATAGTAGGATTGTGAGCTATACACAACATTGAGATTCGAATATCTCTCCATCGGCGTCGATACAGGCTTTGAGGAAGGCATCGACGGCGGTACGCAGGTATGGAGCATCGAGCTCATCCCATGCCTTCTGCAGAGTTTCGTTCAAAGAATCCCCGGAGCGGTGAGGTTTCCCGCAGGCTTTGGCTTCCAGAACTGCCCAGACGGTGTAATCCATCGGATTCAAATCCGGAGAGTTGGCTGGCCACTCGTGGAGGATGATGGAGGCCGGAAAGTTGCCTTTGCATCAGTCCTGCATCATTCTCGTCCTGTGAACTGGAGCTCCATCCTGTTGGAAGATCCAGAAGCGGTTTCCAAAGTGAGACACTAGCCCAGGGTAACAGTTCGTCCGTCAGAAGGTTCAAATAGTTCTCCTTGATCTCCTTTTCTCGCGTCATCCGGCGGACCCAGCGCGCCGGGCACCTGAGAGTTCGTTCACATACCTTCACAATGTCTTCCGTAGTTGCCACATAAACGTGTCTTCTTTGTCCTATCATCTCTGGTTCCTTCGTAGCATCTGATGGATCTATATATAGCACTTCGATGAAGTCCAAGACGCTGGTGAATGTCGCGTGCCGAGAAGCCTTCACGGCAAAGTTCAATGATTGAACGTTTCACAATCTTAAAAACCACTTATTTTTATGCTTGATTGAGATAACCATAAACAAATTGATGCAGGAGAAGCAATAAAAACACAGAAAAAACAGACGCTCCGAATACGAGGTCAAATTGTTCGTGCATGTGCTGTCGCCATAAATTTGGCGCACCCTGTGCTATCCGCGGTGTTTTCCCATCAGCTGTTATTCCTGCAAAAACCACAACAGATCTGGATATCCGGATGTTGGTGATACTCTTCCATTAGGATTGGCTTCCTCTATGTTCTTGGCAAGAATTCTGTTGTTTTGATGGTTGAGAAATTGGTCAGAACTGAAGATGGACTTGTCACTGAATCCTGCGTGCCGCCGTGGATGTGTTTTCCAAAAGACTGACGGCTTGTATTCGGGCAAAAGAAGGCCGTTTTGAAATCGAACTGCTTTTTTGTGCCTGATCAACAGAAATAAATACCGTTTGGGCGGCCAATTACTTGTATCCAAGAATTTTTGCCGCACCCTACTATACTTCGAACGCCGATAGACGAACATCATGGCCAAATCTATTGATCAAATTCCGCCACTTTAGATGGGGTCGGGTCGCCTAGCGTCGGAGTATAAACTGGGCATGAGGCAGAAATCATAACTTCGTCGCAAAGGGGAGCGCCATTACGCTATCGATATCGATCGCCTACGTCGCCTAATCGCTACAGGTAGATTTCATCGCCGCGCCACCCAGCGTCTGAGGTATAATTCCCGCCTAAGCCCTGGTTTCTATAATAGTTGCGCCACTGCGCGACGCGGCACCATAGTCGGAATAGATATCGATCAGACGGCGCGAATAATCGATATCTATGGCGATCATGGTGCCGCGCCGCGTGGCGGCACAAGTATAAACTAGGGCTAATGGGATAGAAATGGCTAACGTGGCGGTAAAGAACGCATCCAGACATGTCGTAAGGACGCTGTAGCATAGGCCAAGTTGTCGAGAAATAGGTGGGTGTTCGGCACGTCTACGGCTCACCATGCACGGTTGCCGACGTGTTCGCCTGCCGCGCCCCAACTTAAGTGTGACGGACAGTGTGACACACGCACACACGCACACACGCTTGCTGCTTTATATATAGTAGGATTGTGAGCTATACACAACATTGAGATTTGATGTTTTTCATTTTTGCTTAAGCCTAGAGCGGCTGTTATAGAAGATAGAAGCTGTTAGGAGGATGTCTAGTTGCGATCAAAACCCTTGCGCCAGGCGGGACTCGAACCCGCATCTTCTGCTTTCCGGGCAGCGATGTTCGCCTTACACCACCGGCGCTGTTTGACCGAACAGAACATCCACGATATCTTCCTAGCAATCTCGCCTATCAGCACTCACCCGTGATATCGGGATGAGCCGGCCGCTGATATCAGCATGGAACCGGTTAAGCTGAAGGCCTTCGTAGAAATTCAGATTGAGATTGAGATTTGAATATCTCTCCATCGGCGTCGATACAGGCTTTGAGGCGCTTCAGGAAGGCATCGACGGCGGTACGCAGGTGTGGAGCATCGAGCTCATCCCATGCCTTCTGCAGAGCTTCGTTCAAAGAATCCCGGAGCGGTGAGGTTTCCCGCAGGTTTTGGCTTCCAGAACTGCCCAGACGGTGTAATCCATCGGATTCAAATCCGGAGAGTTGGCTGGCCACTCGTGGAGGATGATGGAGGCCGGAAAGTTGCCTTTGCATCAGTCCTGCATCATTCTCGTCCTGTGAACTGGAGCTCCATCCTGTTGGAAGATCCAGAAGCGGTTTCCAAAGTGAGACACTAGCGCAGGGTAACAGTTCGTCCTTCAGAAGGTTTAAAGAGTTCTCCCTGATCTCCATTCTCGCGACATCTGGTGGATCGAGAGCGCCGGGCATCTGAGAATTCGTTCACATACCTTGACAATGTCTTCCGTAATTGCCACATAAACGTGTCTTCTTTGTCCTATCATCTCTGGTTCCTTCGTAGTATCTGATGGATCTATATAGAGCACTTCGATGAAGTCCAAGACGCTGTGAATGTCGCGTGCCGAGAAGCCTTCACGGCAAAGTTCAATGATTGAAGCACGGTGGCAAGAACGTTTCACAATCTTAAAAACCACTTATTTTTATGCTTGATTGAGATAACCATAAACAAATTGATGCAGGAAAAACAATAAAAGCACAGAAAAAACAGACGCTCCGAATACGAGGTCAAATTGTTCGTGCATGTGCTGTCGCCATAATTTTGGCGCACCCTGTGCTATCCGCGGTGTTTTCCCATCAGCTGTTATTCCTGCAAAAACCACAACAGATCTGGATATCCGGATGTTGGTGCTACTCTTCCATTAGGATTGGCTTCCTCTATGTTCTTGGCAAGAATTCTGTCGTTTTGATGGTTGAGAAATTGGTCAGAACTGAAGATGGACTTGTCACTGAATCCTGCGTGCCGCCGTGGATGTGTTTCCCAAAAGACTGACGGCTTGTATTCGGGCAAAAGAAGGCCGTTTTGAAATCGAACTGCTTTTTTGTGCCTGATCAACAGAAATAAATACCGTTTGGGCGACCAATTACTTGTATCCAAGAATTTTTGCCGCACCCTACTACTATACTTCGAACGCCGATAGACGAACATCATGGCCAAATCTATTGATCAAATTCCGCCACTTTAGATGAGGTCGAGTCGACAAACGTCGGAGTATAAACTGGGCATGAGGCGGAATTCATAACTCCGTCGCAGAGGGGAGTGCCATTACGCTATCGATATCGATCGCTTACGTTGCCTAATCGATACAGGTAGACTTCATGGCCGCGCCGCCCAGCGTCTGAGGGATAAATTCCGCTTAAGCCCTGGTTTATATAATAGTTGCGCCGCTGCGCGACGCGGCACCATAGTCGGAATAGATATCGATCAGACGGCGCGAAGAATCAATATCTATTGCGATCATGGTGCCGCGCCGCGTGGCGGCACAAGTATAAACTAGGGCTAATGGGATAGAAATGCAAACGTGGTGGTGAAGAACGCATCCAGACATGTCGTAAAGACGCTGTAGCATAGGCCAAGTTGTCGAGAAATAGGTGGGCCAGCAAAGTAATACGTCACGCTGAACGAGACCCGTCACCGACCGTACTCCGTGGGATGCCAATAAAACACAAGGACGCCGCCCACCCAACGCTTTGATCGAACTTTCCGTGAAAGCCCTCATCGAACGATATGACGCCGACGACTTTACTGGCGCCCGTTCGAGTAAGTAAGTGATCAACTCGAGGGCAAATGACTGCTAGTAGTACGGCTAAAGGTAGCGAAGATGGTGGAAGCGAGACGAAAGCGAATAGGAAGCTGAACAAGATCAGGATGTGAATGAAGAGGACGAAGAGGAGGACCGAAAGATGAAGAAGAAAATGAAGAAAGCGGAGAAAACGAGGTGGAAGAGGAAAGCGGACAAAGTAATATGATGAGAATTAGAAACACAATGGTGGAGATCAATATGAAAATGAAAAAGACAAAGAAAGAAAGTGAAGGAGGTGAAGAAAGCGAAGAGGAAAAAGCGAAGAAACAGAAGAATGGAAAAGGAAGACGGCGAGGAGGAAGAACAAGACGACCGGTTAAGGAGCTGCAAAAAAGAAAAACAAGATGATGAAAATGATGAAGAAGATGATGGAGGTTACTAAGTATAAGAAGATGATGAGGATGATTAAGATGATAATGATGAAGAAGAGGAAGATGGTGATGGCGATGATAATGAAAAAGATGACGATAACGACGAGGAAGAAAAGGTAGAAGAAAAAGATGAAGGAGTCGAAAGAGATGAAGGGGATGACGAAAAAGACGAAGAAGAATATGATGGTGGTGGTGAAAATTATTAAGATGAAGGCGAAGAAGGGGAAGATGATGGTGGCGGTGAAGAAAAAGATAATGAAAAAGACGATAACGATGATGACGATGGTGATGAATACGAAAGAGAAGAATAAGAGAAAGATAATGATGGTGATGAAGAGGAGGGATATGAAGATGATTATGACGACGAAAGAGAAGAAGAAGATGATGATGACTACGAAGAAAAATATAATGAAGAGGAAGAAGAAGATGATGATAATGAAAAGGAAGAAGATGAACAAGATGATAATGATGAAAGAGGAGGAGAAGAAGAAGAAGATGATGATGATTGCAAAAGACAAGAATGAGGGGAAGATAACGATGACGAAGAGGAAGATAATGATGGTGATGATGAGAAGGAGGTGCATGAAGATGATTGCGACTACGAAAGAGAAGAAGATGATGAAGAAGAAGAGAAGAAGAGGATAAGGATGATGAGAGAAGATTATGACGACGATAAAGAAAAACATAATGAAGAAGAAGGTAATAATAATGATGATGATGATGATGATGATGATGATGTTTCTGCTGCTGATGATGACGATGATGATGAAAAGGAAGAAGATGAACAACATGATGACGATGAAAGAGAAGAAGATGATGATGACGACGATGAAGGAAGACATAAAGAGGAAAATGATGATGATGATGATGATGATGATAATGATGAAAAAGATGATGCGGATGATGAATAAGAAGACGATGATAACGGTGATGATGATGAAAAGGAAGAAGATGAACAAGATGATAATTATGAAAGAGAGGAAGAAGAAGAAGAAGATAACGATGACGAAGAGGAAGATAATGATGGTGATGAGGAGAAGGAGGTGCATGAGGATGATTATGACTACGAAAGAGAAGAAGTTGATGAAGAAGAAGAGAAGAAGAGGATAAGGATGATGAGAGAAGATTATGACGACGATAAAGAAAAACATAATGAAGAGGAAGATGATGATGATGATGATGATGTTGCTGCTGCTGATGTTGATGATGAAAAGGAAGAAGATGAACAAGATGATGACGATGAAAGAGAAGAAGATGATGGTGACGACGATGAAGGAAGACATAACGAAGAAAATGATGAAGAAGATAATGATGATGATGAAGAGGAAGAGGAGGAGGAGGAAGGGAATGCTGCCTCAACAGACGCGCGGACGATTTGACTGAGCGACGCGTGGCGTCAGAAGCAACCACTGGCACGCACTCGGACGCACCGACAGACGCACAGACAATTCTACTCAGTACTGCATGGCGAGAAACTTGACGGCGGAATAGAAGCGGGTTGAGTTAGGCAACATTAGAAGCCAGAGATCGCCACTTTTTTCGCGAAAACGTCGTTGATTTACTAACTTTCCTCTTGACGACCAGATGGACGTTGACGTCGCAAGACATATCGTCACGCAACCAGTTTAGAAGACGAAAACAGCTGACAGATGAACATGTGGTGAAAACGATGGTCGTTTGAGAGCATATTTTCGACGAGACGCATCGCAGAGAATCAAAATGACGACGTTCAACGGACTAGATACGTCATTTCTTAGTCCAAACGATCCAATATCAAGTGGGCCAGTCGTGGAATGCATGCGCAGAGCTAGCTGCCGTCTCACTGGAACCCACAAGATGTCAAAGAACGTCAGAGTCCATCGCATCTAGGGGTTGGTCAGATTCGACACTCCTTGTGTGTCCCACGATTTCTGAGGACCCACATGGGTCATTCTGGCATAAAGTTGATATCAATGGGAACCCCTAATTCATTTTGTTCGAATGCGTTTAGATTCAGTTTGTGGTCAGTCGGGTGAAAGGACTCAACATTCCTTGTCTCCGACCATTTCTGAGAACCCATATGGGTCATTCTGGCACAAATCGAGGATCAACAGGAACGTTGCAGGCGAAAACTACAAACTTCTCTCTAATGATCCTGCAATTTCTGTTTCACTTACACTATTGTTCTAGTCTCTTTTGGTACATTTAGTTCTTTCCGTTCGAAACTGAGATCAATCCTAGTCGGGAGGACAACGCCGAGGTAACAGTTGCGTCGCACACCCAACTCTGAATTAGCATGAGTGCAACTGCGCCATTTGGAAGTAACGGAAGCTCTCGGAGAAATTCAAGAGAAAGAAGGGGATGGAGAGGTGAAACACCGCATGTCCCCTACGACTAGGACAGATCCTGAAATTGTTTACTTTTTGGGCTCATGTGGGTCATTCTGGCACAAATCTGATATCGATGAGAAGGCTTAACTCGTTTGTTGAATGTCCTTGCGAGCGTGAACAACAGACTCAGCACTTCTTGTGTGCCTCTCGATCACTGCGTTCCCATATGAGTCATTCTGGCACAAACTAAGGATCAACAGGAACGCCACAGACAGAAACAACAAATTTCTCTTCCATGTGGTTTCTGCGATTTTTGTATGACGTACATTATTGTTTTAGTCTCTTTGGTATATTTAAATCGCTCTGTTATAAACTGGAATCTATCCTAATCGGGAGGGGGCGCTAGGCCACAGTTGTGCCACGCAGTCAATCAATCAATCAATAGAATCCGCGCTTAGACAACGTCGAAGTAGAGCGCATTGCTTATCCCTCACAATAAAATAGCGGCCGAAATCTGAAAAATTGACTTTTCCTATGACGAAAAACTCAAATGGTCGCTCTGAATTCCACGCAGGATTTCCAGTTGGTCAAAAGAGCATGGACCGATCGACCAACTCTCAGTAATGGCTGGTGAAACGCATCCAGGCCAGACTACTACGACAACAACAAACGCCGGAAATGGCCACTTTTTTCGCGACCACGTCGCCAGTTTGCTGTTCTTTGTCGTGACGGCCACTGGGACGTGGAAGTCGCAAGGCAAAGTACAACATGACCAGTCTGAACTCGTACACACGGACAGACGCACGGACGATTGAGCTCAGCAATGAGTGGCGCCAGACTTGACCACTAGCCCGAACTTGGACGCACTGACAGACGCACAGACAGTTCAACTCGCCACACTTTACCGCGGGATAGGAGCAGGTTAAGTTAGGTACCTAACGCATCATAAAAGCTGGAAACGGCCACTTTTTTCGCGACAGCGTCATCCGTTAGTTTGCTGTCTTCTCCATGCAAAACGCACGCCGCTCTTGACGACCACCTCAACGTCGAAGCCGCAGGGCAAGACGCATCGTCACGCAACCAATTCAGAAGACGAAAGAAAAACGACGGCAGATGAGCGTGTGCCGAAAACGATGGCCGCCGAAGCTGCAGCTCTGTGTGGAGCGGACACACACCCGCTCGCCGCCGGAGCTATCGAATTCAGAACAATATCCGGAGGCCTTATTCGGCGGCGGCGGCGGCGAGTGCAGCTGCAGCAGGAGCAGCAACAGCTCGACGACGACACGACACAATCGATGCCGCCGCCACCCATCCAACACACCCAGTTGGCAATCGAGCGCGAACCACACGCCGGGCGAGTATGATGATATGGATTAAAGACGGGGGGGGGGGGGGGAGGTTCGAGAGCGGGCGGCGAGTGGACGAGGCGGCGGCGGCGCTCACCGTCGTCGTTTGGCGCCGGCGCCTGGCAAACTTTGGGCCGCGTTGATTCGAAGCCGCGCACTGCCCGCTCACCTCGTCCGACTCCCTTCAGAAGCACGGAGCACGACTTCTGGAGCACCACTTCAGAATCGGCACACGTTGGCCGCAAACTTGAATCAACGACTGCTAAGGTCGTAAATTCGATGATGAGTGCCCATGTTTGAGTTCGAATCAACAACCGGCTGGCATACTTCATAATTTCAAAGGCATCTAACTGTCAATGGAAGGTTCCATTACGTGACCCAAGTAGAGTCCATTGACCGTTAGATGCCTTTGCAATTGTGACGTATGCCAGCCGGTTGTTGAGTCGAGCTCAAACATGGGCACTCATCACCGAATTTACGACCTTAGCAGTCGTTGAGCAACATATACAGTAAAGAATGGGATACTAAGAAGGAATGGAGCTTCACACTTGAACGCCGCCTGTTCATACATAAGAGGAGTTCTAAGCAAAAACACATCAATTATCGCCGTTCTTCTTTCTATAGCATGTTCGACAGGCCTAAGCCAGCCGGTTTTGTACGCACGACGGTGAAAACTTCGCTCTCGCCTCATTTAGTGCTTAGACAGCAGTAAAAACAACATCGAAAATTTCTCGAGCTCCACATCTCATGGGTTGAAAGGGAGGCGATGTCAGAGTTCTCAGTACTTTTCTGAAAATATTTAGTAAGTGTAGCGCTCGGTGCTATTCAATCTTTTCGTGATATGCGTCATATTAGGTTGGTGCATAAGTTCTCGGACATTTGGGGCATGAAGTGTTTATTATCACAACATACGAACAACAATATCAAATCATTTGAAGTAACCACCCTTTACATCAATTGTCTGTCGCCAACGTGCTGGCAAGTCATGGATGCCTTTTGTCCAAAACGTGGCCGGTTGTGATTCGAAAAATGTGAGCAGTGCCTCCTTGACATCCTCTCGGTTCCTGAATTGCTGGCCGTCCAAATAGCGTTGAAGGCTTGAAAGCAAATGATAATCAGAAGGAGCGAGATCTGGTGAGTAAGGTGGATGTGGAAGAACGGTCCATCCGTAGTCCGCCAACTCAGCCGCCGTCGCTCTAGCAATATGCGGTCTAGCGTTGTCGTGTTGAAAATACACCTTCGCTTGCTCTCCTCGCTTGGTTTGAAGGTGGGCCCTCAACTTCCTCAGTTGGTTGACGTAAACCTCTGCCGTCACTGTTATCCCTTCGTCCAGCAACTGCCAGTATTCTACGCCAAGAACGCTCCACCAGATGCATCGCATCACCTTTCTCACGTGAAGGTCGGGTTTCGGAACGTCCTCTGCCTCTCCAGTTGCGTCAACCCACTGTGCACGCCGGTGATAATTAGAGTAGAGCATCCACTTCTCATCCCCGGTGACAAGGTTGTCCAGCCATCCGTGGGTACGTCTGAGGGTAAGGAGAGACAGCCCTCAGACGTACCCACGGACTTGACACAACATGACATCGGCTCTGCGATCCATGTCATGTTGTGTCAAGTCGTGAGGTACCCAGCGACCCAATTTTTGCACCTTGCCAATCGACTTCAATCCTCGAACGACTGTTGAGTGACTAACACCAAGAGTGCTTGATAGTTCGCGAGTGGTTGGTATGGGTCCGCTTCCACTCTACTTCGGAGGCCATCCAAATCCAGTGTCATCGGGCGCCCTTCTCGTTCATTACCTTCAACGGAGAATTCACCAACTGCAAACTTCGAGAACCACTGGTACATAGTACTTCGAGCAGGAGCACTCTCGCTGTAAACATCCTTCAGGCGACGATACGATTCGTTGGCATTGAGGCCAGACTGATGCAGGAATAACATGACGTGCCGAATATGCGTCTCAGTTGGGATGAATTGCTTAGCCATAATAGCTGACGTTAACAATGCAGAAGTAAATGTTAGGAACAGTTTTGTAGCCCTTTCCTTTCTCTATCGATCGATCATTTACGCGTTGACACATGTGAAAAATTTGACGGAAAAATGCGCTTTCAATTCAGGAGAGACCAAATGTCCGAGAACTTATGCACCAACCTAATGGATTGTACTTCTATACGATATCGTGGAGGCTGTTTCAGTACGAATTTGGCTTACACAACGACCTAAAGCGGCCAGCCGATGGACAAGTTGGTGCTCCGTCTGTCGCAGGCAAGTCTTTGGTACCAATTCACAGACTCCGGAAGGACGAAATGCTCGGATGGCCCCGAGTCGAGCCTTCCAACTCTGCGGGGCCGAAGAATTGGTACCATAGACTTGTCTGGGAAAGGTGAACACCGACTTCCTTATCGGCCGGCCAGCCCGAGAGTCGTTGTGAAAGTCAAAATCGCATTGAAACCGATTTCACAATATCCCGTAAAGCTTAGCGCATGGCCCATTCGGAACACGTAATGATTAACGCCGTCCTTATCCTTCCTGCGTCAAAAATTCGGCCACGGAAACACAACAAGTGTGTTCTTTGTAGTTAAAGTGAGAATTTGGAGCTGTGCATCAATGTCTTCTAAAAATTTCTCGGTCTTGTAAGATATTCAAACCCTAGTCGCGAATGTGGTCAGCATCGAGAGGTGGGAACGCGCCAGCCAATATATCGCAACGAATGGGCGCGTCATTCAGAAAACGCGTATACGGTCTGTTTCCTGATTGGCTGGCGTGTGCTTAGTCGGCCCTTTGATTGGCTATGATCGGATGGAGCGTTCTTATCCCCAATGCTGCCCATATTCAGGACATGTAACGATATATTCTTAGAGAACGGACGTACAAGCTAAGTACTGGTGTTTAATAAAATAAACAAAAGTCGTAAAATCGCTTTTTTTCATTTCGTCCTTTACTGGTTCGCTTCGTCATCTACCTCTGGACGTATCATAACACCTTTACGACGGGTGAAAAAGTTTACGGCTTAAGCGACCAGACAATGAAAAACAAAAGACGCTTCAATCAGCATGCATTGTAATTCCGTAAGAAGCTTAGAGATGTCTGCGCCATCTTCAGAATGATGCCAGAAATCAAGAACGTCGATGTTTCCCAATTTTACACTCTTTCCTCTTCTAGAACCAGAAGTAGTTCGGAAAAGATCTCCTTCCAAGGCCGTAAGACTGCATGAAGCTTGAGGATGTACGATTTTTTCTTCGGAAAAAACGAAAGACGGAATACAGAAACAAAATGGCTGGAAACTGTAACACGGAAACGGAATTAGGACAAAACTAACCATAAGACTAACAACATTACTTCGTTTAATTCTCCATAAATATGTCGTCAACGTCAAAAATTTGGCAAAAACCATTTTGACGTTAACTACATATTTATGGAGGATTATACGAATTAATGTTGTTTGTCCTGTATCCATTTACGTATTCCGTTTCTGACCGTTTTCTGTCCTTCCGTTAGGCACTCCGCCTTCCGTTTTTCTAAAAAAAATCGCACTTTCTTAAGCTTTATGTAGTCCTACGGCTTCGAAAGGAGATCTGTTCCGACACCACTTCTGGTCAAAAAGAGCAAAGTTGGGAAACATCGACGTTCATGATTTCTGGCATCATTCTGAAGATAGCACAGACATCTCTAAGCTTCCCACCGGATTACAATGTGTGTCGATTGAAGTGTCTTCTTTTGTTTCTCATTGTCTGGTCGTTTAAGCCGTAGGCTTTGTCAGCCATCGTGAAGATGTTATGGCACGAAGATTCGTCTAAAAACAGAGGTGACGAAGCGAATCAGTAAAAGAGAGAATAAGGAAATGTGATTTTAGAATTTTTGTTTACTTTATTAAATAGCAGCGCTCAGATTGTACATCCGTTCTGTGTCGTGTCGTGTGTCGTGAATGTGGACCGCATTGGGACGTGGAAATGTACCAGCCAATTAAAACCAAGCAGAGCGTAAACTGAGCACATGCCAACCAATCAGGACACAGACCGTATGCGCACTCTCTGAATCACGCGCCCACTTGATGCGATATGATTGGCTGGTTCCCACTTCTCAACACACTGGCCACATTCGCGACAGGGCTAAAACATTTTCCATCAAGCTTATTGTAGTTCTACGGCTTATTGTCTAGACTACTATTTGTCTTCGAAACGCAGTGCTTGCATTGTCAGACAATGCTGTCCAACGTCGCACTTAATTTTTTTACTTTGCAGAAATATCTAATTCCCCATCACATTACATTAAGCAACATATCCTACGGTTTCTATATTTGATGCAGTTGGCGATGAGACTTTCTGTAAAAATTCTGCACAAACAGCATTCCATGAGCTAACCGCATGTATTAGGAGGGGGGGGGGGGCAAAAGTAATGAGACACTCCATGCCGTGTCCATATATCTCGTGGCTGGAGTCTGGTTTCGTGCTTATCGTATTTGTATGTTTGTATGCTACTTACTGAAGGCCACCTGAGAAGTTACCACTTCCGACCTTTCCAGAAGCATGCCAAAACCCCAGCATGTCTCATGCCGAAACCCCGGTCTGACGAGTCGACCTGTGTCGCGCAAATCTCGCTCAATTCCCAACCTCGAGCAGCCTGGCCTCAATATTCACACAAGATGAGAAGTACGTCTTCTACCTTAATCCTGCCAAGCAGCGAGTCTGGGTGAGGCCTGGTGACCTGTTACCTTCATCCGGCGAGATGCTCACGGCGAGAAGCACCTTTGGAGCTTTTGGATCTGCGCCCATTGATCGGTGTACCGGAAGCTGTTTCCCAAGAGCACTACGATGAACTCCAAGATCATGGTGAACGATATAAAAGAGATGGGCCGGCGACTCGCTCTTATTCAGTCGCAGCGCTTCAAGAAAGTTCTCCTCTTCGACAACGCCGCACCCCATCGGGAACAAGTAACCACGGATAAGCTTGGCCAGCTGGGCTACGTCCACATGCCTCATCCACCGTATTCGCCGGACATCTCTCTATGCGACTACCACTTCTTCTTGAGCCTACAGGACTTCCTGGTCGGAAGGGACACAAGAACCCAAGCAGTGCTTGACAACCATATCGAGCAGTTGATCAACACCAGGCCCAAGCAGTTCTGGAAGGATGGGATCAGGAAGTTGGCTGAGCGATGGCAGCAAAGTCATTGCCCTTAATGGCAAATACATTCCTCAGCATCGTTGATTTGTAATTGAGTCATAAAGAGATAAAGATTTTCTCAATTTGTCTCATTACTTTTGCCCCCCCCCCCCCCCAATACATATGTGCTTGTTGACGGGCTCCCTTGACGACACTTAGAAGCGACTTCAGTAGACGGTGCAACATCGTCGATAGTGTCAATCAGCTAATATTGATCGATGTCATGGATTTTTACTACCTTAGATCTCGTGGTGGAGTTAATCCTGTTCCGGTGTGTTTGAGTGTCAATATGAAATACCGAAAATTGACAATGCGATCAACTCTAATGTTGCCCGACGCGGCCGCACGAACGTCGGACAGCATTACAGGACAATGTTGCGAGGGGTCCTTATATCCTTAGAAATTTCGTTATGAATTCAATTCATAAAGAAATTTTATAAGGATTCTACTATATGCAGGGTGCGCCAAAATTATGGCGACAGCACATGCGTAAACAATTTGACCTTTTATTCGGAGCGTCTGCTTTTTTCGTGCTCTTATTGTTTTTACTGAGTCAATTAGTTTATGCTTATCTCAGTCAAACATAACAACTAATGGTTTTTCAAGATAGTGAAACGTTCGTGCCACCGTTTCTAAATCATTGAGCTTTACCGTCAAGGCTTCTCAGTTAGCTACATTCACCACCATCTTGGAGTTCATCAAAGTATTATGAATAGGTCCATCAGATGCTAAGAAGACCTGGGAACCGACGATGATAGATCCGGACGGGAAAGACACGTATCTGTGACAACTACGGACAACATTAGCAAGGTACGTGAACGGAAACGCAGGAAGCCGGCGCGCTAGGTCCGCCGGTTGTCGGGAAAGATGGACATCATGGAGACGTCGTTGAGAAGAATCTTCTGTAAGCTGGGTCTTGAGGCCTAGAAGAAGACCACGTACACCCTCCTGCACCTTTCAACAGGACGGAGTTCCAGCTCACAGAGCAAGAATGCTGCAAGACTGGTGCAAAAGCAACTTTCCGCACTTCATCAGCTTCCACGAGTGGCCAGCCAACTCTCCGGATTTGAATCCGATGTATTACACGGTCTGACCAGCTCTGGAAGCCAAAGCCTGCGGGAAACCTCAGCGCCCCGTGGATCCTTTGAGGAAGGCGTGGGATGAGCTCAACGCGTCTTACTTGCGTGCCGCCGTCGATGCCTTCCCGAAGCGCCTCAGAGTCTGTATCGACGTCGATAGAGATATCTTTGAATCTCAATGTTGCGTATAGTTTACAATAGACTGATAAACATTATCGCATCGTTGGTTTCTCGAAAGTACTGTATTTTCTCTTTCGGCGAATTGAATACCTTGTCGCCATAATTTTGGCGCACCCTGTATAATCGGCTAATGTCACGTGTCCGTCACGGGGAGTAGGGACTGAAGTCAAGAGATGCCTACGACGGTGCGGTGAATGCCAGTCGGGGTTTCTTTCAGCTGAACCATGGGAGATTTCTGTCGAACTATATCCTTGGCGGCTGATTGTCCAAGTTTACGAGATATTCAAGGGGCAACGCGTCAGAGTATGAATGGCGATCGAGTGCAGAGAGTAGGGATTCAGGGGATGTGCTGCAGATGTCATCCAACCTCGTAGGTATTCAGAAGACGTGTCGCAGACGTCGTACAACGTGCGTAGGGATGCAGAAGACGTGCTGAAGACGTCGTCCAACGTGCGCAGGGATTCAGAAGACATGCTGCGGACGTCGTCCAACGTGCGTAGGGATTCGGAAGGCGTGCCGAGGCCGTTGTCCATGGTGCGTATGGATTCAGACGGCCGCAGACGTCGTCCAACATGTTTCGGTATTCCGAAGACGTGTCGCAGACACGGACTTCACCTAGTTTACAATTTCTATTGACGTCGTCGAACGTGCGTTGGGATTCCGAGTAAGAGGACCAGAGGGGGGACCAGTGGAGAGGGATCAACAAAGGAAACCACCATAGGGGAATAAGGGGACCTGACCAGTTTCCCTCAATATCGCCCAATATGTAGGCCGGGTTTCTGAAAACGGGTCATAGACATCGTGGCAACGTGGTGACACGTGAGTCTGGACTCTGTGTCACATGTGAGTGCTTGACTGGCTCTCACTCTCACCAGCACATTTATTTATTTATTTATTTATTTATTCTCAGCGCGGAAGGTTCCCACGCGAACAATATAAAAGAGAACATATTAGAAAGGAAGAATACAACGCACATGACAACACAAAAAACACTACAACTCTCTGAAGGCACTAGTATCGAAAAAAAAACTAACATAGAACAATCACGTAAACGCTGAAGAGGAAAGCAATTTACTAAACGAATGCATAGACAATCCTAGGAGGTTATCGTTTTGGACTAGTAGTAAGTTGAACTCCCGTAGCCTCCGGTAGGTCAGGAACGTTGATCTGACCGTGGTCCTTGCAACTGATACATGTAACCGAAGCTTACCTCTCATCGTTCTAGTCAAGTGACCTCGGAAAAATGCGGTGGGGTTTACGTGTACTTTATGGGTGAGAATTTTGAAGAGCATTTTGAGGTCGACAGTTTTCCTTCTACTTTCAAGTGATTTTAATCCCAGCATCCTGTTTCTTTCTCTGCCATTTGGTATTGAGGAATAGTCTATGCCGAAGGATCTCATCACTACATAAGTAAGGAAGCATTAGCGGGGAGGGGGGGGGGGGGGCGGGGGGTGGAGGTAGGGACGGTGATTATGGGATTCGGAGGAGTCGACCAATACCGATTAATTTTAATTATTTTTCTGCTGATTAAGCACTTTGGAATGGGACTCTCATTATGTGTTTCTCGCCACATAGAGAAAGGGCAATTCGGAGAATAAATCGTGTAAATGCGATAGAGGGTGGGTGGGCTTCATAGGAGCCGTGAAGATTTTGCCCTATCATATTCCGCTGCACTAATCTATCCTACTATATATAAGCGAGAACGGTCGTTTGTCTGTGGGTGAGTGAGTGTGTGTGTGTGTTTGTTTGCAGAGAAGTGCTGAAGGATTGCGTTGGGAGGAAGTATGGGGAAGGGGGGGGGCGGGTGTTGTAGTTGTCACCAGTTGTTGTAGTTGTCGACAAACGTCCATGTTCAGATGACACGTCACCAATGTCGCGCAAAGAACGTTCAGGTTGAGAAAAGGTGTCACCAATGTCGCGAAAAGCCTATCCGGATTCAGACGACGTGTCACCGATGTCGCGTTCCGGATTCAGACGACGTGTCAACGATGTCACGCAAAGCACGTCCGACTTGAGGAGACATGTCACCGACGTCACTCATCAGGATTGGATTCGAAGCCTGGATTCAGACGACGTGTCACCGATGTCGCGCAAAGACGTTCGGGTTGAAAACACATGTCACAGACGTTCCTCAACAGGCGTCCGGGTTCGAAAGAGGTGTCACCGACGTCACGCGAGGATTCCGGATTCAGACGACGTGTTACCAGTGAAGGTGGGACCAGTAATGGGGGACCGGTGAAGGTGGGACCAGCAATGGAGACCGGTGAGGGGGGATCCAGTGAAGGAGGAACCGGTGAAGGAGGGGAGAGGGGTCCAGTGAAGGGGGACCGGTGAAGGAGGGGAGAGAGGTCCAGTGAAGATGGGACCGGTGAAGGAGGGGGAAGGGTCCAGTGAAGGGGGACCGGTAGAATGTTGACCAGTGAAGAGGGGAACAGGTGAAGGGGGACCGGTGAGGAAGGTACCAGTAATGGGGACCGGTGAATGGTGGGGGTGGTGGGGGGGGAAGGGGTCCAGTGAAGGGGGGGGGGACAGGAAAAGGGTTGATGAATGAGCAGTAGTAGGGACCGACGAAGGGGGAGGGGAGGGGTGGGGAGCAGTGAAGGGTGAACCGGAAAAGGGCTGACAATAAAAAGGAACCAGTGACAAGGGACCTGTTAAGGGTGGTCCAGTGAAGCTGCTCGACCTGTTTTGTCCTATTCCGCTATACCATTCTATATAACAAAACGAGTTTTTTACTGAACGAGAGAAGGGCTAAAGAGGAAAAGAAGACGTTCGGGGTGTTCTATGGGGCGAAGCCCCAACCAGACGTTTGGCGGCCGGCAGGCCGTTGAACGTCTGGTAAATCTATATAGTAGAACCATTTTTTACTGAAACTAAAAGTTACTAAAAGTAAGAAGGCCTAAAGAAGAAAGAAGGAAGATTGGGGTTGTTCTATTCTTGGGGTTTGGGGGCGAAGCCCCCAACCAGACGTGGCAGCCGCAAGGCCGCTAAATGATAGCGTTAGTAAAGTCCTTTTCGAATTTCTACAACGTCGCCTCACTATTTCACTGCTAATAATTGATAATTCTACATCGTCAGCTATGCTGTTTCATATTCCATTTGATGCACTCGAGGAATACTGCTGCAGTAATGAGGCAGCAGGCGAGCTGGATTCGGAATCCTTCCTATAAAAACCGCCTCCAACATCCACCTTGGACTCGTCTTCCACTTCTATCTCATTTCGCTCCATTGATCGTACGATACAAAGGAGCCCAATGAGAGACTACACCATCGACATCAACAACCCCCAAATCTCCTACGTGCCGTGCCAACCCCTAAATTCAAATGAAAGCACTCCTATTATGGTAAACTCAAGGGAGAAAATGGAGGCACAAATCATCATTTGCTCCACCCATCCGACTAGAATATATCTCAACTACTAGGAAAATCACCGTAGTTGCTTTGACAAGAATACAATTCACATTAGGCGTTGTTCATTAATGTGGACTATATAGGAAGGCTGGAACGCGGCAATCAAACTCAACCAATGAGGGCACCGACCGCTCATGACGTACCCAGGGTGGCACCGCTGTCGTTGCGGCCTGGTCGTGGCACCCTTCAGAAAGTGATATGACCCCCATCTGAGAAGAAACGCATGTCGACCATGTTTGATAAAGCATTACTACATTGGCCCCAGCCAATTTGAACAGCATTGGCCATTCATCTACAGCAATAGGTACTAGTCGTTAATGTGGCCTACATGGAGAAGGCTAACAGAAGCCGACGATGTCGTCTAGAGTTCACCTTGGGTGGGCCACCATGTCTAACCTGATACGATACATGTCGTATGCCGCCGCCGTTGTTGCTGTTGTATGTTTCGTTGGGCTGATTACGCAATGCTACGCGCGTTCCAAGCTCTTTCACGGGGTGTTACTTCAACTCAAACTCTTACGGAACTGATGGTATTCCATGGTAAGTAATCACCCGCGATTAAGCGTTCCACAGAAACGCACCACCATTTCAGTATTCGGTGGATGATTAGAATCTTTTCCTGCGAAGACTTCTTCTGCTTTAGGATTCTGCTGTGTTCAATTCAAAATGAGTCAACATATGTAATTCAGGGAATGATCAAGTCATTCATCTTCTGTGCAGTTATTGGAAGTGCACTTGCCGGCTACAAGTGTTTCCACGGCGGGAAGGAATATGAGAATGGAGAAACATGGGTTAGTCTCACCATATGGTGTGCATTCAGGACTCAGGCTTGTAGAGTACAGTATTATAAATCGCTAAGTTTTTCGTTTTAGGTTGATAGGGAAAATTTCAAGATGAGGTGTTTCATCAATGAGGACGGTGTATGGGTGGCTATGGCCATTGCCTGCCTGACAAAGAAAGGACAAGAGGTATTGCCTTTCGGCTTTGAAAATAACAAAACGATTCTTTGTACAGAAACAGTACGTCACATTGTTCTTCTTTAGTGCTAGCCTCCTTTCGCTCGCTTTCTTTGATGCTTTGATGTCACTGTTATAGCGCTTGACCAGGGTTGATATTAGCTACCCTTAAGTCTATGCAAAGCATATCATGCCAGTGTTGCTTCGGGCACTCCTAAGTCACCTTCTGATATCTCAACGGCATTACGTTGTTGGATGAGGCCCATATCGCAGAATCATTCACCTCTTTCGCGATCATTCCCGCACCATCTTATTCGAACTCGATGCAAATTATCAGCTAAGACAGCGACGCCGCGTATGGCATTGTGAAACGCCAATCACTCAGCGCAGCGTTTAAAGTCCATCACGCTGAATGCTACACTGCTTGTTGAAGGTCAACACACAACAATGCTTAAGCGACTTTCACACTGTTGTTGCAGCAACGAGCAACGCAAAACGGGCAGAATTCGATGCTTGTTGCAGCCGCAGCGCGGCGAGATAAGATAATGAGATAAGACCTGTGATATGCCTTCGTTGACGAGCATCAGCAACAAGAAATGATGGCGATCATTCTTTGTTGCTGAGCCCGCGCAAACGTTGCGCAGCAGATGCCGGTGTTGCTGATGCGAGGTTGCAACAGCTGTGTGAAAGCCTCGTCGTGGCTGTTGTTGCTCCTCTGCGTTTCTGCGGTATGCTTAATCATTACGGCATCGGTTGCGCAACAGCAGTAACGGCAGTGTGAAAGCAGCTTTAGCGTGCCTTAGCGTGCTTTAGGAACACGTAGCGTGCCATTACTGCGGAACCGTAAGGCCCTTGGTATACTCTCGCGACAAGCCCTCGACGACAAGGCAATAACTCTAACTCATAGTGACGGGAGATCGATAGTTTCCATACGACCATAATTTCGCGACCTCGTTCGCGCTACGTGTTCCTTAGTGCAATAGTATCATTAAAGGCCTCCGCAGACTTTTGAGGCGCGGCAACGGGCGGCGGGTGACAAAACTGGGTCGAAGCCCCGAAGAGGCGGTATCCCTCCAAAATTTTGCCCCGCCGTTCATACACACTCGTTCCTTGCCGGAAGGAAGCGGCAGGAGGCGGAAACGGCGAAGCGCCGTACTCTTTCCAGTCGGGACCTACTGCCACTGTGGGAAATTTTAAAAAACTCAGCTACAGGCCTCAACCAGGGCCTACGTTATATTCCAGTGGAAGTGTCCGCAGCATGTCCGCGAACAAGAAGTGCGCCTCGGGCGGACGTCGTCGACCTGGGACGGCACGCATCGCATTGAGCGCGTTTTTGACGCTCGACATGAAACGGAATCGCGGATCGGATCGGCTGCTGTTCCGCGCATGGAAAGTACACCAGCCCCCTCATAGCTCGAGAACGTGTTAGCATTCCATCGATACTAATTATTTTTGTATCAGTGAACTGCTGCCCGCATCGAGATTGTATATGCTCGTAGAACAGGCACACAAAACGCAAAGCAGCGTTCCCGCTCTGTGGTTAAAGGTAGGGCCGCGGCTTTACGTCCAGTTGTGCAGCGGTCCACTGCGACGTGATCGTCGCGCGCGGTGAGGAGCTTTTGCGGACTCGACACGCTTCCTACACTCTTGTGGTGCTACTTCTGGATGTTCTTGACCATATCACTTCATGCGGTATGCAATGCAATGGAGCAAGTCACAATTCTACTAACTGATTGACAGCTGAAAGATATCCCGAAATCGTCCAACGACAATTCGATTAAGAATCTTCATGCTCTGTGGAACCAAGCGAATCACACGGTAGATTGAGCAGTCATCAAGACTGCCCTTTTCCTAAATCGAATCGTGCTTTGCTGTCAACATTAAGGTACCTTCCTCTCCGGCGAACCAAGTCAATGCACTTTGTCCGTCACTCAACTGAGTGACATACTTCGGTTTTCTTTAGTTGGCTGCCATATGGACGGCGCCAGTCGCTTTGGCTGGTTTCATCTTCTACAAAGCCGTCTATTTCCCCCATCTGCAGCTTGTATTTGACTTTTGCTGTGTAAACGCTTACGTACGCCTTCCCCAGAAACCCTCGGATTTACATGAAATCTTGGTTACATTTCGCATTCTCTTCAAACACTTGTTTTACTGAATAGTAACAGGACATGGTTCAACACTTATTGATTCTATGTCAGGTGTATCCTGATGACCAAGCTAAAGAAGACCGGAAGTTATACAAATGCGTCAGGACAGGCAGAGAGAGACTCGAGGTCCGTATCTATCCACTTTAGATTTCTGTTTGTGTTGAATAAATATCTTTCACCGGTTCACCGTTTTCTTGAAAGCGAAATATAACCGGCCCAGCAGTTAGTTTGAGGTAGGCCGAGAAGATATCAAGCGAACGATGTCGTACCAGCAGATCCTTACGCTATGCGGCATCCTTGGAGAATCGTGCTGGGAACCTCCTACTTCGGTCTGCACAGTGTCATTACACACTTTCTTAAACTCTTAAGAACTTCTGTTTTCTCCACACCTGACAAGTTAATAACAATTCCCGGTGAGCTGCTGGCTTTCATATGGCGTTCCTTCCCTTACGGCACATCATCGGAAACCCGGCAATCATTAGATTTGAGGTTCCCGCGATGTGAAACAGGTGGATGAAGGCTGAAAAAGTGTCAACACTCACTCTGTGTGGGCGTTTTCGCACTGTCGCTGTCACCAGCCAATTCCGCCAAATGGTCAGCAATCTGTCCATAGCTGACCGGGTACTCGAACGGGTCCGACTCACAGAAACATCTGAAAAAGCCGAATTCACATGGCATGACGGAACTGAACAAAAACAAACCTTAGGTAGGTGAAACCTTGGTTCCAGACGGGATCGAACCCTGGAGCATGCTTTCCCGGCGAAGACTTTATACCACTACACATTAAGACAAATGAACCCAGTGGTGATAGGTGTTGCATACGAATGAGTTCGACTATCTCGATAGTCTTGATTATCACAAGTATATAAACAGCATGTTCTCATGGTGTGTTTTACTGTTCTCCCTTCTGCTGAACAAAATTCGACAATAACTCGTCCGACTGTCAACTACGCCACAGACATAACAGTGGCGATCAGGACCAGCTCAATGGAGAAGTTCTTTAACGAATTAGACGCGTACTCTACGACGTGCTTGTTGGAGACACATCATGGATTAGACACCCTAGCCAGGTGCGAATGCGCAGCTACGATGGAACACACACAGCACAGCAGAACCTTGACGTGCTGTTCGAAATGTTCGACTTGGAGCGATTACCTCCAACTCCGCCACCATACCTCCCGAGCAACGCGCTCTTCAGCATGCACGATCAGCAGGGGACGAGGATCATTTACGACAACCAACGAGACGACTGCACACGGATCCACATAAGAAGTCACACCATGATTCTATGTGATCTTTTTTGAAGGGGAGGTGTTTCATACGAATGAGTTCGGCTCTCAGCCTAGATACATTGTTTAATTATCACAAGTGTATAAACAGCATGTTCTCATAGTGTGTTTCATTTTTCTCCTTTCTGCCGGATAAAATTCGACAACAAATCGTCCGACCGTCAACTACGCCACAGCATAACAATAGGCTAGGCTAAACCTATCGCGGACAACCCGTAAATATTCTATCCTTCTATTAGGGTGTCTCACACGGAATGTCGCCACAATGTGACCTTCTTTTCACAGCTATCCACATCGCTTGTGAGCTTACGTAGGTTAGTTTTCTGCGGCGCTTTATATTTTACATTTCCTGTTTTTACTACATTATTCCCTCATCGGCTCCTAAAATTATAGACTACAATGGACCAGAAAATGATTGTGCGAGCGTGCCTGCTCAACGACTTCACATTGAAGAAATTCGCTGTGGAACCGCTTCTCTCGCTTCGGCAAAGATTTTCCAAAGGACAGTGCAAGCTGTGGTTTCAACGTTTTACCGCCAGCGGCAAAAGCCTTGAGAACGAAGAGCACGGAGGACAGGCTCTATCCGGAATAACGACCTTTTACGGACTGCCACTGATGCTGATCCGACAAAATCGACTTTGGAGCTTGCAGTAAAGTTCGGTTGCTCCAAATCCATTATCCAGAGGCGCTTTCATGAAATCTTAGAGTCGAACCGCTGCGGCAGATGGGTACCTGCAGTCGCGAACAGGGCCGCTTGTGTATCAATGGCCGGAATTCTTCTTCGCTCCGTCAAGAATTATGGATTTCTCGATTCCACCAAAACGTCGGGCAAAAAATAGATTCACTGTGATAACTACATTAAAAAGAGACAGTGGTTAACACCTAGGGAGCTGGCTGAACCTGTTGCAAAACCAGAATTATACGGAAAGAAATAATGTTTTGTCTTTGGTGGAATAGCAGAGGAATCGTCCATGTGGAAGTGCTGAAACCAGGCCAGACAGACTGCCAAATCGGAGGTGTCCGACTACGACGAAATGCGGATTTGGGTGCAATTCGGTTTGCGGTTAGCTCATTTCTTTAAGAACGAGATCCATTCTTTGCGCGTGCGTTGGCAAAAGGTTGTAGATAACCTTCGTGAATATGTTACCGAATAAAGTTTGGTTTTAATTGCTTTGTATGAATTTGGGCGCGTGTAACGCAGTCGGAGGAGGCGCGACTGTCGCGTGCACCTGATACCAGGTTCCTGGTTCGGATTTCCCGCCCAGGCCAACCAAGCCTTCCATCCCTCCGGGGTCGGTGAATTGGTACCAGACTTGTCTGGGAAGGATAAAGCGCTGACTTGTTCATCGGCTGGCCACCGCAAGTCATTGTATGGCCAAATACGCATTCATGTCGCCTCCACGACATCCCGTAGAAGTAGAATCAATCCCTTGTGGGATGTGTCGCCTCCACGACATCCCGTAGAAGTAGAATCAATCCCTAAAAAAGGATAAAGGACGGCGTTACTCAATCCCTTGTGGGATGCGCTGGCGCATCCCACAAGGGATTGAGTAACGCCGTCCTTTATCCTTTTTTATTTATGAATTTAGCTTTTCGGTCCAAAGCGACATTCCGTGTGGGACACCCTAACGTATCTGATTTAGTCACACCAAGGAGACCAAAGGCCCATTGGATACAGCTCCGTATGCCAGCCGGTTGTTTCATCGAGCTTAACACGTTGACGACAATGTCGCGCAATGGTGCGCGACAGTATTATTTCGATTAGAGTGACATTTCCTTCGTCCAAACTTTGCCGAAGGAGGTTATTTAAGATGCTGATCACAGTGACGATGTCCGTTTGGTAAATTACGACCGGCTACCACCCATATCGATAATTAGTGTTGTCACCACCTTTGTCCAAACTCCCTTAATGGGGTTATTTGAGGTGCACGTCACGCATCTGATATCCGCTTCTCGAATTTCGCTTGAATACGATAAGTTACGAGTGGCTTGGCTACGTGGGAATATGTCAGAGGTAACCTATTACGGCATCTACTTCACAAATAAAGTCCAGACAGAAAACATTTTTAATTGACAATCAACAGCTATGAGCTGTTTGGAAAAAACCTAAACAATAGAATTTGTTGCATTTACTGCATTTTGTCTTAATCCTCTCAGCTAGATTCCTTGCGTTCGATTGCGATGCCTGATGGTAATTCTAGAATTTTTCAGTCTAAGTTCCGCATATAAAACAATTATCTTCCAATTAGACCATCAAAATGGAGAATAGAGGGAAGCTCATTGAGGACAAGAAAAGATTTAGGGAATATTGCAAAAGTAAAACCAAATTTTCGAGAGGAATATCAGATCCATGGTATGCATTTTGAAAATTCAATTTATAGTAAGCTAAGGTGACGACATATCGCGTCACACGCACGCAGTACGCGCGGTCCCACGGTCCCGACGCGCAAAAATTGCGCGGTCGTCAGCGTGTTAACCACGAGAAAGTATCACCGAATTAACAGCGTTAGTAGTAGGTTAGCAGTAGATCACCGCCATTTTGGCACACAGAGAAGGGGGATGGATGGGAATCGTGCAACATGTGTGCGCATTCAGAAGACATGTCCTACGCGTCGTGCAAAAAAATACAAATTCAGAAGACATAGCATCTCAGAAGCCGAGGACGTAGTGTATAAAATCAGAAAAAGTGTCATAGGCATCTCACAACAAGTATTTTGGTTCACAGAACGTATCACACATCCTGTAAAAGTGAGCATTCAATTTGCACGGTCATATCGGTTTTTCGCTGACTTCACCGATCGTGGTGAGAGTTGGTCAATGAATGGGTGAAGCGGTAACCAATATCGATTGATGTTATCGACTCCTCAGCGAGCATCGTCGGAGTTACTCAGATTTGACCTACCGGCGCGCGAACAACACGATGGTAACGCGACCGGGTACACATCATTAATCGGTTAGCCAAAATTGATTGACGTAATATTAAGCGTTTTTCCTTGCATCAGATCATTTCCTTGTTTATTTCAGACTATGAGGCATATGCCCGTTTATATACTACTTCGGACGCCATGTGACGCGATGGCATGAGTATTATAGTTGTACTTTGGAAATTTTTTCGAGTATTCAAATCATTTCGAATGCTCACAAATGTCGAACATCCGAATCCGACTATATTCGAAAAAATCGATATTTCTGAATATTCAAATTCAAACGCTTTCGAAAAACGCGATTTTTCGAATACTCGAAGTCTAATACATTCGAAAGACGCGATTTTTTGAATATTCGAATTCGAATACTCAAACTCGAATGAAATCATTTGAATGCCTGTCTGAATATGTCATTCGAGCACAACTATAATATAAGGAGTATTAGCCACATTCACCAATGGTATCATTCAATCAATTTTGCCACTACACATGGCATCACGTCACTTGGCGTAGGAGTATAAACGCCCCGCTAAGGCAGGATTTATACTTCAGATGCCAGGCGACGCCAGGTTATCGAGCTATTAATATCGGCTACCAGCGCTGCCTAATCAATATTGACAAATTTCATAACGCCACGCTGCTCGGCGATAGAGGTATAAATCCAGCCTTAGGCAGTATCTCACCGTTTTAGAGCGTTCTCTGAAAAAAAGTTAAATCTGTGGCTGCGGCAGTGTAGAAAAAATGTAGAATTTCTACTACAAGGATCAGTCGAATATGATTGCAGTCGAATATGATTGCCGTCGAACAGTAAACATTATCGATCGGATGACCAATATCGATTGATTTTATCGATTTTTCTGCAGATTAGAGAATTGAACTTGGATCCTATATATATATATATATTTATATTTTTATATATATATATTTATATATTTATATATATATATTTATATATATAATAATAGTAACCAAGCATGCGTTTATGTGTATGTCTGTCTGCCATCCGAAAGTATGCTTCGGAGTATAAATGACATGCAATGAAGGTAGGAAGTATGAAGAAGGAAAGAACCGGCGCTGCCAATGTGTTCTACTTTCGGGATCCAGGGCAAAGCCCCAAAAAGGCGTTTTGTCGCTGGCTGGTAGGACGTCGAGCGCCCTCTGACGGATACCGTCCTAGAAGGAGCACAACAAAAAATAAGATGGGGTCCCTCACAGGTATGATTTGCTTTAAATACTACTTTAGGAGAATTAATAGCAATATGAAAGCACTAGCACAAGTCGGGATCGCACCTAAAAGTCTCCACTTTCTCGTTGTCAAAGATGACGTCCTGCTGTGACTGCGATAGAATCGCTATTAGCCCGGGATCCGGCCGGCATACACTGGGGACTCGCAGTAGGAGAACGATACAAAGCAGGAGATCGGGTCGCAGATACGCCTGAAATGATAAAATCGTGGGAACTAAAACTAGGTGGACATCTAAAAGGCTGCTTACGTCACTGAGAAGCAAGTCTGTGATCTTGTTGAAGGCCAAAGTCAAGAGCAACGTGAGCGAATGACGTGCACGTTGTTCATCTAGCGCATTGCCTGAAAGATGATAAGCTCTCCACGAAGAGCTACACTTCTGGGCCGGTCAATACTCGTTTCAAGCAGTGGTGAAGTAGGTGTTGAGGGTACTGATGATGGTTTTGCTTCTCGGAATTTTAACTCACTTATTGTTAGCTGCACTGTTGTCATTATGTGGTGTTCAAGATTCCTTTGGCTTCTGTTGCTGAGATGATCACTTCTATGTATAACTTTTTTCTGTACTATTAGGGTGCCCCATAATTTTCTGAGCTATCATACCATTTTTTTTAAATTTACTACAACAAGGTAATGACAAAGGGTGATCGATATACTCTGCATCTGTGGTCACAACTTTTCTCCAACGATTGGGTAGAGAGTTGATTGCATTCTCCCATAAAGAAGCTGGCTGATCCATTCGTCGATTGCACACTAAACTTCTTGACGTTACCAGCATCGTGTGTTCATGAAAAGGTGAGCAGGACTTCCGAAAGGTGCATAGTCACAAGGGATGATATCTGATGAATACGCAGGATGTGCCAGAATTTCGGTCGACTCCTTCCTGATCGTCTCCTGCGTTCGTTTCGCTCGATGAGGTCGTCGGGTAGTTCTCAAGCGCCGTACGCTTCATTTCCAGCATGTCCTCAATGAACAAGTCTGCTATAATTGGTCGTCAATTCAGCAAAAGCGAGTAGTGCACGACTCCGGCCCGATCGGTCTTCCATATGCTTCTTGTCCGTAATGCTGTACATTCCCTATAAATGAATGAACCATGTTTCACACGTTGACTTGCTGCAGGCGTCTGGATTTAATAAAGCAACAACAGCTTTGTGAGCAGCGTACGCAGACAGTCCAGGAAGAAAGTGCTGAAGAAGCAAGTTCGGCAGTCGGCAATTTCACTTTCGAGAAAGTGCGGGTAGAAGGCCGATAGAGGTAATCAATATGCTATTGCGAAATATATTCGAATCGCCTTGTTGTGCCAAGAGGACATCCCGTTTAGATCTTGTATAAAGAATTTGTAATGCTCATGGTTCAAATAGCCCAGAAAATTATGGGACACCCTGATATGTCCAGCGACTTGTCCCTAGGCTTCATCCTGAGCTTATGGCTTTATTAATACATCCTTCTTGGCTGAAGTTCCGACGTCTGCAAAAGGGCGTCAACCATATCTATTTCCATGGTTACTAAAGCTGTGCAGCACTCTACTTGAGTAGTCCAACTTAGAGTTACCAATTTTTATCCCACAAGGAGTTTATTGAATATCACTTCCATTTGTCCTCCCACTTTTATTTATTTATTATAAATAAAAACAATATGGATGTGCCGACTCAATAATTCTAGTAGAACACGAACCATACTAAGAAACACAATAGAAAAAATACCCGACGATCAGATTTAGCATGGCGAGAGCATTGAGAAAAAAGGCTCAATATCAAAGAGGTTGCGCGACAAGGGAAGAGAGCAGAGGAAATGTAGGACAACCAACCCACGAGCAACATATTCCCATAAAATGTTGCATATTAATCTGACCACGAATCGTTGGAAGTAAAATTGCACCACGATACCTGAAGGAATGTGTAATACTGCTACTTAGTGCCAACGAAGATAACTGTCATATGCCGGTTGTTTTTTGTGCGACAGATTATTTTCCCGATAGAAGCATACGTCAAGCTGTCAGAACCGGCACAACTGGTAACCGAACAGAACCTTTCTCTTCTTCAGATTACATACGGCCAGGGTCTACATTTATAAGTCTCCAACACCTTTTTTGGCTACTGGAGAGACGCCGCTGCCATTTTTTGCTGCTGTTGTTTTTACTACTCTGTGAAAAACGGGCCTCGCTAAAGTGATTTCGTTGGTGTATTTGTGTATTTGTAGGTTATTTGTGTTGTTCTGTGTAGTGTTTTGTTCATAACTATGTTTCCTCTAGTGTATCTGTTGTTATCCCAGCAGCGGGATGGATGAATCGCCGTCCCCCTCGCCTGTGTCCGGCGCTGGCCATTCGGAGGCGGCGGGGCGGCGCGTGCCCACTTAGGGGGCCGGGCTTCCCCTCGCCCAAACCTTGGTAAAGGGCGCCCGGGCGCGCCGGGCTCAGTCTTCATCTGGTGCGAGGCGGCGAGCGACCGGCTCCGGAGGAGCGGGGCACAGCAGAGGCGAACGGACCGACCCCTGTTGGTGTCGTATCCTCTGAATAAATCGATTCTCCTGTTCAGGCCACACCCTAGACATCCGCCCCCGGGTGGAGGACCCTGGTGTTAAAATCCCTATTTATTTTATTCGTCTGCACATATCTTGTTTCTCCTTCCTTTTATTTTTCGAATTTTGAGCATGTCTCCTTGATGTATACAATAAATAGATCAATAAATATGTGATGTGCAACTCTTCGATCCCGTTCTTTGAAGAACAAAGATGTGCTCCGTGCAATCAGGAGCACTGTCATAGTCAGCTATGTCAACGTACCTTGGTAAGCTTCATATGTGGCTCAGACACTTCGGCCGCTATGCTAGTGTCAGAGCCACATATAAAGGAAAGAAACGTTGAGACTGCTCAGAGGAACGTTTATTGCATTGCTCAGATACTAACTCACCATGCCGAGATTTCAAGAAGAGAAAAGCTGAGAGCTGCTTATTGCAGAGTTTCGGTCACAATATTTTAACACATTTGTTTAAAGGCCTCCGCACACTTTTGCGGCAACGCGGCACACGGCAGGCAGCAAAACTGCCTCGTGGGCGGCAAAACTGCCGCGTAGGAGACACTCATCCTCAGCTTTGCAGCCCACTACACTGCCAACGCGGTTTCATTATCATTATTATAACGATACGGACTGTAGCATCGCGCGATAATCCGCGCCTCAAAAAAAAAACCGTCCGGCTTTGATCAATTCGTATGCTTTGCACGGTCGACTCAATTGCTCCAGTCGCTAGGGCGGCCGACACGAATCGTGGATGTAAACCTCACCTAGTGGCTGCAACAATGATAGCGGAGCCACCAGCAGTTTGCGATTTGTAAGCTGAGGTCCGACTCGTTCGACTGCGCTGTCCGGCGCTGGTAAAAGCTGCAAAGAAGTTCTATACACCGATAGTGTCTTCAGTTCTTCTTTAAAGGCAAGCCAAAATAAAATAAGATCCGCGAGCGGGAAGCGTACAAACCATCTGCTGTTTATACCACTTTTACGTCAGAAAACAAAAACAAAAAGAAAAACAGAGAAAGAGAAAAACATCTCATGCTGTAGCTGGTATGTTAGTCCGATGGAAACAAAAACCCCATTCTTGTTGATAGCCCTTCTGGCAACAGGTCGACTGTTGCTAATCGGTGGTCCCACTCGCGAGGGCTCACGCCCTTCTGAGCGAAGCCATCTCTTTTTCGCATTTTCATACAGGGTAGCCCCTGAAGAAGCCGCACACCCCATGCCGGATCTAGGTCACATACACACACTCTCTCACTCTGTCAAACGGGCTACGCGTAGTAGCCTTTGCCACTGCGTTCAGTTCAACATCACGACTGGACTGACGCACGCCTGCACCATAGATCTGCCCGTGGGTATTCTAGGCATCTTGTAGTGACAACACCGTCGGGGCATATGAAGCAATAACACAACATGGACAACTTACCAACGACGAACATACAACCAACTTGCCTCCACCTGCATTATATGCGCACACTGAAGGGCAGAGCGATAAACTCTCCATCCTGTTCTTAGTCTACACTATAGGCCATACTTGGTTTATCATATAGACGGATCAGCATCAAAGACCACTACAGAAGACCACTGTAGAACACCTGCAGAATTGCGATATATCAGAACAGTCGGACCGTTCCAGCTTGTACCGAGTACTGCATTAGTCATCTCGAGTTCAGGCGAGTACAGGAAGCCCGACCTCCCCATTAAGGCTCTCGGCCTCGATGTCTTGCAGCTGACTGTTTTGGGTCTGACCAGGATACTATCTCAACGGTAGGTCGGAACGGCGAAAGTGCTGTATATGAGCAGAACCGCCTCTCTCTGGGTAGTAACAAACTGCAGGTATCTCGACCCCAATACAACTCTGCGCAGAGTTAGGGGCGACGGAAGTCGCGGGTTGGCGCCCTGTTGATTCACGTGCTCCACAGCTGACGGGCGCGCGCGGGATGAGGGCTCGTATCGCGGCTAAGCGCAGTGCACAGGTGGCGTAGTAGGGAAGAGCTCGGGCTCGTGAATGAGGGGTCGGGGTTTGGCTCCCGCAGACTGCGTTAGTTTTGCACTTTTGCAAAATCCATGTTTATCATATAGGTAATCCATCTAGGGGTATTATAGTGTGTTATAGAGCATGTTTGCATATAACATATGCTTCAAACTACAGATTAGCTAAAATGTTCACTTCTGTGTGTCACTTATTTTAAGCCTGTTTTGTGTGAAGCTATAGTTATGTAACGATAGATATTCTGTGGCACTAGTAAAAAGTTTCGACTCCACCGACAAGACTTCGGTCGAAAAAAATTTCGCTGAAACTTCTTCTAGGGGGGGGGGTTATTTGGGGTGCTGATCACGAATCTGACATTCGTTTTTCACGATTCGGTCGGAGGCCACCCATACCGTTAACAAGGGTGGTCCAGGCAGGGTCACCGATTTCGCTGAAACTCCGTCGAGGGGGGTTATTTGGGGTGCTGATCACGACATCCGTTTTTCTCGATTCTGCCTCCACCTGCCGTCATCGGCAGAGACTTTAAGAATGTAATCCTGTGCCTCCCTGTATCTATATTACTCAGCCGAATCGTGGAAAACGGATGTCAGATTCGTGATCAGCACCCCAAATAACCCCTAGACAAAGTTTCAGCGAAAATTTTTTTTTACCGAAGTCTTGTCGGTGGAGTCGGAACTTTTTACTAGTGCCACAAAATATCTATCGTTACATAACTATAGCATCACACAAAATAGGCCTAAAATAAGTGACACACAGAAGTGAACATTTTAGATAATCTGTAGATTAAAGCGTATATTATATGTAAACATGCTCTATAACACACTATAATACCCCTAGGTGGATTACCTATATGATAAACATGGATTTTGCAAAAGTGCAAAACGAACGCAGTCTGCGGGATCCAAACCCCCGAACCCGCGTTTACGAGCCCGAGCTCTTCCCTAGTACGCCACCTGTGCACTGCGCTTAGCCGCGATACGAGCCCTCATCCCGCGCGCGCCCGTCAGCTGTGGAGCACGTGAATCAACAGGGCGCCAACCAGCGACTTCCGCCGCCCCTAACTCTGCGCAGAGTTGTATTGGGGTCGAGATACCTGCAGCTTGTTACTACCCAGGGAGAGGCGGTTCTGCCCATATACAACATTTGCGCCGTTGCGACCTACCGTTGAGATAGTATCCTGGTGAGGCGTGGCGACGTTTCGTACAAAAGCTCCGGGCTACGAGATTCAAGGGCACGCACAAAGGCTCGGTGAGTCAGTGATCGACAAGAATATATACTGCAGCGCGGGCACGGCCTTTTATGCGCTAGCCCGCGCCGATCAATAGCACGCGCGGGAACTGCAAGAAACCAGAACTTACAAAGTGGCACTTGGCCAAAATAGCCAAGTACTGATCGGAAAAAGAGTCGCCGTCTCGGATATCTGGAATGAAGACAGAACATGCTTGATTCTCGAAAACACCAGGTACAATGTGCCTGTTTATACTTCGCGGCGGGAATGACGCGAGCGACAGAGCGAAGGATACGTATTGATTGGTGCCCAGCTATCGCCTGGAAAAAATCAATAGGCATGCTTTACCCTGTCGCTCCTGTCGCTGCCGTCGCGAAGTATGAACAGATCCTAGACGCAGGAGGTACCTTTGGAAGCGTATTTTCTAAACAGTGTAGAGATATTTGTCGCAGCAGGTGCGAACGGAACTGGGCAGTGGAAGGCCCGTATGTTGAAGTAGAGCGAATCCAGCGGCTTGGCTCTGAAACCCCTAGTACTACCCCTTACTACGACGAAAAGATGAGCTTCACCTACTTCAGTGTGGCCAGCACTCCGAGCTGATTCCACGGATCGCCATGTAGTGGATTTGCGCGAAGACTACACCGATACAGACGTGTGCAAAGGTCGTAGTTCCCCTAAACAAACTGTTGCGAGGTGAAGGTGCAGTTCTTTCTACGAGGCCTTTCTCTTTAGAAATCCATATGTACTTGATTCTGATGTACAGCTCATGACGGTGCTTATCGTGGAACGCGATTTTTGTATTTGTTCAGAAAAAAAAAACGCATGCGATTCTACTCAGGGAGCGATTGCTGAGGGGCTGCGAGCGCCGTTCCGTTGACCACCTGATCGCGCGCAACCGGCATTTGAACTACTCATCGAATATTGGCGCCCGATTCTAGAACGTTCCTCAAGTACATAAAAGGGCAGCTCAGAGAGCGGGAACAGTCATTCCCCGTCTCCTGCCGCCTCCTGCCGCCCATCATCGGTATTCAGCTGTCTCTTCATCGTAAAGGAGCCCTCCTTTCGGTGATAAAGCCAGCGAGGGGGAATTTGCGATTCAGCAGAGCAAAAAGGGGGTTTTGCGACTTTACTCTTGAAACCATAAATGCGACTCCCCGCCGTAGTAAGGATAGACTTGGGTGCGATTGCGATGCAGACCTCAGCATACGCCGCTGCCTGCCTCCGTGACCTATAGCTGCCATCCCACTGCCGTTCTTGCTTGTTAACCTAGGGTCCTTGTGTGTGAGTTGCCTTATTGCCCCCTTGGTTGTTAATTGTCTTATTTCACCTTTACTCCTCCGTTAAATGCATTCCTCTATTTCGTGTACTATTTTTGTTAACCCTTAGTTGTTCGCTTTGGTTTAATCACCCAAGTTTGAAGTTCTGGTTGTGCCGTTACTAAACGATTCGTGTTCGTCGGTTCATAAGACACGCGTGGCGTTCTTAGTGCTCATTAGCCCTGGTTTATAGTTGCGCCGCTGCGCGGCGCGGCACCATAATCGGAATAGATATCGACCGGGCGGCGCGAAAAATCGATAGCTATGGCGACCATCACGCCGCCGCCTGGCGGCACAAGTGTAAACCAGACCTTAAAGTTAAGGGGAGTTGATATCCCCTTTATCCTCAACTGTGCGCCTTTAATAGTCAGCCCACCTTGTATCTGAACAAGTCACCAAGTCGAAGGCAAAAGAACGCCAGAAACGCGTTCCCCACAGCAGATGGAGGCGAAGTGATCTGTTCTTCGCGAAGAGCTGGTGAAAGGCAAATGAATGACGGGACATCCAGCGGAGGCAGTCGATACTTCGCGTATACTCTCAGGGCGAGATCGCACATCCAGGACACGCACAGACTGATCGCGTTCTCAAAATTCTAAACAAATCGCTGGGAACACTACTGTCACCATTCAGAGAAATAAGCCAATCGAGGGAGTAAAGCAGCGCTTCACACCATTGCAAACTCACATTATTTGAACCAGTGTCTCGTTCACCGCGAGCCCTCTCCACCAACTGCTTCTCTGTTGACCAAAGCAAAACGTCCATTCCGTGCTCGATAGCGCGTTCCAAATCAACGACAAATAGACGCTGTATCAGCTGAAACGAAAGTGGCTTAAAACTAGGGAGGGGTACGTTCGTATCGGCTGGTTGTAGGCGCCGCGGCCCCGCGCCCAGGTAGCCATACCTGCGGCGCCATCCCCCTGCTCGCCGTTTCCGCTCATGCTGTGACACCCTTTGTCGCGAACTCGACGGCCCCGGTGACCGTGCTGACTTACATGCACGAGGGCCCGAACCGCTCCACGGCTCAACCCGACCACCAAGAGGCGAGCCATCTCATTTTTCTCCTGTCAATTCAACAGTCTGTATGGTATTCTGTAAATTCCTATATATAGTCTTATAAACCTGTATAATCTACATTGCCTTCGGCAGCGGGGCCACAACATAAATAGTTAAGGATTCGCCACCTTTTTTCTTCTGGACTGCACAGCGTAGCACCACACTTCGTTTATATACACGTGACTAGTCAACTATATGGGAGTACCATAGGCGAATACGAGATACCATGAAGAAATATACAATGGGAAGACATAATTGGGCCGCTTATCGAGCTTATCGAGCTACCCGAGCCTCAGGCGAATCCCGATCGGGGCTCGCCATCCTCCTGTGACAGACCTGTATTGCAGACGCCTGTATTGAAGACGAGGGAGTGGTAAGGCTCCGCTTGAGAACCGTGGGTAAATTTAAAATGAGAGCGCGAAAGCTCGCGCCCCGAGCCGCGCCCGCGCAGCCACTCGGCAAGGCGACGAAAGTATAGAATGAGCCCGGAGGAGGCGACGCACAGCGACCCCGCGCCGATCAATAGCGTGCGCGGGCAGGCCGGACCTCAGCAGCGCCTCATCGGGGTGCCGCTAGGATACGGCAGCCCGCGGGAGTTCGAAGTTAGGGACAGAGTCATCGCATTAGCGACAGAAGGCATTACTTTTTGCGACAGTATAGCACTATAGTAAGCTATCGAAGCCCCTAACTCGGTAGGTTCAAGGGCTTTGCAAAAATGAAACACATTTTTCTACTATGTGGAGGAAGCAGATTCTTGCTTCGTGTTTATTTCGCTGTTCACACATAAGCCTGACACTCATTCCTCGAAAGCTTCCCCTTCACAGCGTCCTGAATTCTAAAGAAGTACGTGTAGTCGCGACAAGAAGTCACTTCCCACACTGTAGATGTTACTTGGAGCTTACTGTTTGAAGCAATGTGAGTACTATAACGGTTGTTGGATGAATCATAACAAATTAAAACCCCACCTAATGAACAACTACTGATGCGAACACCCAGTCATTACTCAGTTCGTGCGGCTGACTGGTGGTCTTTGTAATCCTAAGGAACACACCTGCACCAACGGTTGCACGTAGTTGATGTCAACGACGTCGGTCTCATGTCGAGATTGTATCAGCTGCTGAATGGAAATGCACAGCTCCGACGCTTCATCCACTTCAAGTGGCATATGAACCTGAGCAAAACAATCTCGACGTCGGTTTAGAAATGCAGTTCACTTTGGTTGGGCAGGGCAAATCTGTATTATCTACAGTACAAGCTCGAGGTTCGAGATTCGAAAAGGTAGTCATACTGCGGCTTGGTATTAGGAAAGGACTGTCTAGTAAGTTCTCTAGCTTCTTCGATGATACTTGCATCTCTTTAGACCTTTGTACACTTCTGCGGCAAACCGGCGGCCCTATCGGTCATAAGGTTTGAAAGAAGCTCGAAATTCTTGGTTCTGCAGAGTTCATTGTGTCAGCAACGTCGCGTCTACCCTTGTAGAAGCACGGTATTCCTGTGGTGGTAGACGCTACGTTTCTGACCCAATGAACTCTGCAGAACCAAGCATTTCGAGGTCCTTGTGGACATCGAGAAAGGCGAGTTGGTGCAATCCCAGTCAGGGAGGGGCACTCCATAATGACATGCAAATGCCACCAGTTTGCGCATAAATCCATGGAACATAACACATGAGCGACCTTATCTGATCCCCTCCTTTGGAAATCGTCGATCTTGACTTGAAATATGAAAAAATCGCTACAAAACTATGAACGGCTGCAGCGGCGCTGCACGTAATCCCTGTTTTCAAATTCCCGTGCACCGAATGCGTGCGCGTCGACTCACTTGTCATGTGCAACACATAGAGGGACACCAGTGGGCAGTACGCATCACCCCACGGCCTATTTATTTTTTTATTTTTTTTGCTTGTGGTCCGCGTCGGTCGTTCTTCGTCGTCGGTTTTGTAACATTTTTTATATTTCCGGTTACGATCAACGATTTCCAAAGGAGAAGGATCAGTTAAGGTCTTCATGTGTTGTGCTGCACGTGTCTAGCGTAAACTGCCATTTACATGTCATTATAAAGTGCCCCCCCCCCCCCCCGATTGTGATTGAACCGGCCAGTTTGTCGAAACGTTCGTCGCAATAAAGAAATTTATACCAAACCTGGCAGGTAAAAAAATCAAAGCATAGTTACAACATGTCCACTTTCAAAAACGCCGAACTTGGACATTAGATTGTTCATTTTTAGTTATGTGACCCCTAGGATAGATCCGAAAAGTGGGGGTCGTATGCGGGATCGGCCCAACCAAGTCTACTCCACTTTGGAACGAACACATCTGTAAATCGAAGAAAAATCTGTAAGGACACCTTTTCCGGATATAATGGACCTCGTCGACGATAAATAATTTATTCTGACCCGATACGAGGAATGCTGTACAAACTTGGTTAAAAAAAAGTTTCAATACACACACAGACAGACCGACAGACAGTTTGACCGGGTACGTATGGGGAAGGAGTGAAGGCGGGTGAGTGGGTACAGTACATAGCAACATATACGGCAGATGAACTCTACCAATCAACACTGCGTATCGACAACGGAAGAGCTTCTACGAAAATAATACACACCTACGAGAAACTACAGACATATACAGTGCATAAGAGGAGACGATGGGAGACGGAATACATGGTCAAATTCAGTACAGAGAATCATTCAACAGCTTCTTCGTCAGCAGTTTCGAGAGTAACGTGCTCTTCGAGATAATAGGAATGTGTGTTCGCTTCGCACTACGTTGCTCAAATGACCTACAGCTCGTTTGATCGCCGCGAATTAGTGCACTGGACACTAGCGTGGCGCGTTCCGATTAGCAGATGGATATGTGTACCGCATAGTCCGAATCAGAGTATACCGGTGTGGAAAACTGGGAACGGAACGGTCTCCCATGACGACGATGATGATGACTTTCGGGAAAAAGACGTGGATTACCCATCGCAAACAAAGAGTATCACAGAATCACACACAAACAGGATCAAAGACACTAGAAAGAACCCAAGTGCTCGCCAGCACAGCGAGGCAGCTGACAACGCCAGCATGGTCTGGACCACTCTCCGCACCTGAAAATAGTTGTCAATTTTCAGATGTAAGGTCTCGTTTCAATGAGTTAGACAAGGATGAATGTCGTAGTTCGCTAGACATTTTTCGTTAGACTGCGCCTATACTCGCCTTCTGCGGGGTGCGGCAGAAGCGTTTAAACACAAGTCAGTTTATACCGTCGGTCACCCTCTGGTTCACCCCTTATCAGATTAAAAGGTTAATTACTCCTCCTATCCGATGAATCCTACGGGATAGATGTTCCTAGGTATGGTATAGGCTCTGCAGGTATCTTTATTATAAGAATACATACAGTATAGGGATTGTAGAAAAAGGGAGAAGACAGACGGCTCCCTTCCAGGCAGCTGGCGGCAGGCGACCTCACGGTCGGGACGATGTAGACGTGACTCCCGTAGCAGGGCGTCGCTATCAGTGTCAGGGCGTCGTCGTCGAGGGGTGCGGATTGGGTGCAACCCGACATCTCCATTCCTCCAGTAAGCTCGTCCTCGAGCTTGAGAACATCATGTTCGTCTTGAGAGTCGATAGGCATCCGAGAGAACGAAATGTCGGATATACAGCAGAAGGTTATAGGAACTACATAATAGTTACGCTATAGCTTTAGGCTATATGTTAAATTATTGACTACACGAGGAACATGTGAGGGTGTGATCCACGGTTCATTTACCGGACGGCGTTCAAGGAGGTGGAAGAAGAAGGATCTCTTAATAAACCTCCATATTCAGAATTTTCTTGGGCTATTCTAATGTCTTCCAGAGTGGGTAGTAAGCACGGATGACTGGCGCAAAGATTGTTAACGGGGTAGCGACTAAGGAAATCACACAAAGTATTATGTTTTCCCGCTCGATATTCTATAATGATATCGAAAGCTTGTATCGAGATCTGGTATTTGGCAAGGCGACCTACCAGATCCGATCTGTGCATTAATGATTTAAGAGGTGCGTGATCAGTGACCAAAGTGATTTTTGCACTCGCTACATATGGATAAAACTGCTTCAGGGCAAAAACTATAGCTAATGCCTCCAGTTCGATGACTGCGTAGTTTTTCTCGTGAATATTCACCGAGCGACTGCAGTACGCGACTGGGTGTTCAGCGTCAGTTTGTAAATTTTTCTGAAGCAGACATCCACCTACTCCCGTAATAGATGCATCTGTATGTATAATATATGGGCGTCCAAAAGATGGGGACACCAAAATTGGTGCTTGGATGAGTGCTTGTTTCAGGTCAAAAAACGAGCGTTCCTGATGTGTGGTCCACACAAAGGGTACATTCTTACATAAAAGAGCGTTTAATGGTTCTGCAATAATTGCAAACCGCGGTATAAACCGGCGAAAATACGAAGCGGCGCCTAGAAAAGACTTAATAGCCTTCGCATTTGTTGGTTGGGGTATCTGTGTGATACTCGACACCTTTTCCGGGTTTGGTCGAGATCCTGATTTACTTATTAAAACGCCCAGGTACTGGATTTCAGTCTCGAAAAATGAGCATTTTTCAGGTGTAAGTTTCATTCCAAAATCCTGAATGCGGCAAAATACTTCTTTTAAATCGCGCATATGGTCATTTATGGTTGAACTGGCTATTATAATATCGTCTATATACGCAAAGCAACAGGATTTTAACTCGCGTATTAGGTTGTTGGCCACTTGCTGAAAGGTAGCTGGAGCTCCTTTTAGTCCTTGTGCCATAACAGTGAATTGATAAAGTCCCATGAAGGATGAAAAGGCTGTCCTTTCTTTATGTTTAGGATCCAATGGAATTTGGAAAAATCCGCTCTTAAAGTCGAGCTTGGAATAGATTTCGTTACCACTTATCAAGTCTATTATGTCCTGTATATGTGGCATGCAATAGGTCTCATTTTCTGTAATTGCGTTGACTTTTCTATAGTCTACTGTGAAACGCCATTGGTCTTTCTTTGAGCCTTTCTTTACTAAGACAATGGGTGAGGCGAATTTACTCGTGCTAGGTTCTATAAGACGCGTTTTAAGCATCTCTTTAATCTGTCTCGCAATTTCGTTGCGTTTCTCTAGCGGGACGCGATAGGGTTTTTGGTTAGGGATTTTAGAGTGAGGGATAAATTTAATTTTGTGAGTGATTGTACCATTGTATTTACCCAAATGTCCATCTTTTCCTACGAAACATGAGGAGAATTCATTGAGTAAATCTTTGAATCGTTGACTTTGTGATGAATCAAGTAAATCTTCGTTAATCCGTACTTGTTCGCTAAGAGGCGGGACCTTATCGTGAATTGGAAAACACGGAAGGTTTGCTGTGATGTCCGCCTCCGGTGTCACATATTCACTTATTTCCGGTGTAAATCTGTCGTTGTTTTCGAGTAGTTTAAATGTTGCAAATATAGGACTCCACTGCATGTTTGATCCTACTAAGCTAGCGGTTGCAATAAGCTCATTAATAGGTAAAGAAATCGTAAAAGGGTTAGAGTTAAAAATGCGCAGCAAAACGATGCCTTCTATCCCTGGGCAACACAGTGTTTTTCCCACACATATGCCTACTGGAAGGACAAGGTTTAGATTGTCGCAGACGAAAAATTCCCAGGATGGGGGCATGTTTTGTTTTATGGTTCCTAGAACAATGTTATCTGAGTTAGGTTGAAGTTCTGCGCGTTTTTGTAGAAAAACTGGTACTGAAGAAAAGTGAGATTCCGGATTAAATGGGTCAATCATGTCCCCTCACGGTCGGGACGATGTAGACGTGACTCCCGTAGCAGGGCGTCGCTATCAGTGTCAGGGCGTCGTCGTCGAGGGGTGCGGATTGGGTGCAACCCGACACCCTGTTCTATTCGTCGGGCGGAGAAGCGAAGAGGTGAGCGGGATGAGTCCGGAGGCGCAGATTCGGGTATTTACACTCGTTTCCCGCCAACCGATCAATAGCGAAAATTCAAATGGAATTCAAATGAACACGTGAGAAATAACTGCGCTCTAATCAATACTAAGCGTCGCGGGCTATTCCCGTAGGAATTGCCCATCTAAATGGTTGTTTTAAAGCAAATGGGATAAAGTTCATAACATTTTTTACTGGTCCACGAGGTACATATAAAAAGCGGTTAGATTTCAAGACGGCCCCATCTCGCACACATCTCTCTCCAGGGTCTTGGGGAACGCATCCACGCGGCACGCATGACCTCTTCATCAATCTCCTCTCAGATTTTCTTCAAGGCTCGATGAAACGAAGCAGCGTCCTTGTGGGTTGTTGCGCAGGCCTTCCTCTTCAATATAGATCAGATTGAGCAGTCCATCGGGTTGATCTCGTGACTGTTAAGGCCACTCCTCCGCTGAAGTGAAATCCGGAAAGTCGTCGGTGCACCATTTCTGTACCAGTTTACTCTTGTGAGCGGGCGCAGAATCCTGCTGATAAGTTCACTCTCCATTTCGAAAGTGCAAAGGTGCCCAGCGAAGAAGTTCTTTTTTCAGCTGCCGATTCATGAACACGGCAGACGGTAAATTCTACACCGATTTATCTCGACGGCCACTTACCGGAAACTTACCTCTGTTTCTGATTCATGACCGCCAAAACAAGGGTTTTGCTTCTAGGCGACCATGTCGAGTATTCATTTAACGGATGAGTTGGCAACGGGCCAAGGTCGTTGCGTCGGGTCAGAAATTAGCAGGGTAGCAAAACTCTTGCTTTGGTGTTAAATGTTCAGGGACGCGCTTGCGAGGTAGCATTTACCTTGAAACTTACCGCTGATTTTATCCGCCGCGCGTTCATGAATCGCACTAAGTGGGAAGTGGCGGTAGATTTTACACTTAAGCCGCTGCCGAGTGTGCATGCGACTTTACCGGCCGGTAAGTGGTTAATGAATCCGGGCCCAGGATATTCTCTATGTATGTAGTCCTTCAACCTCTTGAGGAACGCATCCACGGCGGCTAGAAGGTCTGTTCACTGACGCTTCCGACCTCATTATTTACCAATTGTAGCGGGGTAGAACACAGCGGTTCTTCGGGGAGACTACTCCCTCTCCTCACTCACTGAGATCGGCAGTACCCCGCAGCCATTCACAGAGACCACCGTACTCTCCTAGCCCTGGTTTATAGTTGCGCCGCTGCGCGGCGCGGCACCATAATCGGAATAGATATCTACTAGGCAGCGCGAGAAATCGATATCTATGGCAACCGTCACGCCGCGCCGCGTGGCGGCGCAAGTATAAACCAGGCACAGGGGTAGTCCCTGTAAAAACAGAGGTCCGAGCAACTACTAGCGCGGCCCCTCCCCGGCATCTGGGCTGCCTCCTTGGCCGAACTGGCTTCTCTCTACACCGTAGGCATTATGACCCTTCGTCTATTATTCTATTGTCTGTATAACATGTACAATTTTGTATAATGCTGTAATCTGTAAATTTATGTAAGATAAACCCTTCTACTTCAGTTTTATGTGTTCTTACCCACTACGGGCCCAGCTCTTTAAGAGCTTGTTTTACAGTTGACAAACCGGACCGCTGGGTTTGTTACACAATTTTCAACCATCAAAACGACAGAATTCTTTTCAAGGACATGAAATAAGCCAATCGGAATAGAATAGTAGCAACAATACCAGGCAAACAACAGCAATGTCCGAAGTTTGTCGTGGTTTTGCAGGAATAACAGCTGATGGGAAAGCAACGCTGATTTTTGTGCAAAGTGGAATCAAACCCAACAGTCAGAACTACCTGGAGGATATTCTGAAAAAATTCTTCCCGGGCAACTTTGCACTTCAAAAATGGCGACTAGGCTTATCAGCAGGATTATGCTCCCGTTTACAAGGCTAACGCGGTACAGAAGTGGCGCGTCGATAGTTTTCCGGATATCGTCACAGTCGAAGAGTGCCCTCCGCACAGCTCGGACCTGGACATTATCTAGGAAAATCGCTGGCGCACCACTTCTGTACTACCTTAGCCTTGTGAGCGGGAGCAGAATCTTGCTGATAAGTCCAGTCGCCATTTTTAAAGTTCAAATATGCCCTGAAAAGTATTTCCTTTTTCAATACGTCCCCTTGGTGGTTCTGACTGTTGGTTCTGATTCCACCTTCCGCAAGAATCAGCGGTGTTTTCCCATCAACTGTTAATCCTGCAAAAACCATAACAGACTTCGGATATCCTGACGTTGGTGCTACTCTTCCGTTCCGATTGGCTTCCTCTATGTCATTGGTAAGAATTCTGTCGTTTTGATTGTTGAAAAATTGGACTCATCAGTGAACAGTCATGGGTGCCGCCGTGGATGCATCCCGAAAGGACTGACGACGTGTATTTGGGCCAAAAGGGCCATTTTGAAACCGGCATTTTGTGTCTGGACACAATAATAAATGTTGTGAATTTCATCCCATTTGCTTTAAAACAGCCGTTCAGACAACCAATTACCTGTATGCAAGAACTTGTGCCGAACCCTTGCAAAAGCCGAGTACATGGCGCAGTCTAAAGGACTGATGAACAACGACCTTCGTTCTTAGATTAGGTCGTTGCATATGAAATGACCGATTTTGACTGAAAACTTTGACAGATTATAACTTTGCTTGGAAGCGATTTTATTTTTTTAATCGAAATGAGCACCACTACAATTAGTACACTTTTCCCAACGCGACAATAACTTTACTTTAAAACAGCCGCTCGGGCGGCCGAATACTTGTGTCCAAAATGCTTTTGCGCACCCTGTACTAACACAGTGCGTAGATCTATTTCTATATTGCTTTAGTACTTCGCAAAAAACACCCTTTTACTAAAGCCCGCAAGCATCAACTAGTGTTCGATTTTGTAATTTCCACAAGATTAAGCTGTAAACCTAATTCTTTTGCTAAATCCTATCGCTTCTAGGAACCTTAGACGCATAACCCAACAAACGAAAACCAAATATACCGACAGAAGCAGCTTACCACGTGATAATCTACAGATAACCCCAAAGATGATGGATCGTGCGGGGCCCATTCGCGTTGTAGTTGCCCAGTGATTCTGCCGTTTCGACAACTCCTCGATAGAGACTCGGAGCAGACGTAGATCGCGTCAGCTTCGGGAGCGAAACTCCCCGCAGTTTATCGAGAACCTAACAAAATGGGGATTTGTGCAGCGAAAATTCTGGTAAATATAGAAAGACCCACCTCGCTGAACTCTGGTCTCTCGTTTCTGTTGAATTTGATGCAACGCTCATACAGGGATAGCAGCGGCTTCGGAGTATCCGAGCGTATCTTCGAAACATCCGGCCTCAGATAGCCTCGACCAACCTGAAAACTTACAAAAATATCGATGATAGAACGACAGGACTGAATTTTCTTTATCAAGAATAATTGGTGACCACAAAGTCCATCTAAATTTCGTCCTTTCCAGACAAATCTAGGTCTGAAAGTCCCTACTGGTGCATATGGAGGGAAGTGCCCTAAATCAGAAACAAAAAAATGCGGGTATCTCGACCCTATCGTCGTACAGAGCAGAGCTACGACCGGATAAAGCTGCGATACAGTACGCTTCGGCGGCTAATTCATTTTCCTAGCGGTTAAGCCGGTGATCGGTTGGCCGAATCGGTAAGACTGTGGACCGTCAGGACGGCGGAGGTCGATGGTTCGACTCCGCTCCTTGTGTTTCTGTTTTGCATGACTATATAAAGGCTCATATATGGAAAGCTGATGACATTATTGCATACTATCACCTTGTTTCCACCTTTGCAAGAATAGGAAGTGTTATTCAAACAGAATTTTTACAGTTCTTCACTCCATCCTCTATACATCGCTCAAAAATGGTCACCAATGGTCACATTCAGGGTTAAGCAGTTATTAGTCGGTGCGACAGGCGCTACTCTCTGCTTATCCCCGAACTTGCGCAGCTGACTATGCTTGAGCGACGTATATTTAAAATTAATACGATTTTTAATAAGCAATAACAATAACAGCACAGAAATTGTAGTGAAGAACTGCAATACTGCAATAGCATTGATGGAATAACACTTCCTTTTCTTGCAAAGATGGAAACAAGGTGATAGTATGCAAGAATGTCATCAGCTGACCATATATGAGCCTTTATATAGCCACGCAAAACAAAAACATAAAGAACGGAGTCGAACCATCGAACTCTTCTTTCTGACAGTCCACGATCTTATCCACTCGGTCAACCGATCACCGGCTGAACTGTGTGGCAAATGAGTTAGCCGCCGAAGCCTGTTGTGTCGCAACTTTCGCCGGATGTAGCCCTTCTCTGTCCAGGACTCGGGTCGAAACATCTGCATCTCATTATTTTCCAGATAGAGGCACTTCCCTCCACATGCAACCTACCGCTCAGGGATCCCTGGTTAGTCGGTTCTATTTGACTGACTTATTCGAGAATTCTCTAAATCACGGTTTGGAACTGGGGTTTCAAAACTACTTTTAATGGGGTAACTTGAAAGCGCCGCAACTGTAGTTCGTCCTGTTTTACTGAACGTTTTGTTGCAGTAAAAACTTGCACCAAACGAGACTCGAACCCAGACCCTATACTTTCCGGGCAGGATGCTAGCCAGTTCAAATAACTAACAAACTGCTTTACACATTTTTTAAGTCTAGGCGGCTGCTAAAGAGCGACCCTGCTGTTAAGGAATGTTTTCTTGCGTACAAAACTTGCGCTAGACGAGACTCGAACCCAGACCCTATACTTTCCGGGCAGGATGCTGCCCAGTTCAAATAACTAACAAACTGTTTTACACATTCGTTTTAAGCCTAGAGCGCCTGCTATAGAGCGACTTTGCCGTTACAGAATGTTTTCTTGCGTACAAAACTTGCGCTAGACGAGACTCGAACCCAGACCCTATACTTTCCGGGCAGGATGCTAGCCAGTTCAGATAACGAACAAACTGCTTTACACACTTGTTTTAAGCCTAGGGCGGCTGCTATAGAGCGACTTTACTGTTACAGAATGCTTTCTTGCGTTCAAAACTTGTGCCAGACGAGACTAGAATCAGCACCCTCTACTTTACGGGAAGGATGGTAACCAATTACGCCACCAGCCTTGTTTAATCCAACACCTCTTGATATCGGGAGGGACATTGCAACGAGGATATCGCTGATGTTGCGTATGATCAAATAGTGTTGGTGATGTAATGGGTTAGCAACCTGCCCGAAAAGCAGGAGCTGGTTAGAGTCGCGCTTGGCGCAAGCTTCGATCGGAACGAAACATTCTGTGGAAGCATAGTCGCTCTATAACAGCCGCTCTAAGCTTAAAACAAATGTGTGAAAGCAGTTCGTTCGTTATTTGAAACCTAAACCCTGTGGAAACTGGATGAAGTCTAAAACGCTCATAATTCCATCAGAAACCAAGAGGATCTACTTCTCAATTACGCTGAAAAACAAAAACTCTAATCAGTTGAGTTTTTTTCAGCACAACTGAGAAGTAGATCCGCTAGGTTTCTGATGGAATTGTGAGCGTTTTAGGCTTCATCTACTTTCCACGGAGGTTTTGGTTTCAAATAACGAACGAACTGCTTTTACACATTTGTTTTAACCTTAGAGCGGCTGCTATAGAGCGCAATGCTGTTACAGAATACACAAGAAGTGTTGGAGATTGCTGGAAACGCTAATTTTTACCCCTCTTCTAGCCCTGCCAGGTTTCATAGACAGCTACATAACTTCAAACATGCTGATAAGTGGGGAAAAACATTCGGTTCAACCGTCAAAAGCAAGGAATTTTGGGTTCAGAAGTGGTCCGAGCCCCAACCACCTCACTCACAGATACCAACTCACCATGAAGAGAATCTGATCCCTGTTGTTGATGCTAGAATATGGTAAGGAACTTGACAGCACTTCATACATGACTATACCAAACGAGTACACATCGGACAGCGTAGTGTACGGATTGGAGTCTTGCATTCGAATCACTTCAGGAGCCTAAATTCTCGCAATTCTTCGATTGAACCCGTTTTCATTCCGACACAAGTCGAAGTGATGTTTCTGCATCTGTGCCAGCGAGGTTGGTAGGTGGAAAGTTTATTCTAGGCCTAACGCTTGGACCGTTTCGTCGTCTTCAGAGGTTTAAAGATGGCTCAAAGTTTTTATTTTTAAATTTGTGGGCTACACCAAACGCCCTCCGCGCTGCCATTTTGACCTGAAGTCAAGATCGGCGCGAAAATCAACAAATGCTGAAGATGAACTCACTCGACCTTCCACCACTGAGTGTAGCAGTCGCTACAACACGTTGTTAGCAGACCAGTAGCGAATGAGACTCTACGAGCTCAACGACCAGGAGTGAGATGGGGTCCTAGTGAGCCTCATTCGCCGCTGGTCTGCTAACAACGAGTTGTAGCGACTGCTACACTCAGTGGTGGAAGGTCGAGTGAGTTCATCTTCAGCATTTGTTAAGTTTTTGGAGGTTCTTGACTTTAGATCAAAAATGGCGGCGCGGCGCGTTTGGTCGGGTAGCCTACAAATTAAAAAACTTTGAGCCAAATCTTTAGGCCTCTGAAGACGACGAAACCGTCGAAACGTCAGGCCTAGAATAAACTTTCCACCTACCAACCTCGCTGGCACAGAAGACATATGCAGAGGTTTCAAGATGAGAGAACATGGAGACAAATCGAAGTCTTCTACTCACCATCCAAAGAATACTACCCGTAGGTTGCTGACTCTGTTGCCCTCCGCTCCATCGGGTTTTTACCGTCGCTAGGCCAAAGTCGCCAATCTTTACAGTACTCATATCGTCCATCAGAAAAATGTTATTCGTCTTCAGATCTCTGCAAAATAATGCACTCTCAACACTCTGCGATCTCAAAGCCGTTGCCTGCTCTCCTCGCAAGGGACATTTCGCAAAAAGGACAGAATAAATGAGCAGCAAATCTTCAGTGCTCTACAGGGAGGATCTGCGGTGATAGTCGTTAATTTGACCTAGATGAGGATGCGGGCATACCAGCCACGCAGACTGCTCTGAATACACATGCTATCCGGTAGGCTGCGTCTGGCTGGTGCCTTGATTTGGTGGTGCGTAATCGGTTGCTGATGATGAGTCGCGCATAAGAAGGAATACATTGTGCAAATTGTGAAGGTGCAAAATAACTTCACTAGGAAACTTCTGTTTCGTACAGGTAGTTTTTTTATATTCTAGAGCACCTAGAGCACAAATAAGAAATAAATATCCTTGTCTGAATACATTGCAGTCTCGGCGTAGGCTCAGGGACGTGTGTGCGTGTTCAAAATGCTCGCAAGGATCATAGACATTGACAATTCAAAATTCTTTTCATTGATTCCCTCGAAAACTAGAGGTAGTTCGGAGAAAATTTCATGCGGAAAGCCTAGGACCAACCTTACATTGAACTACTTTACGTGTGAGCGTTGTCCTGTTATCTTACACTTAAGCATGACGTTCCGCTTACCGCTACCTCTTTCCGGTTATTTAAACATGTTGCAGAAATCAAATTTCTTGAACATTAGGGTATTGTGTTAAATTGTCGTTTTTATCTATGGTTATTTTCTTTTTCATCGCATGTCTTAAACGTGCGCAATAAACTATAAACTATAACTATAAACTCTCCCTGCCATTCTGCAGAATATAAAGTAACTGTCATCCATAGGTTTCAGACTTAATAGCTTCAACTCAGCGTACTTTTTCTCTAGATGTCCTACAGGATCGACTGATAGTAGTTTGAGTTTATTTAAAAACGAAACAACGGACCAGTGCGACTGTGGATCTCGAGTCCGCTTCGGATGACTTAATGGGCAAAGCAGGCTTCAAAAAGATCCGTAGAGGCTCATGAATAGGTAGGCACTTATCAGAACGGTAGTACCCTATCCAAAATATTCCTTCTCTGCATAAAACGGAGAATTAATGAAGGAGTACTTCCACGCGATTCGTTCTGAGCGATGCACCACTACTGTTGGCGCGAGCCGGCTGCTGTGCATGGGTGAGGAAATGCGGCACCCAACTGGTGCGCATTTTGTCCAGTTTCAGGTCTCTTTAAATGGTTAGCAATACCGATATTTTAAAAGCCTACATCTTCAGCCATCTAGCTGAACCACTGTTGTTCATCGCTAAAATCTGCTTTCCGTTGTAAGGGTTCCACCTACTACGTTACAATAAATATGATGAGTCATAAGTTCAGGTCGTGCAAATGGCGATCGAGAGCGATGCGGAGCAATCGGAGAGCGCAAAACCAAAACAAAGCGAGGAGACGGAGCACCGGGACGTCGAGGAGCGGTCGTCGACCGTCTCGATAGGGGACTTCCTTCATCTTGCTGTCCGTTGTTCGCTTATACACTAAAGTCTTAGTTTCGATCCGCTTCTATGCGCACGCTACTATTACTGGTAGCAGCGAGTGGTTCTAAGAATGGTCGATCGACACTACTTTTCACTTAACGCACACTTAACATTCACAGGACATATCACAAGTGTTAACTGGCATATAGTAGCAAGCGTGACTCTTCCCCTTTTATTTCGTTATGGGTCGATTCCTTCAGTGTATCTGGTGCTGATTTGCAGTGCTACATACTTTACTTTTCATCATATCGTGAACGAGAATTCACTTGTCTGGGCATAGATTCATTTAGGCAGACCGTTCCACGCCCTCCCATGCTCCACTCCTCCAGAACATTCTCCTTCACTCGCTGGACGTTGCTCCTCTCTAGCCGTCTCGGACACCGCATCGCACAACGACGAGTTGGGAAGACGGACTCATCGCTCGTTGGACACTTTAGACCGACGCAACATGGGACGTAACCTCTGAGCGTCTGTCCTCAAGTACATTCACTCTGCGAGTAAGAGCGGCATGTGTGAAAATCGTTCAGGCTACCGTCTTCTCATTCCGAGTAAGTGCCTCTCCACCTTCGTACTTCATTTTAAAGTCCGGGACGGATTTTGTTTATGGGGGAGGTGTAAGGGTTTCACCTACTACGTTACAATAAATATGATGAGTCATAAGTTCAGGTCGTGTAAATGGCGATCAAGAGTGAGCGAGGCGGAGCGATCGGAGAGCGCAAACCAAAACAAAGCGAGGAGACGGAGCACCGGGACGTCGAGAAGCGGTCATCGACCGCCTCGATAGGGGACTTCCTTCATCTTGCTATCCGTTATTCGCTTATGCAATAAAATTTTCGTTTAGATCCGCTTCTGCGCACGCTACTAACACTCCTTCAATAGCTATGCTCAACTAACGTGGGTCTCTCAGGATCTCTCTCATTTGTTTTCTAACCAGCCTAATCCTCCAATAATTGCTGGAATGGGGCAGTAAGGAGTTTTTTCCCTCTCAATGATCCGTCTTCTTTCAGTTGCTACAGTAGCATTTGCATCCCTTGAGTTTCGACCAAGTTAGAGCTCATGAAGTTTGGATGTACGAAAAACAGTAGTACGTATGCTTCGAACAAAGATGCTATAGTAGTCCAAAGATGTCAAGGATTCTTTGGAAACACATGTATTTGCAAAGAGCAAGTTTTGTACTTTCCAAAAAGTGCAAATTATTAAGTGAGTGGTTAGGGTCAAAATTTAGTACGCATTTATATCATGAGCGCGCGCAAACTGACAGAACTTTCCTTACAACATAATAGAATGCGCAGCTAACGACCCAGTACGAATGGAGGGACAGCTACATATTTAAACGTTACCCAAACTAATTGCTAAAATTCGCCCAAATTTTGATTCGTGTCCACGGACAGGTTATCTACGGACGTCCATCTCAGCAAGGTGAGCAGTTAGATGTAGTAGTGCACATCGATTTTGTAAGTATGAGACGGCACAAAACTCCCATACGCTGTGGTTGAAAAATGCTTTGTCTCACTTATATCTACAAATACTTGAAACAAAATATCCCAATAAAGTTTTTTTTAGGATCTAGCTTTCTTTCTTCCGAAGACAATAGACATTTTCAACGAAATTCGATCTCCCTGCAACGATTACAGAAGCCGAACGTACTTTGTGGAAGAAAACGACGTAAACAGCACCTTATAACAGGAAAAAGCGATCGACTCACCTATGAATAATGTTCTTTGAATGTAAGTAATTCATTCCTAATGTTATCTGCTTGAAAATATCCAAAATTGTGCTCATCTCGAATTCCACGCGAGGCTCTGAAACATGACTTTTACAATGAACTGCCAGAATAATTCGGAAATTTCATAAATTGAAAAGAAGAGTTATTTTCCTGCGGGCCTGTTCACGGTCCGCAACGGAACCTAGATAGAATAAACGTTTGCTGAGCCAAAAACTGATAGAAAAGAAGTTGAGCACGGATCTATCCTGGTCGGGGGAAGGAGGGCACATATCTAAAAAGTATATATCAAATCGACTTGAGGCTTACCGAGCGGCCCCTAGAGAATAACGTAAAACCTAAAAGAAACAAAAGTCGAACGGACGAACAGAAAAAGAAACCGCCGCGGGCAATAAGCGACGCAATGGGGGCATGCCGCGTACTGGCCACCGCCTGACATGTTATAACCAGGATCTAACATGGTGAGTATGGTGCATAAAGCCGCATGCCGCGTGCTGACCGCCGCCTGACATGTTATACATGTTATACATGTTATACGCCCAACATGGTGAGGAGGGCACATAGCTTTGCCTGGTTACAACCGCGGTGAGAACAACTGTAAATTTTTTTCGGAAATTTTTTAATTTAAGTCCTATCTTGCTCTGCAGGAGCCGCTCGGTAAGTCTCAAGTCGACTTGAAACATACTTTTTAGATATGTGCCCCCGGACTAGAATAGATCCTTTCAGCACAAAAGATAACGGCGGAAGTTGGCCTTTTAAAGATCAGCAAAAGCAGAGCAAGAATTTGCTCAGCCAAGAAGTTATCCCACCATATATAATAGAGGAGGGTTTTTTTTGTCTCAACGTGACCGTGGGAAACTTCGTAAACTCCGCGGGCTCGATGGTTTAATCACCCAAGTTTGAGGCAGGTTCTCGACTTCTCTCTCCGAAGGGAAGCGCAGGGAGGTGAGCGCTGCCGAGGAGGACACGTGAGGCGTTGCGAAATAGGCCGGCGCCGCGGCTCTGCAGGCGCACGTGTTGGGTGGCCACTGCTTCGAACTGACCCCCTTGAAGGCTCCTGTCCTTGTTACCGGTCAATTAGTGCTTGCAATTAGGTGCTGCTACAGTTGTTACCGCAGGGTACAACTCTGCCGCCTGTGTGCATGGCCGAGGTCACTGCTCATTCCTGTTCTTGCTACCTTCTCTGCGTTCGGGCATAACATTCTGATGTGTACGAGCTTCCGCCTTCACTTTTCTGAGAACAGCTCCTACTGTGTTAATCCATACTGCCGCTCTTCGTTACTGCCTTTGCCACCGTTTCACTTTGTTTCTCTTCGAGAGCCTTTTAAGTTGGCGTCAGTGTTGTTGTGAGAATTTGCGGCCCTATTCTAGTGCTCCTCGCTCTACACGTTAGAGTATGCCCCTTGGTAGGAAGGCACATGTATGCCCATTCACGGCAGAAGTGAACTAACTTGGTTCACCATAGGGCTAGCACCCACCAGTGCTGCTGATAATTTTGAATTTCATACAACACAAAACGACGGATTGGGCGTTCCTACATCGTGGGCCTCCCGCCCCAGCCTATTTGATCCCCACTGCTAGTTGTAGCACTTATATCCACTCGTGTGCTTCTTAAAGAGGCTGACAACCACTTAACACGATGAGCCCTGTCCACCTGATCCGTTTTATGCCTGATTCTGAAGGCTGTAAGTAAGATTCTCCCATTCTAAGTTGGTTGGATTGAGCCCGTCAGTTTCTCCCGCCCACATAAACTTCCTACTTTCTACACCCTTCCAAGCTGTTGGATTTTTATTCGAGTGATAGCAGAGGTTGAACAACAAACACAACGGTGAGGAACATACATATCCCACCTTTGTGATTAAGTGGCTTTTACACTATCAGTCGATTAAAGGCTGCGGTGAACTTTTCGAGGGCATGGTGCGATCTCGTCTTATATTGCGCTATATGCTTGCTCAAAGGCTGTAAGTAAGATTCTTCCATTCGAGCGCATGCAACAGTTTCTTCCGCCCACTCATGATTCCTATTTATCGCTTGGGCCCCCTTCAGACGTTGCGATATTTATTGATAGCGTAAGTTTAGCAACAAATACAACAGTGAGGAACACACATATCCCCACTTTGGTGGATCAATTAGGTGGCGTTTTTGGAGTGCATGGCGCAATCTCATCTTTTAATACGCTATATGTTTGCTTCTTAGCTGCGGGCTGTAAGATTCTCCCATTCGAAGTTATTTCGGCTGAGCGATTTTTATTCGATTGATAGCAGAAGTTGAACAACAAATACAACAGTGAGGAGCACACATACTCCCACTTTGGTGGTTCAATTAAGACGCATTTACGCTATCAATCAAATAACCAGTGGTGCTATCGGTTTTCTCTCAGACCTAACCGATCGGGATTAGAGTTGCCTGATTATGTTGGCCGACGGGAGCGTTCCGCAGTAGATTGGGCGTTTTGATCAGGCAGTCGATATCGATAGATATTATCGATCATTTGAGTGGTGCTATCGGTTTTCTCTCAAACCGAACCGACCACGATTTCTATCTGACACATTGGAGGTAGGGAAATCAGAGACAGAAAATCTCACCATATAAATAAAGGAGGAAGGCATAAGTCACTGTCTGTAGTGGTTCGTCAACAGCGGAAACCAAGTTCCCGTCCCACCCCCAGTTTTCGACTCCACTAGACTCTCGGAATAATTCTTCCCGTACGTTCCCTCAAAATTAGTGGCTAATGAAGTCACCTCCGGAATTCGCCACACCTAGCGGCTCGAAGCACGACGACTGGACAGAAGTGTCAGACATTTCTTTAGGCTTGACAAGCTGCACTAGGCTGTGAATTCAACGCTAGATGAAGGAGTGCTGAGAACATTCTTCTGCGTGCTATGCTGAGTGAGTGGTGCCAAGCTAGAAATCAGTCTGGAGTAGGCGCAACTTTCAACGTGCTCGACGCTACGGATGCTTCCTTACCCAGCGTTGGTTGCCGGCGAAGCCGGCTAGCCTGGAGTGGCCCGCACACTCCAGCGTCGGCGCCGGCGGAGCAGGCGACCGACGCTGGTACAAAAGCACACAACATACAAAAGCACACAACACATTTAACAAAAAGATTGGCGCTAAGGTTGGCTTTTTAAAGATTAGCAAAAGCGAATTCTTCCTTGGTTTGTATACAGTGGAAATTATTTTTTTCTCTCAAAACGATTTTGCAACAGAATCTAAAGGAGCTACTGTTCGCTCCGGTGAAAAATACGATTTTTGCCATGCAATCGCTCAGAATTTAATCAACTAGTCCGCTTGATAAAAGCGACTCTGTCGTACTTGCTAAGCTCCGATCACGGACTATGAATAGGCTCTTCATCTCCACACGTTAAAACAGCTAAGGGCCTGTTCATACTTCACGACAGCAGCGACAAAAGCTACAGAGCGACTGCGGCGACGGACGTTGTGTGGCGTACGTGATTGCACCATAACGCCTATTTCTTGCAAGCCAGTCAATCAGTCAACACAGACAATAGCAAACAGTCATATCACCTACATCATCAATCTGGCACTCGAAAGAAGTATAGTACCATGCCTTACTTTCATCTGAAGAATGACAGAATAGGAATCGTTCCTTCGAACACTAGTGCGTCACGATGTAATTACGTACCCCACACTCCGTCCGTCGCCCCAGTCGCTCCCATCGCCGGCACGAAGTATGAACAAAATTCGGGAGCGACCGCTCGGTTTTAATCGATTTGCATGTTTTGCACAGCTGACGAGTCGCTCTCTTCGCGAAGTATGAACAGGCCCTAAGGCACGTGTATACTTCCGATGCCGAGCGACGCTACGGCATGTATAAGGGGTCGGTTAGTGTGCGCGCGACGCGATGCCATGTGTAGTGGCCGAATTGATCAATCGCGTCGCTCAATCAATTTGGCCACTACAAATGCATCGCGTCGCGCGGCGCGCGCACACTAGACGAACCCTAATGGCCAAATTGATCGATCGCGTCGCCCGATCAATGTGGCCACAATACTTGGCGTCGCGTTCCTTGGCGTTCAAGTATAAATGGGCCCTAACAGTCGACGTTTTGATAGAACCTTAGTTTTTCCTTTTTGACATTTTTATTGAAATTTTGAACTGAAAGCATGAACATAAGCTGACAGATGGGACTGACCGACGACATGGATGTGCTTGTAAAGGCTGCTGCCCTCACACCACTGCGTGACAATGGCAAGAGACGGTTCACGCACCCAACCCATAAACAGAAGCACGTTCAGGTGACGAGTCTTCTTCAGTACGGCCACCTGCAAACGAATGACCTCAGAAATAATGCTCCTTAACTACACAACGAGCTACTGAGTGACTAGACGTACCTCATTCTTGAACGCCTGAAGCTGCTGCAGTGTCGGCTCACCAACGTTGAGCTTCTTCACGGCGACGAGACCGAAATACTCGCCACGATACACTGTGCCAAAAGAACCAGAGCCGACTTTACATTGAAGTGTGATCTGCTTCTCGTCGATCTTAAGCGAAAAATTCGGGCAAAACTTCAGAAAAACATGTAAATGAAGAAACGCACCTCCCAGTCTTCATGTGCGAGCTTGTTGGCGAGTGCTCGGGTGCGTTGCGGCTCCAGCCGCTCACCCGGCGAACGACTTCTACCGCGGAAAAAGCCCGGGGAGAACTAGAAATCAGAGGAATCAGCATGCAGTCAGATGAATAAGATAGCGTTGCCTGACCTTCTGTGGCGGTGCACTCTGCGGTGGCGTGAGCGGAAGTGTTGGCGGTAGAAGCTGCCCAGCGTGCAGCTGGTTGGCTGGAGGTGACGAGCAAGTACCTGCAGAGATCTCGATTCAGCTGCATGATTCTATTGCCTTCTATGGGGAAATATAAGCAAATCAAAGCAGATATGAGCAATATATACATCTTCGATCATGAACGCATCGTTGGCAAATTCTCACGGTTATACAGGGTGTCTCAAAAAACGTATACTGTGTTTGAAATGTGATGACTGAAGAAGTTAAGAGCTCATACGAAAGCTTAAGAAAATAGAAGTTTTTGACACATAAGCGGTACGGATCGCGCCATGTACTAGTCTGAACTCTCGCATTTCACACCCGACTGACTTTTTCACTTGAATTCTTGTTATAATTTCTCCACAAAGTGGTCGTATCGATTGATTTGTGCTTCTTTAGGGTTTAAAACTCAAGATACACTACAGCTTGCGAAAAATGTAGGGTATCCTAAAAATGCAGGTACTATTCGAAAGGTTCTCACATTGCTGCTAGTGAAGGTTTTGAAGATGTTTGAGACTCATATGAAAGCACAGGGTAACAAGATTCCTATGGCATGTAGTAATAGTCAAGATTGCGCCGTGCCCCGCCTGAAACCTTGCATTTTTGACTCGATTGATTGTGCATGGGCTGAATGCTTGTTACAATCTTGTTATCACTTAGCCAGATTAACCTGTAAACTATGCTCCTTTCAACGTTTTCCGTCGTCCAGTGCTGTAGTTATGCCGATTAACCTCTACAATTCGGCTTGAATGTTGCTTCATCAGTCCACCTAAATCCCCCTGGAAAATGGGGCTTCCGCTCACATCCAAATTGTGCAATCAATAAACTCACATGTCACGTGTCTTTTACGTGTCTGTCAAGTTCCAAACGTTGGGGTCCATTCATTCTTCAAGCGACAAGAGCGACTGGAGCGATGGAATGTGGAGTACGTAATTATCTTGTCGCTCATATCAGTCTTGTTGCTCTTGTCGCTCGAAGTATGAATAAGCCCTAACGTTTAGAACTTGACAATCACCTGAAAGACACGTGACAAGCAAGTTCATTGATTACACAATTTAAGTGAAAGCAAGAGCCTCATTTTCCAAGACGGATTCTGTGAACTGATTAAGCTACACTCAAGCCGAATGGAGAGGTGAAACGGCATAATTACAGCAACTGCACGACGGAAAACGTTGAAAGGAGCATAGTTTACAGGTTAATCTGGCTAAGTGATAACAAGATTGTAACAAGCATTCAGCCCATGCACATCAAAAATGCAAGGTTTCAGGCGGGGCACGGCGCAATCTTGAATATTCACACGCCTCAGAAATCTCGTTACCCTGTGCTTTCATATGAGTCTCAAACATCTTCAAAAGCTTTACTAGCATCAGTGCTAGAACCTTTCAAATAGCACCTGCATTTTTAGGATACCCTGCATTCTTTGCAAGCTGTAGTATGTTATTGAGTTTTGAACCTTAAAAGAAGCACAAATCAATCGATAGGTCACTTTGTGGAGAAGTTATAACAAGTATTCAAGCGAAACCCAATCAATCGAGTGTAAAACGCAAAATTTCAGACAAGTGCATAGCGCAGTCCATACCGCTCACATGTCAGAAAATTTCTAGGCTCTATCCTCGTCGGAGGGAGGGGGGGGGGGGGGGCGGCACATAACTAAAAAGTATGTACAAAAACGAATTGAGAACTTAGCAAGCTGCTCCTAGAGAACAAGATAGTAGCCAAAAGAAACCACAAAACACGAAAGGACAAGCAAAAAAATTAAATCGCCGCGGTTTTACAACCGTATCGACAGGCAAAGAACAACGCAATGAGGCATGTCGCGTGCTGACCACCACCTGACATGTTATAACCAGGATCTGACATGGTAAGGAGGGCGCATAAAGCCGCATGTCGCGTGTTAGATCGTGGTTATAACATGTCAGGCAGACGCATTGCGCATACTGACCACCGCCTGACATGTCATAACAAGGATCTAACATGGTGAGGAAGGCGCATAACTTTGCCATTCGTTTTTCTTCGTGATTTTTTCTAGTTTAGGTCCTATCTTGTTCTGGAGCCGCTCGGTAAGTCTCATGTGGATTTGTTACCTAATTCTTAGTTATGCCCCCCCCCCCCGGACCAGGATAGATCCAATCTCTATTTTCTTAAGCTTTCATATAATCCCTTAACTTCTTCAGCACCTTTCCTGTGAGTAGAGTTATCACATTTCAAACAGTGTATACATCTTCGAGACACCTTGTATACAAGGAAAAATACATAAAAACAAATAGCCCGCGAAACTGTAAAATTCTACGGATCAATGAATTTGCTCAATGTTTTCGCAATTAATGACCCAGCAATAATATTCGTAGATTTTAAAAAAAAACATTAAAGTGTCAAAAACACCCACTTGATGGTGAATTCGAGCCGAACGGCGAGGTATCGGCTCGCGGATGTAGTCGGTTAGGAGGTGGTCTTCTCACCGCTAGACCGCCTCCCGCCAACGTCGTGTTGACGGCCACCAACTGACCACTTTGGAACTGCGGTCGGGGCTTGTTTGACCTCAGAAGTGTTCTCGACGCTTCAGATTCCGCTGAAATACTTTCGTTGTGGATGAATCTGCCCACAGAAAAGGTGTTGCACAACAACAACGACAACAACAACAACAACAACAAAACGAACCATTCTGCAGCTCCAGCGCATCCAATATTCGTTGCTGCAAAAAAAATGCTCGTAAAAATGGGTAGTACGATGGGATATTTCCTCTTAGGGTCTATCTGTCAACTCCAAATATGGCTCAGATTCTCCAAAATGTTTCAATTTATACAGTAAATCAAGAAAACCGAACGAAAGTGAGGAAAACTACATGAAATCTTGACTAAGGAGAAATTTATACTTCAGTCGCCTGCGACGCGCTGTTATGAAAGGTGCTGATGTAGAGTCTGTGCATGCGATCGATATAGAAAGCTTCAATAACAACGCTCTACAGGACGACTGAAGTACATGCCATTTTCAGGTCGAATTGGACACTTTTCACGCCAAAATGGTCACTCTTCGAGGTTCGCCTAAGACTTTTGAAATCAAAGAGAACTCTTCCGATTTAAAGCAACCTTCATACAGGTTGAACTACAGACTCAATAAGATGGTTAGAAAAATTTTTTGTTCCATTAAAATTTAGAATAACTTTTTTTTGAATTTCTTACTTCAGCTGCCAGAATGAGTGTAATAATTTTATAAAATTTTTACTTTTGGATAAAAAACAACACAATAAATTTTGTTTTAAAGCGAAGCAAAGCAGCAACCATATAGTGAATTAAAAGAACAGATTGCGCCATGCACTCGAAAAGCTCGTCGCGATTACCATATGATTGCTAGTGCAAATGTTTCTTACATGAAACAACAAGGTGGGGATAGGCGCGTTCTTCACCATTGTAGTTGTTGCAAGTTATTTGGTATTGACCGTCAGGATCTATCCTAGTCCGGGGGGCCACATAAGTAAAAAGTGTTATATGTAACAAATGCACTTAAGCCTTACCGCGCGGCCTCTACAGAACAACATAGGACCTAAACAAGAAAAATCACAAAGAAAAACGAAGAGATTATATTTGTTGCGGTTGTAAGCAGGCAAAGTTGTGTGCCCTCCTCACCATGTTAGATCCTGGTTATAACATGTCAGGCGGCGGTCAGCACGCGGCATGCGGCTTCATGCGCCCTCCTCACCATGTTAGATCCCGGTTATAACATGTCAGCCGGCGGTCAGCACGCGGCATGCCTCCATTCCGTCGCTCTTTGCCCGCCGAGACGGTTGTAAACCGCGGCGATTTTTTATTTGTTTGTTTGTTTGTTCGTTTTTGGTTTATTTTAGGTTCCAACTCGTTCTCTAGGAGCCGCTCGGTAAGTCTCAATCCATTTTATTACCTACATTTTAGTTATGTGTCCCCCCGGACTAGGATAGATCCGACCGTTATTGTTGAAGTAGTCTCTTTAATGTGATAACCAGCTTTAATTGAGTAACGTCTTTGTCTAGCTGAAACATGAAATGGAAAAGAGGAATACTGCTTGTGTAGATCTGTGTTATGTATAAGTTGGTTATATTTATATGTGTATTTATACATGCCTGTGGACAATGCAACAACTACAATTGTGAAGAAAGCGCATATCCCCACCATGTTGTTTTCATGTAAGCAGCATTTACACTATCAATCAAATGAAAATCGCGACGAGCTTTTCGAGTGCATGGCGCAATCAGGTTTTTAATGCACTTTATGGTTGCTGCTCTGCTGCGTTTTAAAACAAAATTTTATTTGTTATTTTTTCTCCAAAAGTAAAAATTTTACAAAATTATTACACTCATTCTGACAGCTAAAGTTAAAAAAAATTCAAAAAAGTGACTCTATATTGTTTCAATACTTCTGTGCCACGCAGGTTTGATATGATGGAACGTTTACTTCGGCCTAACGTTTCGACAATTTCGTCGTTTTCAAAGGCCTGACAGAAGTTCTAAGCCTATGATGCACTCATCTCGGCAAAGACTTAGGCTTCCAACTCAGCCAGTTTCAACGAATTCCTAAGAGCGCCAAGGTGAATCCTACTGAAGTAAACCGAACCCACCGTTGTTCCACTAGCACTGAGTGAAAGCTCAGTTATTGGACTACCATAGAGCAAATGAGACCTACCAAGTAGAAATCTGCAGTGATGTTAGGCTCAGAAGTACTTGGCCTTGGCATCATATCCCACACAACGGAATGAACGGCAAAAATCACTTGTGATCAAAATGCACTCATTTCGGTGGTTCATCGTTGGGTTCCGTTCTCGAATCCAAAAAGCCCCTAGTCTTTCTGGCTCCAATCTCACTTTCACATATCAACACAGTGCACTTTATACTAAAATCTGCTTTCTCCAAGTTTGCTCGCACTAGGTAGAGACGTATAGCTGTCGTGATTTCGTCAGAAATGAAGGGCAGTTGGAGACATATTTGTTTTCCCGATGAAGTTGTGCTGATTAGTATACCAGGAAGCAATATAAAACGACTCCTAGTTCGCAATAGGCTTTACGATCGCTCATGCATAATAAGAGACTGCGTGGTTTGCCCGTACGGAAGGAGTGGAGACTGTGCGCAGAAGGGCGTTGTTTACCAACTTCAGTGTTTAGCCTGTGGCGAGCTATACATAGGTGAAACAGGGAGGGCACTAAGTGTTCGCATCAGGGAACATCTATCTGGAAAGCAGAAGTGGAGCTTACTAACCCCACTCGGTAAAATCGAGAGAAAGCCCACGGTGGAGACGATTTTAGTATAAAGTACACTGTGTTGATATGTGAAAGGAGATTGGAGCCAGAAAGACTCTAGAGGCTTTTTGGATTCGAGAACGGAACCCAACGATGAACAACCGAAACGAGTGCAATTCGATCACCAGTGACTTTTTGCCGTTCATTCCGTTGTGTGGGATATGAGACCAAGGCCAAGTACTTCTGAGCTTAACATCACTGCAGATTTATACTTGGTAGGTCTCATTTGCTCTATGGTAGTCCAATAACTGTGCTTCACTCAGGAACAACGGTGGGTTCGGTTTACTTCAGTAGGATTCACCTTGGCGCTCTTAGGAATTCGTTGAAACTGGCTGAGTTGGAAGCCTAAGTCTTTGCCGAGATGAGTGCCTAATCATAGGCTTCGAACTTCTTTCAGGCCTTTGAAAACGACGAAATTGTCGAAACGTCAGGCCGAAGTAAACATTCCATCATATCAAACCTGCGTGGCACAGAAGTATTGAAACAATTCAGACGTGCCCAGGTTTCATGACAGTCGAACATGGAGAATAGTGACTCTACATTTTCCTGGGACAAATTTTTCCAACCATCTTATTGAGTCTGTAATTCAACATGTATGAAGGTTGTTTCAATTCGGAAGAGTTCTCTTTGGTTTCAAAAGTCTTAGGTGAGCTTGGAAGAGTGTCCAATTTGACGTGAAAAGTGTCCAATTTCACTTGAAAAGTGTCCAATTCGAGCTGAAAATGGTATAAATCCCGCCTAACACACCCTACTCTACTGTTTTCTCCACGGATTATACAAGAATTGACAGTACTTGTCGACAATATGGCCTGAATGCGAGCCGGGACCCGGCAACAATCAGTCGAAGTACCGGCCGCGCACGTCTCCTCTGGGTGTCACCCCTATTTGGTACCACCGTAATTGTTCCGCGCGCTGTCAACTCCCAGTGAAGGCCACATTGCCGACAAGTACCCGATCAGCTAACAGAAACGTCACTTACATTATGCTCCAGCATGAGTTCATCGTTGATAGTGTTTATATTTGGAGCCGAGGACGATCTAAAAGCGAGAGAATCGACTACACACTCTAAGGTCGCGCTTCAGAACAACTCACCGATCGCGTGGATACGGCGCTAGAGGGCCGGGTGCATCTCTCTGTGTGTTATTCACCGGCGCTTGGTGCCGTTTGACGCCTCCTCCCCTGAAACAGAAAATGAACTTTCCAGCCAAATCACTAAACACCCGTCTACCCGCCCATACCTCTTCAGTGTCAGGTCAGCATGGCTGCCTTCTGGCGTATGAGCCGGACTGGGATTCGGTTGCAGCTGACTGAGCACACCTTCAGCTATTTCCGCGTCCTGACCCTCCATTGTGGACGCCAGTTGGAGAAGGCGTTGTGCCAGCTGCAACAGCTACGACTGCGACTAATTCCGAGAAGCGGGACAATCGAAAGGAACGAACCGCTTCGTCACGAGGAACGTTCTGGATCAGATCACAGTAGAGGGGACCTCGCGATGAGCACCGTTGATGAAACTTGAACTGGCAGAATTCACAGCGATATCCCTGAAAAGACACACGGTCTGATCCGATCTTTCATTCTAGCCGCCCACATGGTGAACAGTACATAACTGTCTTCGCATTCATTGTGGGCACTAAAAAAGCAATGCATTACGTACGAGGACACCGTTAGTGTTGTTTTCTGGGTCGCTTTTTAGAGCCATCTGACTACCACTAATGAATATTATTAGGTTGTCCCATAAGTCCCAGCCGTTTATTTTTTCAACGATTCATTGCGGATTTCGCGGCGGTCTCTTGCATATATACAGCATTCAAAAGGGACTGATTTGCTCTATCAGAACATGTATTGCATTCTTTTTCATCGTGAATTTTGTCAATTTTTAGGTCGTTAAAGTGAAAAGTGAAGAAGTGGCCATCTGCGCAGTCGCTTCTCGCCGCTTAGGTTTTGAATTTTTGCGCAGCTTTTCATAGCATTTGGACGACAATATTCCGCACTTCAACAATACGTGTTGGTCCTATTTGCTCATTTGTCCTTTATTGATTTTTAGGTCATCAAATTGGGGAGTCCGACTTTTTACCGACAGCTCCTGCTCTGGGGTGGACTTTTTTGCTTGGTGTTATATGTCGTTCGGAGGAGGATGTCTTACTCAGTAAGAATTTGTGTCGCGTTTATTGGCTCATACTAATTTCTGCCGAATACCAACAAAATTCCAAAAAGAGTAAAATCATCTTTATCAACAACTCCATCTCCTTGTTCAGTTGTATGATATTCGACAGAAATCAGCATGAGCCAATAAACGCGACACAAATTCTTATTGAGCAAGACCTTCTCTTCCGAACGACATATAACACCAGGCAAAAAAGCCCACCCCAAAGCAGGAGCTGTAGGTAAAAATTCGGACGTCCCAATTTGATGGCCTAAAAATCAATAAAGGACAAATGAGCAAATAGCGCCACCAACACATATTCTTGTAGTACAGAACATTGTCTTCCAAATGCTATGGAAAACTGCGCAAAAAGCTCCAAACCTGCGCGGATAGAAGTGAATGCGCAAATGATCACTTTTTCACTTTTCACTTCAACGACCTAAAAATTGACAAAATTCATGATGAAAAAAGAAATGCATATGTATTCTAATAGAGCAAATCATTCTCTTTCGAAAGCTATGCAGCGCTACGCAAGAGACCACCGGCGAAATCTGCAGTGAATCGTTGAAAAAAACGGCGGGGACTTATGGGACAACCTAATACAAAGACAGTCGTGCTAAAATTTCTTGAAGAAACATTCCAGCCGTATCAGAGTCTCAAATTTAATCTGGAGGACGCTCGTTTTGATTTGGAAGATGTTCACTTTGACTTCAAAAGCGTCAATCTTGCTTAGAAGAGTGTCCAATTTGATAAACAAAACGCCATGAATTCGCCAACAAGACCCTTCTCAAACAACGAAAGCCGACGAACTCACCACAAGCCAGATAGGGTTCTTGCAGACATCACAGTTGACGGGAGGAATGAACGTCTTTCGTACGAGCGTGTGTTCGATGGAGCTGATCGTGTCCAGATACTCACTGTGCACCCACAACTCGTTCTTCTCCAAACGAGATGCTATGGATTCCAGATCCTCCTGCAAACAGTGTGATTGATAGCGGCAGACAAATACCATGAAGTCTACTCTCAACGCGGACTAAGGAATTTTTACAGTTTTGATACGATTTCTATAAAAGTTCTACTGTACCATCCAGGCAAAGGTTTCAGTCGTATATCTGATAGGAGAAAATATACAATTTTGTGATATTTTGATAGGATGTAGGGCCGTGTGAGCGGAGTCCAAAATTACGGCTAGTTTTTGCTGAACGTTTTTTCAAAGACTGGAAAAAGAGAAGAAAAAACGTGTGCGTAACAATCATCAACCCCTATGACAGCGCACGATATGTGCCTCGGTGGCGCAGCCGACAGGAGTGCCGCCTTTTAGGATCACACCGGCGAGCTTTTGAGTACGAGTCCACATACTGCTAGTGTTTTTGCACATATTAGTTTGTTGTTAATACGCTTTCTCATGATCACAGGAGTCAACTTTGGGCCATCAATGTTTGCAACAAACCAAGGCTGTCTATTTGCGCCTCCATATGTGCTAGTCTTTCATCGATGCATATCTGCACTATACCGTAAGATACGCATAATTGTGTACAGTTACGGTATCAATGGTGATACAGAATGACATTGTGGAGGAGCAGAAACGCATAGTTGAAAAACTAGCTCATTGAAGGCGCAAATAGACAGCCTTGGTTTGTTGTAAGCATGGATGGTCTAAAACTGACTCCTGAGATCATGAGAAAGCGTAATAACAACAAACTAACGTGTGCAAAAATATTGGCAGTGCGCGGACTCGAACTCAAAACCACGCCGGTGTGCTTCTATGAGACGGTACTCCTGCCAACTGCGCCACCGAAGCACATCTCGTGGGGTGTCATAGGGGTGATGATTGTTGCGCACACGTTTTTACACCCTTTCTCCGGTCTTCAAAAAAGCGTTCAGCAAAACCATCTGTAATTCTGGATTCCGCTCACACGGCCCCAGATCCTGTCAAAATAGCATGTGTCAAAAGCTTGCCGTGAGTTGGAAACCTTTCCTTGTAAGGATTTTGCAAAAGTGGAGCATACTTTCCTACTACTTGGAAGACGGTGATTCTCGCAGTGGTATTCCTTTTCACCTTTCAAAGACACGCCGAACAAGGAAAGGTTCCCAACTCATGGTGAGCTTTTGCGATGATATTTTGGCAGGATGTAGGACCCTACGAGTAGAGTCTAGAACCACAGTTAGTTTTTGCTGAACGCTTCTTTAAAGATCTGAAAACGAGGCCTGAAAGCGTGCGCGCAACTATTATCAACCTCTACGACACCAACGAAATGTGCCTCGATGGCGCAGCCGGTAACACTGCCGCCTCATAGGAGCACACCCACGGGTTTTTCAGTTCGACTCCGAGTGCTGCCATAATTTTTGCATGTATTAGTTTGTTGTTATTAAACTTTCTTATGATTACAGGAGTCAATTTTAGACCACCAATGATTACAACAAAGCAAGCCTCTCCATATGCGCCTTCATATGCGCTAGTTTTTCAACTATGCATATCTGCACCATATCACTTCTCTGCAAATAAAAAGTCTTATACACTATTAAATTAAAAGTCTTATATTTATTATTTCCCTTCCAGTCAACAGCTATGGTACAAAACTATGAAACAAGTAAATCACAAGCGCTCGGCACACAAGCAGCATCTTACAAAAGCCAGTGAGGAACAATCTTCTCCCTGGCAAAGAACGACCACTTCTTCTTCGTTGAACGCGTAATTTGTGGGTGTAGAAAAGGGTCCTAGGTGAACATCGACGTATCCAGCTACCACCCTCGCGTATGACAGACACGGCCGAAACAATGGAGTGCAGAACTGTTGGTAAGTTCGCTTATAATCTGCACTCAAAAGAAAAGTCACGGGTGTTACCCTTTTTGTATAATATTTTATACCAGTTAACCAATTTCAATATACCATCTCGACTGCATACATCATATTCCGGATGGCCGTCAAAGAGGGCTGATTTCTCTAACGGTGATTGCTCACTGTTGTCTTCCTCCTCACAGTCATCATCAAGTGTCCAGCCGACATCCACCTCCTCATCGAAACGCACCTATGAAACAACCCAGATGATACGTGTAGAAAGGTCCCATTTTCATTGCACTCCTCTGATCTGAACCACATCTTCTTCCTGACAGTCGATATATCTTCATAAATTGCGTCCGGAGAAGTCCTTTTATGGCATCCGCAACTGCCTCTCTCTTGTCGGAGAAGTGAAATCCGGTGTGAAGGTGGAAACTAGTCGGCCAACAACACGTTCAGGTGAGAACGGTATTTTTTGCACACTTATGTACCGATATGGCCCGGGTCCACAATATTCAACCGCAAGATGAGCGTAATTGCGTGCAGTTACGGTATCGTTGATGATATGGTATGATATATGGTGGTGGTACGGATATGCACGGTTGAAAAACTAGCACATATGCAGGCGCAATAGAGAGCCTTGGTTTGTTGTAAGCATTGGTGGTCTAAAATTGACTCCTGTGATCATAAAGAAGTGTAATAACAACAAACTAATGCAAAAGCAACTAGTGCAAAAACAGTGGCGGCACTCGGACTCGAACTAAAAACCCCGCCGGTGGCTCCTACGAGGGTTGCGGGGCTACTCGCCCCCGCGACCGCGGTTGCGAGCGCGGCACGAGAGATTCCAGACGAAAGAGTGCACGCGGGCGCGAATGCCTCCATACTTGGTCCACGTGTGAATCATGAGCTCATGGCCGCGATGAGGGAGTCTCCAAGCACGATGACGGCTTACGAAATCTACAGGGACTGGTACCGACCACATCACGGAAAGGCCGGTTGCATTGACACGCTTAGGAGGTCACATTGAAACATTTGCGAGCAACCGTAGGAGGGGAAGATTTTTAAGGAGGAGTGAAGGTGCACGACTCAAATGCTCCAAGCAGATAACTTCTCGAACTACACTCCAAAGCTGTCTAAGGATGGACGAAAGCTCTTTCTCCACCTCTCTGGGACCTTCGAGGTCTAACCAGACACCTGAATGTCCTCATAATATTCTTAATAGAGGTCTGCCAATGCTCCTAGGATTTTTCCTACCGTCTTTACGACAGTGGAGTGGCATGAGTCGAAGAGTCGACACATACACAGTGAGTGTAGATAACCTAGGACAGCTGGCCGAAAAGCTAAAGAGCTTAAATGGAGTGAAGAATATTGGTCATATGTGCCTCTTTCCTCTCAATGAGCTCATGAACATCTCATCCCCAACACTAAGGTCTTCCGTATAATGAAGGAGTGAGGCTCACCCTGTAGGACAGCACTATGCAGCGCTTGCGGCAAGGCTGAATAGCCATTGAGTACATGTTGACCCCCCCCCCCCTCTGGTCAATTTGCATCTATAGCCATGTGCCATATGTTTCCCATGATCCAGGCATATCCATGAACGCTTCGAAAGAACCCGCTGGATATCTGAAAACGTCCAGGACTCATTTCTGGCGTCAAGCACAGAAAATAAGGGCCTGATGTCTGATACAAAAGCTACCATCACGTACAGGCCTTCTCTATTAAAGACAAATATGACAGACCAGCCCCTATCCCTGGTTAAGATGCTCGTAGCAGTGTCCGTATGGTAATACGGGATACTGTCGAAGCAGAATGCCTGGCGCATCGTTGGGATCATCACCGTAGTTCAAGTGCATATTTTGCAAATCCAAGGACTCATGGATTTCTGTTAAAAGGCTAGTCAGTGTTTCACCATTCCTGGGCACGTCTGGCACCAATTAACTCACTCCGGAGATGGTTTACTGCCACTAAGTGAAGCGGATTCTCATGAACCCACGTGCAAAAGTGCACGGAGAGGTGGAGGCTCCGCTGCGAGTGAGAGATTCGGTTGGCAGCGAGAGACGCCAGACGTCGTGCGAAACTCCGTTCGCGCGCCGACTGTGACGTCACGGGGGCGAGTAGCCCGGAGACCTCCTACGAGGCGGCAGTGTTACCGGATGCTCCACCGAGGCACACCTCGTTGGGTGCCGTAAAAGGATAATAAAGGATAAAGGACGGCGTTATTCAATCCCTTCTGGGATGCGCCAGCGCATTCTACTTCTACGGGATGTCGTGGAGGCCAGTTGAATGCGTATTTGGCCATACAATGACTTGCCAGCCGATGAACAAGTCAGCGCTCTTTCCTTCCCAGACAAGTCTGGTACCAATTCACCGACCCCGGAGGGATGGAAGGCTTGGTTGGCCTGGGCGGGAAATCCGAACCAGGAACCTGGTATCGGGTGCACGCGACAGTCGCGCCTCCTCCGACTGCGCTCCACGCGCCCCATGGGTGCCGTAGAGGTTGATAATGGTTCCGCGCACGCTTTCAGGCCTCCTTTTCAGGTCTTTAAAGAAGCGTTCAGCAAAAACTAACTGTTGTTCTAGACTACGCTCACGGGCCCTACATCATGTCAAGACAGCATCGCAAAAGCTCACCATGAGTTGGGAAACTTTCCTTGTAAGACCCTTTTCATAAGCTGTCTTGATGTCTACAGCTCACTTTTAAAGAATAAACAGAGGAAATCTAAAATAAACCAGACAAAGCTCTCCAGAAGACGTACCATGAGATCGATTTGCTCGCTACGTGGATCCTTCGACACGTTGACATGACACAGTTGAGGCGTGATGTTCCGTTTCTTCAGCAGCTTCGATATGGCGTCGCGAGCTGTCTGACCGGCCCGAATTTCCAGTCGTGAGTGCTGATCGAACGGCAGATGCACGTAGATCAATTTGCACGGCAGGCTAAACATAGCGGCTTCCGTTAGACGAACACTCACAGCAATCCCCCGCCGGCGATCCTTTCCTAAGCAGATCAGCGCAAATGCCCCGTGCAAATCTCTGCATCTCGCCCTAAGGTGCCCACATGGAGCTCAAAAATGGCAAAACCTTCCTGATACGGCGCCGTCTCTCACGCCACACTTGAAAGAACGGGGCGCAAAGGGGTGTGCACGGTTGTGATAACGATTTTCTTCCCTACTTTTCTTACTGTAGCTTCGTACTAGAATTGAATTCCACAGGGTGCGCCAAAATAACGGGTTGAAGCTTTTTTTATCCACTGAAAAACGGTTGACAATTTCGATGAACAATCAACAAATAACAACAACATACACTTACAGCAGCATCATGTCCGATCGATTTCGAAGTGGGCTTCCTTGGAGCGAATGCAGAGCACCAAACGTTTCGCGAGGTTTTCTGCTTGAGTCGCAGGTCATCAGGAGACAAACGCAAGGCGCCATGTTGCTTCAAGAACTCGAGACTGCGGTGGCGTTTCGCCCCCTGGACTCCAAAATCGCTGTAGTCCATCGGGTTCAGGTCTGGAGAGTTTGGGGCCATTCTTCAAATGTTATAAAGTCGGGGAAGTTGGCCTTGCACCAGTCCTGCGTGTTCTTTGCTCTATGCGCTGGCGCAGAGTCCTGTTGAAACGTCCAATGCGTGCTGCCGAGCTGCTGTCGAGCCAAAGGAAGGAGCACAGCCTCAAGAGTGCTTCGCCGGTATACGTCCTGGTCAATTTTCACTCCTCGGGTGGTTTGCTGCTGGCGCAAATTCCACCCCATACCATGACCGACAGTGGATTTTGGCAATGTTCAACGATGGAGAAGTTGCGAACCAGATCCTATCATTTCGGCGATTGTGCGCCTGCTCCACGGTGAACAGCTTCTCATCTTTGAAGAGCATCCGTTCCCATCCTTGACCTGCGGCCCGCACCCTTAGTTGGCGACGTCGAAAGAGCCGTTGGCGCTTGTTCTTGTCCGTTAGAAGCTGGACCTTTGGGTCCTGTAGGGCTTCAAACCTAGTTCGTTTTTGGATATACGACGCACAGAAGAGGTGCTCATACCTTTGTCTCAAGCGGTTTTCCTCACGTAAGTCTTCGGATTTCGATCAACTCGCTTCTTGATGATTTTCAGTATTCGGGAAGTGTTGACGGTGCACTTACGTCCTCGGCCTGGACGGTCACCTTCATGGCCCAGCTCCTTAAGGATAAAGGATAAAGGACGACGTTACTCAATCCCTTCTGGGAAGCGCCAGCGCATTCTACTTCTACGGGATGTCGTGGAGGCGATATGAATGCGTATTTGGCCATACAATGACTTGCAGTGGCCAGCCGATGAACAAGTCAGCGCTTTATCCTTCCCAGACACGTCTGGTACCAATTCACCGACCCCGGAGGGATGGAAGGCTTGGTTGGCCTGGGCGGGAAGTCTGAACCAGGAACCTGGTATCGGGTGCACGCGACAGTCGCGCCTCCTCCGACGGCGCTACACGCGCCCATCCACCTGGACGGTCACCTTCATGGCCAGCTCCTTGTACCGAATTATTGCTTTGAAAACAGTCGTTTGAGCGACACCGAGCAAACGAACGATGTCACTCTGACGCATCCCTCGACGATGGAGTTCCAAAATTGCCGCTCTTTGGTTTGACATTATGCAGAACACGGTTGATGGCTCCAAACTGAACTCGGCGGAAACTGACCGGAACAAAAAGATGTGCCGAAACAACTGGCGCCATTGCCGTAGTGTTGCAGGTTGATGCGTCTGCACAGGAAAACACCAAACCCTCAACCCGTTATTTTGGCGCACCCTGTAGAACTGAGGTGGATTACGCCAATGAAAGCGCAACACGTTGCACTACCGTGAGCTGTTCACTGAGAAAATCCACGTCTATACGGGTTACGAGATAGTGCCCCCAACCCTTATAGCGTCGAAAGGACCGTAGAAAACCCGCGTTACAGCGGGAATTGTGCCCAAACAGCAGCTCACCCCAGACCCTAATGACATGCTCCCATATCGATCTGGCGGCGCGATGGAATCGATATGGGTGCATCTCATTAGGTCTGGCTCGGGGTGAGCGATGGTATGACAAAGGCCTTATGCCCAGATTTACCTACAATCGTTCATAATGACCATTTGATGAATGACTGAAGAACGGAACCCGAAAGAAACCTCGTGGGCAGAAAATCATCATCATTTTCAGTAGCGATTGTCCCGCTTGGTGGCGGGGTCCGCTCTTCTGGTGTGGTGACGCCATTTCTCCCGATCAAATGCTTGATCGGGATGCACACCAGCTACCTTTAAGTCCAAGTGCAACGTGTCTAGCCAACGTTGCTTCGGGCGTCCTCTGGGCCGTTTTCCAGGGACTTCAAGATTCAGGCCAATCTTACAGACGGTGTTGTCGTTAGCGCGAAGGACGTGGCCATACCATCGTAGACGAGCTTCGCGCAACTTGTCGGCTATCGGGACGACACCGAACCTCTGTCGTATGGTGTCATTGCGAACGCGGTCCAATCGCGTTACTCCGGCCGTCCACCTTAACATCTTCGTCTCCATTACACTGAGGCGGCTTTCAGTTTTCTTCGTCACGGGCCAGCACTCAGCACCGTACGTCGCTACTGGGCGGGCTACTGTTCTATAAACCTTCGATTTGAGGTGCTCAGGTATTGTCCTGTCGCAAAGCACCCCAGTCAGCGAACGCCATTTGGACCAGGCTGCACTCACACGCGCATTCACCTCCATCTTTAAGCTGCCATCGGACGTGACTGTTGACCCAAGATACTTGAAAGATGTCACTCGTGAGAGCTCAGTACCATCGATCTTAATAGATCCGTGCTCATTCATATCCGTCGTCAAGTATTCCGTCTTTTTGACGTTTAGCTTGAGTCCGAACAACGCCAAGCGATCGCACCACGCCTGTGCCTGTCGCTCGAGTTCAGCTTCGTCTTCACACGCAAGCATGACGTCATCGGCATACAGCAACGTCCAAGGAGCTGCGTTTTGGAGATCTCGTGTAATTGCATCCATGACGACCACGAAGAGCAGTGGATATAGCGCAGACCCTTGGTGCACTCCGACAGAGATCGAAAACTCCATCGAGGTACTCGTGGGCAGAGAATAACATCAGAAAATCGATGCTCCTCCTGCATCTAGAGAAAAGGAAAGTCGGAAATGATAAAGGACGACGTTATTCAAGCTTTTTTTCGACGCTGCGCATTCTACTTTTAAGGAATGCCATGGAGGCACACTGAATACGTATTTGGCCCATAAAATGACTTGTGGTAGCCAGGCGGCGCCGAAGTCAATGTCCTCTCCTTCTTAGATATAAGTCCGGTACCAATTCACCGATCCCGGGGGATGAAAAGTTTGGTTGGCCTGGGCGGAGAATCCGAACAAGAACCTGACATCGAGCACGCGACCAGGAGCAGGCCAACCAAACTTTTCATCCCCCGGGATCGGTGAATTGGTACCGGACTTATATCCAATAAGGAGAAGACTTTGGCGCCGCCTGGCTACCACAAGTCATTTTATGGGCCAAATACGTATTCAGTGTGCCTCCATGACATTCCTTAAAAGTAGAATGCGCAGCGTCGGAAAAAAAGCTTGAATAACGTCGTCCTTCATCATTTCCGATTATCCTTTATCTCTAGATGCAGGAGGAGCATCGATTTTCTGATGTTATTCTCTGCCCACGAGTACCTCGGTGGAGTTTCCGATCTCTGTCGGAGTGCACCAGGGGTCTGCGCTCTCAGAGGGGGGGGGGGAGCTCCTTGCACTGCGCTACCATATAAGTCCTGTAGGGGTATTCATACATTGCATCCAGCGTCAATGCGGATAATTCGGGTCTGCAATTTTTTTCAAACTCCGAATAAATGGACCATGTGAATAAGGGCTGGCCTTTGGAAAAGCCCAGATCTTAGGACGACTCAGATTATGGTGATTTTTTCACGATGGCGAACTTTATAACACTAATAACTGGTTTTGACCAGAAATGGGATATTTTATTCGGATCGAGTATCCGATGTCCGTCAATCTGAGAAAAAAATCAGTTATCCGACTTACCCGCAGATTCGTTCTAGTGAGGATCACTTTTATCTTTCTGACTCATTCTAGGATCCGGGTTTTTCAAAAATGCCATTACTCACATGGTCCATTTATTCGGGCTTTGAAAAGAGTGACGGATCTGAATTATCGAATCGGCGCCGGATCCAAAATATAGTGGACAACCCTTCGCCAGCTTCACTCGTGACAAAATCGCCGACGTTAGCGACGAGTTGCCTGTCAAAAATTGGACGAGCTGTCTCACACTACCCGGGCGGTCGTTGCGGGTCTACACTCGCCGATACACCTACTACCGGAAAAAAACCCGTCCGAGTTGTCCGGGCTGCAACGCACACAGCCGCGCGATTCAAACATGGTTTTTATTAACCATGGAACGCCCTTAATACAGGCTTCATACGTTGGGGCCAGGGATGAAGGACATTAGCGACGCTCAATGGGATTTTCTGCCCATCGGAAGCCCCCCCCCACAAGACGTTCTTACTAGGGTACCACGTTTTCAAAACGGTTACCGTAACAACAATCGTTGCGGGACCATCATGTCTTTGATGCAGCGCTGGCATCATGCCAACTCCTCGGTAACCAATAATGGAGCTGCTGGGGTACGGAAAGGAGGGATTTCATACTCTCTGCGGAGCTTCTGGATGGGAAATTTTGTGAGGAAGTGCTATTGCTATTGCTATTTGGTGGCTCTACAGAACTAACCTTTAAGAGTGCTCAGGTAGTATCACCCAAGAACAATCTTCGCGACTTTTCTGGATTATGCAGAAGTCATGCCGACTTACCCCACAAGCAGCTGACTGCCTAAATGATAAAAAAGTGTTGGGTACGGATTTAGACTGCTAAGAAAGCAGATCAAATGTCTTGATCCTTTGTAAGGAAACGAACAGTAAATGATAGAGGATCAGGTGACCATGTTTCTGCAAAGCATTCCTTTCGGTCAATCATTCTTACTTCTGCTGTTTACACAGAGAGAAGTTCTCAAAACGGTGCAGCAGCGGTTTCCTCAGGTAGACGTTAGAACAGTCATTGGAACAGTTTCTTTCCCTTTGCTAGAACTGCTGAGCATATTTTTTATTGGGAAGAGACAGCCTGTTTCTGGAGAGCTGGCGTAATGTAAATGAGGCGCTTCCGCAAATGTGTTTCATTTTTTAGGAATATAATACAAGATGTAACCATACATGCGTGGTGAATATATTGCTTGAACGTCTTAGATCTTTGTTATGCCATCGCTCACCCCGAGCGACGCCTAATGATGTGCTCCCATATTGATCCCAACTCGCCGCGCGATCAATATGGGAGCATATCATTAGGCGTCGCTCGCGGTGATGGTATAACAAAGGCCTTAGCTCTACAGTGCTCAACGACCTAGTAGACGTTCAAGGTGAATGTAACTGATTCCAGGCAGACCTATCCCGTGGGTGGCCACCTAACCATATTGCATCGCTCCTATGGGTTACAGAATTCGGACACATTTTTGCAGTTATTGCAGTTAAGCGTTATGACGATCTGTTTCACCTAACATGCCGTGGAACACACCATAGTGAGTTTTGATGATACAACGTGGGCACTCTTGCACTCCAGCATTAGAGAGTCGCCAAGTAGTAATTCTTCCCAAGATGCTCCATCTAAGACCTCAAACAGTATAAAACACCTTCATTCCGTCGTTCCGCAGCTACATTGTTGATTACTGTGCAGTTGGCATAGCGCCAGCGCTGAACCAGAGGCATGATGGTCCAGCAACGATTGTTGTTACGGTAACCGTTTTGAAAACGTGGTACCCTAGTAAGAACGTCTTGTCCCCCCCCCCCCCCACCCCTTTTGCGCCGGGGAAGCATGCAAGCAAATATCAGTAGCTGCAGCGACTGATTAGCAGAGGGATAGGCAACACGGTCCCGTAACGAATTCCCTGAATTTTACTCCGAAACTACGGCGAATAACTCAGACGGGTTTTTTTCCGTTGTAAGTTTATCAAACACTCGGGTCGACTTGCTCCGTCAGCTCGTCAATCGATAGGTGCACTCGGTGGTGAGACCGTTAGAGAAAATCTTAGTTTTTCTTCAAATTTTCTTCAATTTAAGCCGTTTTATCGTTTTCATTTCGTGCTTCCTTCGTAGTTTCTCATGCTAGGTGTACACTCGCGTCTAAAACGACACAAGTAGTGACGAGTTTTCCGGGGCAGGGTTGGACGAGTTTACTCACCGTATGTAGGCGGTCGTCGCGGGACCCAACAAGTGCCCCAATAAGTAGCCGAGGACCACGATAATGGCATGAATCCGCTAGGTTTGAAAGAAAAGAGAAAAATGAGACGAGTCAAAGGTTAGGTTTTAATTCAGTATCTCAAGTGACTGGTGTTGGACGTTTTGCCAACCCGGTCGTATGCTCGTATTCCCCGTTGGGGGAAAATCAATCAATATCAACATACCATATCACGCCCCAATCCCCCATTGGGGGAGACTCGGGGTAGACGCGCATACGGCCCCCGATTTCCTATGCGATACCAATATTCCCAAATGTAGTAGATTTCTGGCACATGGGTTGCAGTTCTACCCAGTGATCGTCTACGGATTGTTCGCAACGCTGCTGTTCTCGTTGTCCCAAGTGCGATCAGGTTTGCGAAATGGAAGCTGGTAAGCTTTCGCCCACTGAGTGATGCACTTGTTGGGTCCCGCAACGACCGCCTGCATATGGTGAGAAACTCGCTCAGTCTCATCTCGGACAACACGTCGCTACTTGTGTGGCTTTAGGGGCGAGTTAGGTGTACACATACTTTTTGTTTCACCACCGTTTTCCGCATTTCTTTTGCCGTTTCGCAATTTTTCTCACAGCTTCTCGTTTCTTGCCGAGCTTTTTTTTGCATCTTTCGTTCGCCATGTTCGTCTTTTCTTAAAGTTTTCTATTATTTTTGCACCACATATCCTTCTTTAGAGTTGAGTAGCGCGGAAAAGCGGTGGAGAAACAGAAAGGATTAGTGCGACTGCCGCGCGAAACGCGAATATAACAAAGAAACACAAAATGAACATGATAAACTGGCTTAAAATGGAGAAGAGCATAAAGAAAAACTAGAAGCTCTACCGACGTTATAACCACTCAGGGCGCCGATCGACGAGTTGATGGAGCAAGTGGTCCCGCAACGACCGCCTGGGTACTGTGAAAGAGCTGGTTCGGTTCTTTGCGAATAACACGTCGTTACCCTCGGCAGTTTAGTCATGAGTCTCGTGCAATTCTTGGCGTTCAACTCGACGCAAGCCTTCACTGTTTAGTAACGAGTGAGAAGTACATCGGGGATCTATCCTAGTCCGGGGGTGGGCCACATAACTAAGAACTAGGCAACAAAACGAATTAATACTTAACGAGCGGCTCCGAGAGAACGAAACCTAACCTAAAAAAAAACGAACGAACAAACGAAAAAAATCGCCGCGGTTTACAACCGTCTCGGCGAGCAAAGAGCGACGGAATAGATTCATACCGCGTGCTCACCGCCGTTTGACATGTTATAACCAGGATCTAACATGGTGGGGAGCGTGCATGAAGCCGCATGCCGCGTGCTGACCGTCGCTTGACATGTTATAACCAGGATCTAACATGGTGAGGAGGGCACGCAACTTTGCCTTCTTACAACCGTAACAAATGCAATTTTTTCGTTTTTTCGTTGTGACTTTTCTTGTTTAGGTCCTGTGCTGTCCTGTAGGAGCCGCTCTGTAGGTCTTGAGTGAATTTGTCACATATAATGCTGTTTAGATATGTACCCCCCCCCTGGCCTAGGATAGATCCATACATCAGCTCCATCGAGTAAAATTCAACCGCACAGATTTAGCAAACGGAAAGGAATTCTTAGCGAAAAATGAATGCATGAACACACCTGTCTCTGGTTGGCGAAGTCATCGGTGAAAGATTCAGATTGCTCGACGACGCCGACGGCAGCGGCGAAGACGGACTCAGAGCCGGGTCGTGCTCCTTTCCACGGGCGCCCCGCATCCGATTCATGATGAGATGAAGACGGTCAGCAAACACAGACGGAAAATACACCACGGCGCCGATGAGATGAAGACGTCCCTGAATCAACAGCTGTTCTTCCTGAACTGTCGCCGTTACTTCTATCGATGATGACGAATGGGACTGATCAGCACGAAGAGCTCGCGATGAGTCACAGACTGAGCGGTCCACAGGGGGACGATGAGCTCGGTCGTCGATGACAATTCGCTTCCGAAGCGATGGACACCCCCAATGGGCGGCGGAACACACAACGCGGCGCTCGGAACGGTGTCGCGTGCGACACGCTCGCGGCGGCCGTGGAGCGCGCCAGTCGCCACTAGACCTACCGAAGTAGCGACGAGTTTTCCGCGTGAGTGGACGAGTTGCTGGGGCACTGATAGGCCTTCACATCCCAGAGGTCGAGGAGAGATTGAAAAATGAAAATTTCGCTCAAGCTTCGCCAAAGGGGTGATTTAGGGTGTTAATCACGGAACCCACATCCGTTTTTGAAATTTTGATCGATTACGGTGGGTTACGATAGGTATGGGTGACTAAGCCTGCCGATTTCATAACCTACCATAATCGGCCGAGATTTCAAAAACGGATGTCACATTCATGATCAGCACCAAAATAAGCCCCTTGGGCACAGTTTGGGTGAAATCAGGGGCTATGACCTTTGCAGGATTAGTCACCCGTACATTCCATCGATTACGGTAGGTGTGGGTGACTAGGCCTGCCGAGGTCATAACCTATTTGCGGTGCTGGTCACGAGCCTGACATCCGTTTTTGAAATTTCATGAATTACGTTGGATTACGGTAGGTGTGGGTGACTAAGCCTGCCGATGTCATAACCTACCGTAATCGGCCGAGATTTCAAAAACGGATGTCACATTAATGATCAGCATCAAAATAGGCCCTTGAACACAGTTTGGGTGAAATCGGGGTTACGACCTTTGCAGGATTAATCACCCGTACTTTCCGTCGATTACGGTGGGTTACGGTAGGTATGGGTGACTAAGCCTGCCGAGGTCATAACCTACCGTGATCGGCCGAGATTTCAAAAACGGATGTCACATTCATGATCAGCACCAAAACAGGCCGCTTGGGCACAGTTTGGGTGAAATCGGGGGTTAAGACATTTGCAGAATTAGTCCTACCGTAACCCACCGTACTTTCCGTCGATTACGGTGGGTTACGGTAGGTGTGGGTGACTAAGCCTTCCGAGGTCATAATCACCGATTTCTTCCAAACCTTGCCCAAGGGGCTTATTTTCGGTGCTGGTCACGAGTCCGACATCCGTGTTTGAAATCTTGGCCGATTACGGTAGGTTACTGTGGGTAAAGGGAAGAACGCTTCAGAATAATTGTCAGTATGTTGTGCCACTCAAGATTTTTAGGCGGAGCTTTACTACTGCGGCCTGACGTTTCGACTTCCCCGTCGTCGTCAGAGGCCTAAAAGTGGAGCACAAGCTTAATTTTGCGCTATATTTCTCCAAGCACCTTAGTCACCCTGGCATTCTCGACTCCGACCCCGGGACCGCTTGCACACTATGTCACCATCCCATCTACCCATACTGTAAGATGTCAGACTCGTGATCATCGGTCCAGGTAAGCCCCTAGATGACGTTTGGGCGAGGTTCGTGATCGTGACCTTAGTCACCCGTACCTACTGTAACTTACCGTAATCGGCCGAAATTTCAAAAATTGACGTCAAATTCGTGATCAGCACCCCAAATGATCTCCTCTGGCGAAGTTTGGGTGATTTTTTATGTTCAACTCTGCAGTCGTAAAAGTACAGTACTGCTTGGTGCCCTAACCGTTAGGTCGTACGGCGATGGACATTAGCTCTCTGAGGCGGGATGTATACTTCCGTTGCGGAGCTGAGGCGCGGCGTTATGAAAGTTCACTGACTAAAGTCTGGGCGAGTTCGCTTTCTCGGAGTCTAAAAAGTCTAGATATAGATAAAGACTGTGCATTGACAATAGGCGTGAATCTACCCCTCCGAAATGAAAGTAGATGGCAAGACAGCCGCCTGGGTGAAGGCAGGCGAAGGACTGACGAGTGAGCCCGCGCGCGCGTTTATAGTCGCTCGAGGACGGCTTGTGCGCGGCGGGACCCATATTGGCGCAAGGATTTACTGGCCTTTAGGGCTCGCTTACATTTCAACGCCGAGCGACGCGATCGATCAATATGGCCACTGTGCATGCCATCGCGTCGCTTGACGTCGGGAGTATAAGGCCTATGTCATACCATCGCTCACCCCGAGCGACGACTAATGATATGCTCCCATATCGATCGGGCGACGCGATGGAATCGATATGGGTGCATATCATTAGGCGTCGCTCGGGGTGAGCGATGGTATGGCAAAGGCCTAAACAGGGCCTTAGGGTCTGTTCATATTTCGCGACGAGAGCGTACTCGTCGCGCGTGCAAAACATACAAATCGATTAAAACCAAGCGATCGCCGCCGAAACCTGTTCATTCTCGGGCGCCACCGCTGTCGCTTCTGTCGCTTGTTCATACTTCGCGCCGGCGACGAGAGCTATTGGGGCGACGGATGGAGTATGGAGTAGGTAATTAACTACGTACATCACACTACGTCCGTCGCCCAAGTTGCACTCGTCGCTCTCGTCGCTGCTGTCGCGAAGTATGAACAGGTCCTTAAAAGACGTGGCGAAAGTCACAACACGGTCCTCGTCGCCGGCTTGGTGAATGACGCACTTCAGGATTAGCTGCTACGTTGCTATTCACCTACTCAACGTCACGGTGCTTCCTAGGCGAGCCCTACAATGGGTTGGTATACTGTCGGTATCAGTCGATGCTCGGCTTGGTTGATTGGCTGGCGCTAGCACCTCCGAATGCTGTCCACATTCCAGACATGAACCGTTGATGTTCAAAGACACAGCGGAAACGAACAGACACCAAAAACGCAGCTATGTGGGCTCCGAAACAAGTTTTATTCGAAGTTCAACAGTTACGATACCTATTCAAACATCTGACAAGGCTCTCAGAGATAACCGGTAATTCGTGCAACGAAGCAACAACTGGAAGTAAACAAAACAACGGAGGATCAACACATCGTTACTGTTACTAAACAGTCTAGATGAATTCAAATCAACCAAATACCAACCCATCTCGAATCAAACCCATAAATGAAAGAACCATGCGAATGAAGGCGTCTTAGTGAGCTAACATACACACACTTACTAACAGGGGACTCAATTAGCCACTGACTCTGGGACATTAATAGCAGACAATTTCGATTTCTGGCAATAATATTTCAAACGAAATCGAGGAAAAGGGGAAAACAGCGGCATCGTACAGACACATAAGGACAACACTGTCACATTTTGTGGGAAAGAACAGCCTAAAAGGCGCATAGGAATCAGATTACTGCATAGTGAGAAAAGCTTGAGCTCAGAGCTACCATAGCTCCCATGGCGGTTTATTGGGAACGTCTCGAAGCATCGCCAGAGTGTGATTCAACGGAATCGTCATGCGTATAGGCACATCCGAGTACAGCAGATAGTCGCGGAAGCGACGGCTGAAACAGTGTTGGATCAGAAGTCTTTTATTTACCATTTTAATTTCACATTACACACTTCTAAACAAACTCTATGCTTCTGAAATCAAGGTTGTGGTCCAAATCCGAGCGATCTTCTTACAAGGAGAGCCTCCAAACTGGCGGTGAGCTTTTGCTATGCAGTTTTTACAGGATGTAGGGCTTGTGTGGGGAGTCCAAAACCATAGTGGACGTGTGAGCGCGAAGTTCCAGACGCCCTGCTGCCACCCAGAGCAATGTGGTCGATTGGCGTAGTGGTAGTGTTGTAGCTTCACAGGAGCGCGATCGTGGGTTCGATTCCTCTTTGTACTTGTGTTTTTTGCACTTTGCGATTTATCGTCAGTGGGACCCTTTACCCACATTTCCAACACATTTTCGAACAAAAAGGTCGTGGTGAGGGGGTGAGGTCGGATGCACCAATTTCGCCCAAACTTTGTGCGTGGAGATTATTTGGGGTGCTGATCACAAATCTGGCACCAGTTTTCTACTTGCCTAGCCTGGAAGTCAAAAATTCTCACCTTTCCACTTTTCAAAGAACTCGATGAACATAAACGATATTTGTTGCCATGTTTTTGTTCAAAAATGTGTTGGAAAAGGATAAAAGGTCCCACTGACGATAAATCGTAAGATGCAAAAACATCATTACAAGGAGGAATCGAACCCACAACCATGCTCCTGTGAAGCTACAATACTACCACCGCGCCAACCAACCACATTGCTCTGAGTGGCAGCAGGGCGTCATGAATTTCGCGCTCACGCGTCCACACGCTTTTTTTCGACCACAGAAGAGCATTCCGAAAAAAGTAACTATGGTTTTGGACTCCACACACGGGACCCTACATCCTGTAAAAATTGCATCGCAAAAGCTCACCACCAGTTTGAAGGCTCTCCTTGTTCGAGGTTAAACTATAGACTCATTAAGATGGTTAGAATTTTTTTCAATGGCGATTGGGTATAACTTTTCACCTTTTTTTCGGCAATTTTTGGTTAAGCTGCCCGAATAAATGTAATAATTCCGTTTTTTTATAAAAAATAAAAAATTGTGAAATTGGATTTGAAGCGTAATATTATTTTGAATTCGCTCACTAACACACTAAGAAAATGCCGACGCTCTATGAAAGGAGAACTCGGGGATTAATAAAATCAACTTGGTTCTAAAGCGCAGCAAAGCAGCAATCATCTAGAGCATTACACAAGATCGCGCCTACACCCAAAAAGTTCGCCACAACTTTTACTTGATTGATAGTGCAAATGCTGCTTACATAAAACATCAAAGTGAGGATATGTGCGCTCTTTACAATCGTATTTGCCGCATTGTTTTTACAGGTGTAAAACTCCATCCAAAGAGAAATATTCCTATCAATCGAACAAAAAACGCAACGTTTGGATGAAGGCAAGGCGCAATCTCTTCTTTTGCCACTAGAAACGCCCGCCTTCCTGCACTTTAAGACACGCTATAAACCAATATTTCTCCCAAAAAAATACAACATTTTTATAAAATTTCAAACGAGGTATTCACTTATCAGCTAGACGAATTAAAACTTCAAAGAAAGTCGTACGATTTTTTTGGACAATTTTTTAGAATCCTTTTAGAGAGCTTCCAGTTTAAAGTGGAAAGACCTCGTCTTGATATAGAATATGTTCACTTTAATTTCAAAAGCTTCAAGCTTGCTTAGAAAAGGGTCCAACTTGATTTGAAAAGTGTCCAGTTTGAAGAAGAGTGCTTGATCTCATTTGATAAGTGTCCTGTTTGTGTTTAAAAGCGTCCAATTTAAAGTGACAATGATTTATACTGCAGTTGCCGCACGGCAGAGTGTTATGAAAGCCAGCAATATCGATTAGGCGGCGCGAGCGATCGATATTAGTGGCTTTCGTAAGGTGCCGTTTATACTTTGACGCTGAGCGACGCGATCGCGTGTACAGTTGCCAAATTAATCGATGGCAAGGCAGCTCGCACATGGTTATTAAGGGATGTTTGGAACTCCATAACGGCAGTACACGACCGTAATGTTAACCTCCCATATCGATTCATCGCGTCGCGCGATCGATATGGGAGCTTGGCAGTATGTCGCGTCGCACTGCGATGGAACTCTAAACACCCCCTTAAACACAGCATCACGTCGGAGTATAACGCCGCTACGATCTGCGACTGAAGTATGAGACCCGCCATGTAATTTGTAATTGCCTTCAGCTTGACGACATACTACTACCAGAGGCATGGTCAGTCATGTTGCTGTAGCTCCGACTTCCTACACAGTCACGCTACTGGCCTGTAGCATGCCTAAATGGTCAACGGAAGCGAGGCTGGGAGCACAGCCGGTGGCTGCCTTAGCCCTAGTTTGCTATATTTGCGACGCTGCGCGGCGCGACACCATAGGCGGAATAGATATCGATCGGGCGGCGCAAAAAATCGATATCTATAGTGATCGTGGCGGCGCAAGTATAAACTAGGTCTTAGAGATGTGAACAAATAAAGCAAAAAACTCACCCGCTTGCACCGGTGACGTAGCCTGCGGGTATTCCTGCTTGTCGTTCCGAGCCATCCGTCACCATATCAACATATTCGTCACCTCCTGAACAGGAAAATTCTGGTTATCATGGCTAACTCTGGAGGACGGCGAGAAATCTACCTGCATGGGAATCCGTCACAAGGGCAATCAGCGCTCCAGCGTTTTCGGCGTTAATGATCTTCTCCACAAATGAGCACTCTCTGGAAAACCACTCGGTAATGAGAAAGAGTGCGTGCGGGCGGTGGTGGCGCAGTCGGAAAAGGCGCCGGTTGTGCGTGCAGCCGAGTTCGAGACTCTTCGTTTGAAGTTGGTTGAGCCACGAGAGACTGGTAACTACTTTATTGGCAGACGTTTAGGGGAAAATCGCCTTCTTCGAGGGCCTAAATGAGTAAGAGCCTTTTGCGGAGTTGTACGACTAGACACACCAGCGAAATTCTACAGGAAAGCATCAGAACGCTGTTAGGAAACTAAAGGGGAAAACCACTAAATGAATACAACAGCCAAACCAAGCTGAAGAGAGATCCACAAACGTGGAATACGGAGAGCGACTACTAACTAGGCAGTTCTTTAGGCGGCCAAACCAACAATCGTGGATCTCTCTCAGTGTTGGTTTGGCTCCCTAAAAAAACCGCCCAGTTAGCGGTCGTTCACCGTATCCCACGTTTATGGATCTCTCTTCAGTTTGTTTTGGCTGTTGTATTCGTTTAGTGGCGTTTCCTAACAGCGTTCTGATGCCTTTCTGTAGAATTTCGTTGGTGTGTCTAGTCGTACGACTTCACAAAACGCTCTTACTCATTTAGGCCCTCGAAGAAGGTAATTTTGCCGAAACGTCGGCCAATAAAGAAGCTACCAATCCCACGTGACTCAAGCAACTACGAAACACACTCAGAAGCCGAGATTTAACGATACCTGGAGATTCTTCGTATGAATTTTCCGACCAGGCCAACAAAGCTTACCATCCATCCGGGGTAGGGAATTTGACCCCAGAGTCGTTTGGGAAGGGTAGAACACTGACTTCTCCATCGACTGGCCACCGCAAGCCATTGTATAAGCCGAATATGCATTCAGATGGCCTTCACTACATCCAGTAGAAGTAGAATGCGTGGCGCATCCCGAAAGAGACTGATATGCACCGTGCCTCACCCTTTATTGGGAACCAAACTCAGGAGCTTAGGTAAGAAATGGATGAAGAACGGCGTTACTCAGTCCCTGTTTTTGGATGCGCCATGCATTCTACTTGTACAGAATGTCGTCGAAGCGACTTGAATGCGTACTTGGCTTAAACTTGGCTTAAACAACGATTTGCGGTCACGAGCCAATGGAGAAGCCAGTGTCTTCTCCTTCCGAAGCAAGTCTGGAAGTAATCCACCGACCCCGAAGGGGTGGGAGGCTTGGCTGGCCTGGGCGGGGTATCTGGGATTAGGTGCACGCGACGACGCCCAATTTTCCCACCATGGTTAATAGCGTAGCCAAATCAGAAATGTGAAGACGACACAAACCCTCTCTCCAGTAGCACAACCTCGTTAGGACCGAGATTGTTCTTCAACGGCTGACAGCCATGAGCTGGATAGGCGTAGACGAGTGTCGCCTTCTGGAATAATGAGGAAGGAAACGGGAAAACTATGAACACATAATGGAATTTAACAGCACTTCAAGGGCATGATGAGGCAAATACATAATAAAACAGTAGCGACCACAAGAACATCGAATCAGATGAATCGCAGAGCGTTTTTAAAGGGAGCTGGGATCTATCCTAGTTCGGGGGGGGGGCACATAGCTAAAAAGTATGTAAAAAATAGGCTTGGGACTTACCGAACGACTCCTACAGAGCACGATAGAACCTAAAACAAAGAAAAAACGAACGGATTAATAAAAAAATAAAATCGCCGCGGTTTGACAACCGTATCGGCGGGCAAAGAGCGACGCAATGGAGTCGTGCCGCGTGCTGACCGCCGCCTGACATGTTATAACCAGGATCTAACATGGTGAGGAGGGCATATAACTTCACCCGCTTACAACCGCGGCGAAAACATTTATTTTTTCGTTTTTTTTTGCTCCTGAATTTTTCTGGTTTAGGTTCTATTGTGCTCTGTAGGAGTCGCTCGGTAAGTCCCAAATCAATTTTTTACATACGCTTTAGTTATGTGACCCCCCGGACAAGGATAGATCCGGGAGCTGAAAAATTAGCAGTTAGTGAACCGCTTGAATTTTGAGCGATGGGTGGACTCCTTCTGGTAAACTCTCAGAAATCACTGCTCAAAAACAAGAATTGCATTTTTAAGAGTGGAAAGCTATCCTGAATAGCCGACACCTAACGAGAAAGGTATGAATGGGAATCTTTTTGAGCATTCCGTTAAAAAATCCGAAAAGTTTGAAGAAAACAAACTCGTTTGCTGGTTTTAAGCGTCATTGGACTCTTCGCAGAAGCTCTAAGCCCTACGTTCCTTGCCTATGACCTCGATCAAAGCGTAGGGCTGGCACACAGTCACCGGCCGGTGCGACTGTTCGGCCGAAGAATGCATATCGATTTTCGCAGGAGATCGCTCCGCATTAATCGATAAATACATTTTGCACGAAAGACCCAGTCGCCCCAGCCGCTCCCAGGGGACTATAAAGATGCCATTACAGGACATGGTTTGTAAAGAAGAAATCAATAGAGAATGTCATACCTTGTAGGAGTATCTGGGGAATGGAACTCCAACACTGTGCGATGGCTGCATCTGGTAGGTGTAGGCGAGCTGTTTGGGCTGATCAATGTAGAAAAAGAGGACATCTTGCACTGGAATATGGTGCAGATAAGGTTCCGTGCAGTAAAGATATTCTGAGGACCAAATTTAGAATAACACCCTCTTCTAGAATGATGCAAACACTCTGCTTTTTCATGGATACGCATTGCAAGCATTGAAGGGCTGGCTTTTACCAATGGAGAGTTGGACAAGTACTTCACCGGCAGCGATTTAAAGAATCAGGATTGATGGAACACTGGATTGATCCTGGGGTACGTTAGAAGGCAAGAACCAAGGCCTTAGTTCAGGGACTAGTACTAGGTTGGTCAGAAAATCTTGTGAGTCCGATTTGGTGAAACTTCTAGAACTTTCTATTCTCTATCGGTAGCTATGGTCTACCATGCGCCAGGTGCAGATCATTCTCGAAACTTTTCCGTGATAGGCATTTACAGGGTGCGCAAAGATCACCCGCACAGGGTACGACGCAGTCCACAACTACTAGCAGAACTGGATTCCGAGCTCCATACTGGAATATGTTACACACTTAGGCCCCGTTTATACTTCCGACGCCGAGCGACGCGACGATACGTATTGAGGCCACATTGATCGAGCGACGCGATCAATCAATTTGGCCACTATACGTGCCATTGCATCGCTCAGCGTCGGAAGTATAAACGGGGCCTTATGATCATACATAGTTGTCTGTCACAAGTCTTGAGTCTTCGGTCCCGTTTATACTTCCGACGTTGAGTGACGCGACGGCATGTAAGGCCTTGTTTAGTGTGCGCGCGACGCGATGCCATGTGTAGTGACCGAATTGATAAATCGCGTCACTCGATCAATTTGGCCACCACGCATGCATTGCGTCGCGCGTCGCGTGCACACCAAACAAGGACTAAAGTGGCCAGATTGATCGATTGCGTCGCTTAATCAATATGGACACTATACGTGGCGTCGCGTCGCTCGACGTCGAAGTATAAACGGGACCTTATACCATACGCAAATGCGTTCCAAGTTTGAGCTCATGAATGCTTACAGAGTGGTAATGGCAAAGCGAAATCCGATCGGCCATCATCAGCCTGCACCTTTCTGGTCGCAGCGCTGTTTTCATCGCCAATGTTTTCAATGTTCCTCGACTAACGGTGTATGATGCTACAAAACGATACAGGGAGCTTCGTACTTTATCAGACAGGACCGGACGAGGTAGGAAATTGACTGTTATCACTCCGGAAACGAGAAAAAAGGTTCGCGAGATTCGTCGTAATCCTCGCCGATTGATGCGAAAAATGGCTCGAGAACTCAATATTTCTGCAAGCAGTGTTACAGCCATCGTCAGGAAGAAGCTTAGGATGTGTCCATATCGTATCCAACGTGCTAGCATGCTAGCTGAGAGAATGAAAGCTCAGCGCCTACGAAGATACAAGAACTTGCTGAAGCGGTTCGCGAATGCCACGCACCGTGCGATCGTTTTTTCTGATGAGAAAGCCTTCACCCTGGAACCCACGGTGAATCGTCAAGACGATCGCATTCTCTCAAGGAATGTTGGAGCTGCTATCCGCGACGGGAAACTTGTCGCTAGAACGGCACATCTGGCTTCAATTATGGTTTGGGGTGCGATTACTTTGAACGGCAAGTCCACATTAGTTTTTTCGAATCCGGCGTCAAAATTAACAAGGGCGAGTACCAGAAAACGATTCTGGAGGACCTGTAGAAGCCCTGGGCCGATGCACACTTCGGTAATGACAGATGGTGCTTCCAGCAGGACTATGCGCCTGCACACAAGGCGAGGACACCGTAGGAGTGGTGCAAACGTGAGCTCTCGGATTTTATTGCCCACGAAGACTCGGCCTTCGAATCCACTGGATTTGAATCCTCTCGATTTCTCTGTCTGGTCAGTTATTGAGAGCAAAGTTTGCTCTACTCGGCATGCAAGTTTGGCTTCTCTGAAAGCTTCCCTGACTGAAACATGGAACGAAATGAGCAAAGACTACCTCCGTGCTGCCACGAGTGATGCGTTCGTTACTCGTCAGAGGCCTTTTTTTTTGTGTTCGTAAAAAAGGCTGCCACTTCGAATGACTTTGAAATGCTTTTATTAGTAAGGGAATAAAGAAGTCATTTGTCAAGTTTCGTTGTCAAATCCGCATTTGTGTTGAAGTTACACTGTGATATCTTTGTGCGGGTAATTTTTGCGCACCATGTATAGGCGCATTGCCTTATTAACTTTAATCACGATGTCAGTTCCACAACAGCACCAGCCACGGTCTTCTATTAATGGCGTCGTGCCCTCGAGCCACAGGAACCTTTCGAAACAAAACGAGAGGACACCATGTCATCAACACTGTCAACCGCTGGCTCATTCGCTTCAGAGGAGGAGACACGACTTCGGAGACAGAACTCCGTCGGGATGCCCCACACAGTGGAAGACTCGTCGTTCAGAGGATCCGGGAGTTGGCACCCACAGTGTTGCGACGAGAGATTCGGGTGCGCCGGCGGAGTGGAGTTCTACCCACGCCCTTTAAGTAAAGGCGTGGCAAACATCTGCGTCTCCACTACCTCGTAAGGCAGCCACTGGACGGGCGCGTTACGTTAGGTGTCTTCCACTACTGTAGAAAGCGGAGCGACGCGTTCGACTACCGTAGGCTGACCCGCCTCGCTCGACACTCCTTGGCTGAGTTCTCCTCCAGTAACGTCATCTCATTCTCTAGCTCACTTCGAGAAGCAGCTTTTTGCTGCGTTGGTAGCAGGGCAAAAAACGACTGAAGTCTTCAATCACCGCCCTACGATGGAAAGTCTGCTCCGTTGCGCACAGTCTGCTCTGTTCATCCGCCATAACTCGTCCAAGGCGGGCTCAACGATACGCCACGCTAGGCCTGAGTTATACTCCCGCGGGAGGGCTGGAATCGCGCCGAGACTCCTCACCTGGCCAATCGCCGCGCCTCGCCACGCCCGCCTCCGCCTGCACCATTGGTCCGCGGACGTCCGCGGATGCTCCCGCGGGAGTATAACAGATGCCCTACCGTCATCGGGGGCGATAGCGGGCGGCGACTGAACGTTACCGTAACTCAGGGAGACACCTAACGTACGAACCCTCACTGGACTCTAGAGCACTCGCGTCTGAATTGTCACAGGTAGCAACGAATTTTCCGGAGCGGAATTGGGTGAGCTTTCGCACCGTATGCAGGCAATCGTCGCGGGACCGGTTGCCGGCTGTGACGCGGTTGCAGCTCACCAGGACCTCGTCGACCTGAGCTGTTCTGTGACTCGATCAAGGGTGAGCACATAAGTAGTAAGCGTTCCTTCCAGGTAGTAGCATCTGCTGGGAATGATGTGCGCGAGGTGAAAAGTGTTCAGCGGAGGTAAATGTAATGCAGTGCTTTCACACATTTAAGACCTATCTGGCGCTGTAACTCCAAGTGGACCTATGATTCTTAGGTTCCAGCAAGATAGGGAAAGATAGGGGTTCTGAGTACTGATTAAACGCAGGACGCACTTTTGCTCTTCCCGACTTTTGCTCCTTAAGTAGATCCATAATTTATGCTCCTCTAATGACCCTCATCCCTGGACCCAGCGTATAGAGCCTATAGTAAGGGCGCTCCATGGCTAATAAAAACCAGGTTTGAACCGCGCAGCTGTGGGCGTTGCGCACCGGACAACTCGGACGGTTTTTTCCGGTTGTAAGTGTATCGGCGAGACCAAATGTGCATTGAACACCCTACTATTGAAACTGAATGCGTGGGGAAATCTCGGCGACCTCAAGAAACACCGACAATTACGACGTTCTGTCATATGCTTACAACTGATGGATGAACGATAGTCTATTCTTGTGCCAGATTTATCAACCGCTTACAGCCCTATAATAGTGAAAATACGGCCAAAACCTGATGCTAAGGAAGGTTATATCAGGGGTTTGGCGGTACTTTTCACTGTTACCGAACGGTAAGCGGTTGATGAATCTTGCCCCTGGTTGCTTACACTGAAGGCTACTCTTAAGACAAACGATCTTATACCCTTCCTATTAAGGAATAAGCCGGGCATAAGTTGCTGAAGACCTGGAGAGTTGAAAAAGCAGCCCGCCGATCGATCATCGCATACCAGTCACCACCTTTTCAACGAAACCAAAAGACGCACTATGCGTTTCAACGGGCCAACAAGGAGCATCGTTTCTGCTTGTTCTCATGAATCTATGCCGATTATGGCGGTGAGATACAACAAACGGTTGAAATAAAGGAAGAAAAGTTGACTGGAAAAAGAAGCCTAAACATGTAACGCATACCTGCAAAGATGGGCGCGGCGAAGATCACAATGAGAAGAAGGCGCATTCCATTGAAAACGGATTCCAGCCAAAACAAAGTGAGGTGGAAGGTAATTTACTAAAGTAGAACTGCAGCGGGGTACGAATGGAGCGCAGAATTAGCAGCGGAGCGCGGAAACTCTAAAGAGCGGGTAATTAACGAAGAAACCGCTCGCAGCGATGCAAAGTAGCAAAGCAAAAAAAGTCGCAAAACAGCTGTCCACGAATGAGCTGAATCTGCCGACAGCCCTTCCACTCCTCCAGCCCTCTCCCCACACGCGCCGCAAAACCATTAGCAGCGAGTGGTTTCGATCCACCGACCTCTGGGTTATGGGCCCAGCACGCTTCCACTGCGCCACGCTGCTGATCGACGTCCGCTGTCCACGCCCAGATGACGAGCACCACGAGAATCTGCCGACTGCCCTTCCACTCCTCCAGCCCTCTCCCCACACGCGCCGCAAAACCATTAGCAGCGAGTGGTTTCGATCCACCGACCTCTGGGTTATGGGCCCAGCACGCTTCCACTGCGCCACGCTGCTGATCGACGTCCGCTGTCCACGCCCAGATGACGAGCACCACGAGAATCTGCCGACTGCCCTTCCACTCCTCCAGCCCTCTCCCCACACGCGCCGCAAAACCATTAGCAGCGAGTGGTCTCGATCCACCGACCTCTGGGTTATGGGCCCAGCACGCTTCCACTGCGCCACGCTGCTGATGGACGTCCGCTGTCCACGCCCAGATGACGAGCACCACGAGAATCTGCCGACTGCCCTTCGACTCCTCCAGCCCTCTCCCCACACGCGCCACAAAACCATTAGCAGCGAGTGGTTTCGATCCACCGACCTCTGGGTTATGGGCCCAGCACGCTTCCACTGCGCCACGCTGCTGATGGACGTCCGCTGTCCACGCCCAGATGACGAGCACCACGAGAATCTGCCGACTGCCCTTCCACTCCTCCAGCCCTCTCCCCACACGCGCCGCAAAACCATTAGCAGCGAGTGGTCTCGATCCACCGACCTCTGGGTTATGGGCCCAGCACGCTTCCACTGCGCCACGCTGCTGATGGACGTCCGCTGTCCACGCCCAGATGACGAGCACCACGAGAATCTGCCGACTGCCCTTCGACTCCTCCAGCCCTCTCCCCACACGCGCCACAAAACCATTAGCAGCGAGTGGTTTCGATCCACCGACCTCTGGGTTATGGGCCCAGCACGCTTCCACTGCGCCACGCTGCTGATCGACGTCCGCTGTCCACGCCCAGATGACGAGCACCACGAGAATCTGCCGACTGCCCTTCCACTCCTCCAGCCCTCTCCCCACACGCGCCGCAAAACCATTAGCAGCGAGTGGTTTCGATCCACCGACCTCTGGGTTATGGGCCCAGCACGCTTCCACTGCGCCACGCTGCTGATGGACGTCCGCTGTCCACGCCCAGATGACGAGCACCACGAGAATCTGCCGACTGCCCTTCCACTCCTCCAGCCCTCTCCCCACACGCGCCGCAAAACCATTAGCAGCGAGTGGTTTCGATCCACCGACCTCTGGGTTATGGGCCCAGCACGCTTCCACTGCGCCACGCTGCTGATGGACGTCCGCTGTCCACGCCCACATGACGAGCACCACGAGAATCTGCCGACTGCCCTTCCACTCCTCCAGCCCTCTCCCCACACGCGCCGCAAAACCATTAGCAGCGAGTGGTTTCGATCCACCGACCTCTGGGTTATGGGCCCAGCACGCTTCCACTGCGCCACGCTGCTGATGGACGTCCGCTGTCCACGCCCAGATGACGAGCACCACGAGAATCTGCCGACTGCCCTTCCACTCCTCCAGCCCTCTCCCCACACGCGCCGCAAAACCATTAGCAGCGAGTGGTTTCGATCCACCGACCTCTGGGTTATGGGCCCAGCACGCTTCCACTGCGCCACGCTGCTGATGGACGTCCGCTGTCCACGCCCAGATGACGATCACCACGAGAATCTGCCGACTGCCCTTCCACTCCTCCAGCCCTCTCCCCACACGCGCCGCAAAACCATTAGCAGCGAGTGGTTTCGATCCACCGACCTCTGGGTTATGGGCCCAGCACGCTTCCACTGCGCCACGCTGCTGATGGACGTCCGCTGTCCACGCCCAGATGACGATCACCACGAGAATCTGCCGACTGCCCTTCCACTCCTCCAGCCCTCTCCCCACACGCGCCGCAAAACCATTAGCAGCGAGTGGTCTCGATCCACCGACCTCTGGGTTATGGGCCCAGCACGCTTCCACTGCGCCACGCTGCTGATGGACGTCCGCTGTCCACGCCCAGATGACGAGCACCACGAGAATCTGCCGACTGCCCTTCGACTCCTCCAGCCCTCTCCCCACACGCGCCACAAAACCATTAGCAGCGAGTGGTTTCGATCCACCGACCTCTGGGTTATGGGCCCAGCACGCTTCCACTGCGCCACGCTGCTGATCGACGTCCGCTGTCCACGCCCAGATGACGAGCACCACGAGAATCTGCCGACTGCCCTTCCACTCCTCCAGCCCTCTCCCCACACGCGCCGCAAAACCATTAGCAGCGAGTGGTTTCGATCCACCGACCTCTGGGTTATGGGCCCAGCACGCTTCCACTGCGCCACGCTGCTGATGGACGTCCGCTGTCCACGCCCAGATGACGAGCACCACGAGAATCTGCCGACTGCCCTTCCACTCCTCCAGCCCTCTCCCCACACGCGCCGCAAAACCATTAGCAGCGAGTGGTTTCGATCCACCGACCTCTGGGTTATGGGCCCAGCACGCTTCCACTGCGCCACGCTGCTGATGGACGTCCGCTGTCCACGCCCACATGACGAGCACCACGAGAATCTGCCGACTGCCCTTCCACTCCTCCAGCCCTCTCCCCACACGCGCCGCAAAACCATTAGCAGCGAGTGGTTTCGATCCACCGACCTCTGGGTTATGGGCCCAGCACGCTTCCACTGCGTCACGCTGCTGATGGACGTCCGCTGTCCACGCCCAGATGACGAGCACCACGAGAATCTGCCGACTGCCCTTCCACTCCTCCAGCCCTCTCCCCACACGCGCCGCAAAACCATTAGCAGCGAGTGGTTTCGATCCACCGACCTCTGGGTTATGGGCCCAGCACGCTTCCACTGCGCCACGCTGCTGATGGACGTCCGCTGTCCACGCCCAGATGACGATCACCACGAGAATCTGCCGACTGCCCTTCCACTCCTCCAGCCCTCTCCCCACACGCGCCGCAAAACCATTAGCAGCGAGTGGTTTCGATCCACCGACCTCTGGGTTATGGGCCCAGCACGCTTCCACTGCGCCACGCTGCTGATGGACGTCCGCTGTCCACGCCCAGATGACGATCACCACGAGAATCTGCCGACTGCCCTTCCACTCCTCCAGCCCTCTCCCCACACGCGCCGCAAAACCATTAGCAGCGAGTGGTCTCGATCCACCGACCTCTGGGTTATGGGCCCAGCACGCTTCCACTGCGCCACGCTGCTGATGGACGTCCGCTGTCCACGCCCAGATGACGAGCACCACGAGAATCTGCCGACTGCCCTTCGACTCCTCCAGCCCTCTCCCCACACGCGCCACAAAACCATTAGCAGCGAGTGGTTTCGATCCACCGACCTCTGGGTTATGGGCCCAGCACGCTTCCACTGCGCCACGCTGCTGATGGACGTCCGCTGTCCACGCCCAGATGACGAGCACCACGAGAATCTGCCGACTGCCCTTCCACTCCTCCAGCCCTCTCCCACACGCGCCACAAAACCATTAGCAGCGAGTGGTTTCGATCCACCGACCTCTGGGTTATGGGCCCAGCACGCTTCCACTGCGCCACGCTGCTGATGGACGTCCGCTGTCCACGCACAGATGACGAGCACCACGAGAATCTGCCGACTGCCCTTCCACTCCTCCAGCCCTCTCCCCACACGCGCCACAAAACCATTAGCAGCGAGTGGTTTCGATCCACCGACCTCTGGGTTATGGGCCCAGCACGCTTCCACTGCGCCACGCTGCTGATGGACGTCCGCTGTCCACGCCCAGATGACGAGCACCACGAGAATCTGCCGACTGCCCTTCCACTCCTCCAGCCCTCTCCCACACGCGCCACAAAACCATTAGCAGCGAGTGGTTTCGATCCACCGACCTCTGGGTTATGGGCCCAGCACGCTTCCACTGCGCCACGCTGCTGATGGACGTCCGCTGTCCACGCACAGATGACGAGCACCACGAGAATCTGCCGACTGCCCTTCCACTCCTCCAGCCCTCTCCCCACACGCGCCACAAAACCATTAGCAGCGAGTGGTTTCGATCCACCGACCTCTGGGTTATGGGCCCAGCACGCTTCCACTGCGCCACGCTGCTGATCGACGTCCGCTGTCCACGCCCAGATGACGAGCACCACGAGAATCTGCCGACTGCCCTTCCACTCCTCCAGCCCTCTCCCCACACGCGCCGCAAAACCATTAGCAGCGAGTGGTTTCGATCCACCGACCTCTGGGTTATGGGCCCAGCACGCTTCCACTGCGCCACGCTGCTGATCGACGTCCGCTGTCCACGCCCAGATGACGAGCACCACGAGAATCTGCCGACTGCCCTTCCACTCCTCCAGCCCTCTCCCCACACGCGCCGCAAAACCATTAGCAGCGAGTGGTCTCGATCCACCGACCTCTGGGTTATGGGCCCAGCACGCTTCCACTGCGCCACGCTGCTGATGGACGTCCGCTGTCCACGCCCAGATGACGAGCACCACGAGAATCTGCCGACTGCCCTTCCACTCCTCCAGCCCTCTCCCCACACGCGCCGCAAAACCATTAGCAGCGAGTGGTCTCGATCCACCGACCTCTGGGTTATGGGCCCAGCACGCTTCCACTGCGCCACGCTGCTGATCGACGTCCGCTGTCCACGCCCAGATGACGAGCACCACGAGAATCTGCCGACTGCCCTTCCACTCCTCCAGCCCTCTCCCCACACGCGCCGCAAAACCATTAGCAGCGAGTGGTCTCGATCCACCGACCTCTGGGTTATGGGCCCAGCACGCTTCCACTGCGCCACGCTGCTGATCGACGTCCGCTGTCCACGCCCAGATGACGAGCACCACAAGAATCTGCCGACTGCCCTTCCACTCCTCCAGCCCTCTCCCCACACGCGCCGCAAAACCATTAGCAGCGAGTGGTCTCGATCCACCGACCTCTGGGTTATGGGCCCAGCACGCTTCCACTGCGCCACGCTGCTGATCGACGTCCGCTGTCCACGCCCAGATGACGAGCACCACGAGAATCTGCCGACTGCCCTTCCACTCCTCCAGCCCTCTCCCCACACGCGCCGCAAAACCATTAGCAGCGAGTGGTCTCGATCCACCGACCTCTGGGTTATGGGCCCAGCACGCTTCCACTGCGCCACGCTGCTGATCGACGTCCGCTGTCCACGCACAGATGACGAGCACCACGAGAATCTGCCGACTGCCCTTCCACTCCTCCAGCCCTCTCCCCACACGCGCCACAAAACCATTAGCAGCGAGTGGTTTCGATCCACCGACCTCTGGGTTATGGGCCCAGCACGCTTCCACTGCGCCACGCTGCTGATCGACGTCCGCTGTCCACGCCCAGATGACGAGCACCACGAGAATCTGCCGACTGCCCTTCCACTCCTCCAGCCCTCTCCCCACACGCGCCGCAAAACCATTAGCAGCGAGTGGTCTCGATCCACCGACCTCTGGGTTATGGGCCCAGCACGCTTCCACTGCGCCACGCTGCTGATGGACGTCCGCTGTCCACGCCCAGATGACGAGCACCACGAGAATCTGCCGACTGCCCTTCGACTCCTCCAGCCCTCTCCCCACACGCGCCACAAAACCATTAGCAGCGAGTGGTTTCGATCCACCGACCTCTGGGTTATGGGCCCAGCACGCTTCCACTGCGCCACGCTGCTGATGGACGTCCGCTGTCCACGCCCAGATGACGAGCACCACGAGAATCTGCCGACTGCCCTTCCACTCCTCCAGCCCTCTCCCACACGCGCCACAAAACCATTAGCAGCGAGTGGTTTCGATCCACCGACCTCTGGGTTATGGGCCCAGCACGCTTCCACTGCGCCACGCTGCTGATGGACGTCCGCTGTCCACGCCCAGATGACGAGCACCACGAGAATCTGCCGACTGCCCTTCCACTCCTCCAGCCCTCTCCCCACACGCGCCACAAAACCATTAGCAGCGAGTGGTTTCGATCCACCGACCTCTGGGTTATGGGCCCAGCACGCTTCCACTGCGCCACGCTGCTGATGGACGTCCGCTGTCCACGCCCAGATAACGAGCACCACGAGAATCTGCCGACTGCCCTTCCACTCCTCCAGCCCTCTCCCCACACGCGCCGCAAAACCATTAGCAGCGAGTGGTTTCGATCCACCGACCTCTGGGTTATGGGCCCAGCACGCTTCCACTGCGCCACGCTGCTGATGGACGTCCGCTGTCCACGCCCAGATGACGAGCACCACGAGAATCTGCCGACTGCCCTTCCACTCCTCCAGCCCTCTCCCACACGCGCCACAAAACCATTAGCAGCGAGTGGTTTCGATCCACCGACCTCTGGGTTATGGGCCCAGCACGCTTCCACTGCGCCACGCTGCTGATGGACGTCCGCTGTCCACGCCCAGATGACGAGCACCACGAGAATCTGCCGACTGCCCTTCGACTCCTCCAGCCCTCTCCCCACACGCGCCACAAAACCATTAGCAGCGAGTGGTTTCGATCCACCGACCTCTGGGTTATGGGCCCAGCACGCTTCCACTGCGCCACGCTGCTGATGGACGTCCGCTGTCCACGCCCAGATGACGAGCACCACGAGAATCTGCCGACTGCCCTTCCACTCCTCCAGCCCTCTCCCACACGCGCCACAAAACCATTAGCAGCGAGTGGTTTCGATCCACCGACCTCTGGGTTATGGGCCCAGCACGCTTCCACTGCGCCACGCTGCTGATGGACGTCCGCTGTCCACGCACAGATGACGAGCACCACGAGAATCTGCCGACTGCCCTTCCACTCCTCCAGCCCTCTCCCCACACGCGCCACAAAACCATTAGCAGCGAGTGGTTTCGATCCACCGACCTCTGGGTTATGGGCCCAGCACGCTTCCACTGCGCCACGCTGCTGATGGACGTCCGCTGTCCACGCCCAGATGACGAGCACCACGAGAATCTGCCGACTGCCCTTCCACTCCTCCAGCCCTCTCCCACACGCGCCACAAAACCATTAGCAGCGAGTGGTTTCGATCCACCGACCTCTGGGTTATGGGCCCAGCACGCTTCCACTGCGCCACGCTGCTGATGGACGTCCGCTGTCCACGCACAGATGACGAGCACCACGAGAATCTGCCGACTGCCCTTCCACTCCTCCAGCCCTCTCCCCACACGCGCCACAAAACCATTAGCAGCGAGTGGTTTCGATCCACCGACCTCTGGGTTATGGGCCCAGCACGCTTCCACTGCGCCACGCTGCTGATGGACGTCCGCTGTCCACGCCCAGATAACGAGCACCACGAGAATCTGCCGACTGCCCTTCCACTCCTCCAGCCCTCTCCCCACACGCGCCGCAAAACCATTAGCAGCGAGTGGTTTCGATCCACCGACCTCTGGGTTATGGGCCCAGCACGCTTCCACTGCGCCACGCTGCTGATGGACGTCCGCTGTCCACGCCCAGATGACGAGCACCACGAGAATCTGCCGACTGCCCTTCCACTCCTCCAGCCCTCTCCCACACGCGCCACAAAACCATTAGCAGCGAGTGGTTTCGATCCACCGACCTCTGGGTTATGGGCCCAGCACGCTTCCACTGCGCCACGCTGCTGATGGACGTCCGCTGTCCACGCCCAGATGACGAGCACCACGAGAATCTGCCGACTGCCCTTCCACTCCTCCAGCCCTCTCCCCACACGCGCCGCAAAACCATTAGCAGCGAGTGGTCTCGATCCACCGACCTCTGGGTTATGGGCCCAGCACGCTTCCACTGCGCCACGCTGCTGATCGACGTCCGCTGTCCACGCCCAGATGACGAGCACCACGAGAATCTGCCGACTGCCCTTCCACTCCTCCAGCCCTCTCCCCACACGCGCCGCAAAACCATTAGCAGCGAGTGGTCTCGATCCACCGACCTCTGGGTTATGGGCCCAGCACGCTTCCACTGCGCCACGCTGCTGATCGACGTCCGCTGTCCACGCCCAGATGACGAGCACCACGAGAATCTGCCGACTGCCCTTCCACTCCTCCAGCCCTCTCCCCACACGCGCCACAAAACCATTAGCAGCGAGTGGTTTCGATCCACCGACCTCTGGGTTATGGGCCCAGCACGCTTCCACTGCGCCACGCTGCTGGTGGACGTCCGCTGTCCACGCCCAGATGACGAGCACCACGAGAATCTGCCGACTGCCCTTCCACTCCTCCAGCCCTCTCCCCACACGCGCCGCAAAACCATTAGCAGCGAGTGGTTTCGATCCACCGACCTCTGGGTTATGGGCCCAGCACGCTTCCACTGCGCCACGCTGCTGATGGACGTCCGCTGTCCACGCCCAGATGACGAGCACCACGAGAATCTGCCGACTGCCCTTCCACTCCTCCAGCCCTCTCCCCACACGCGCCGCAAAACCATTAGCAGCGAGTGGTTTCGATCCACCGACCTCTGGGTTATGGGCCCAGCACGCTTCCACTGCGCCACGCTGCTGATCGACGTCCGCTGTCCACGCCCAGATGACGAGCACCACGAGAATCTGCCGACTGCCCTTCCACTCCTCCAGCCCTCTCCCCACACGCGCCACAAAACCATTAGCAGCGAGTGGTTTCGATCCACCGACCTCTGGGTTATGGGCCCAGCACGCTTCCACTGCGCCACGCTGCTGATCGACGTCCGCTGTCCACGCCCAGATGACGAGCACCACGAGAATCTGCCGACTGCCCTTCCACTCCTCCAGCCCTCTCCCCACACGCGCCGCAAAACCATTAGCAGCGAGTGGTTTCGATCCACCGACCTCTGGGTTATGGGCCCAGCACGCTTCCACAGCGCCACGCTGCTGATGGACGTCCGCTGTCCACGCCCACATGACGAGCACCACGAGAATCTGCCGACTGCCCTTCCACTCCTCCAGCCCTCTCCCCACACGCGCCACAAAACCATTAGCAGCGAGTGGTTTCGATCCACCGACCTCTGGGTTATGGGCCCAGCACGCTTCCACTGCGCCACGCTGCTGATGGACGTCCGCTGTCCACGCCCAGATGACGAGCACCACGAGAATCTGCCGACTGCCCTTCCACTCCTCCAGCCCTCTCCCCACACGCGCCGCAAAACCATTAGCAGCGAGTGGTTTCGATCCACCGACCTCTGGGTTATGGGCCCAGCACGCTTCCACAGCGCCACGCTGCTGATGGACGTCCGCTGTCCACGCCCACATGACGAGCACCACGAGAATCTGCCGACTGCCCTTCCACTCCTCCAGCCCTCTCCCCACACGCGCCACAAAACCATTAGCAGCGAGTGGTTTCGATCCACCGACCTCTGGGTTATGGGCCCAGCACGCTTCCACTGCGCCACGCTGCTGGTGGACGTCCGCTGTCCACGCCCAGATGACGAGCACCACGAGAATCTGCCGACTGCCCTTCCACTCCTCCAGCCCTCTCCCCACACGCGCCGCAAAACCATTAGCAGCGAGTGGTTTCGATCCACCGACCTCTGGGTTATGGGCCCAGCACGCTTCCACTGCGCCACGCTGCTGATGGACGTCCGCTGTCCACGCCCAGATGACGAGCACCACGAGAATCTGCCGACTGCCCTTCCACTCCTCCAGCCCTCTCCCCACACGCGCCGCAAAACCATTAGCAGCGAGTGGTTTCGATCCACCGACCTCTGGGTTATGGGCCCAGCACGCTTCCACTGCGCCACGCTGCTGATGGACGTCCGCTGTCCACGCCCAGATGACGAGCACCACGAGAATCTGCCGACTGCCCTTCCACTCCTCCAGCCCTCTCCCCACACGCGCCGCAAAACCATTAGCAGCGAGTGGTTTCGATCCACCGACCTCTGGGTTATGGGCCCAGCACGCTTCCACTGCGCCACGCTGCTGATCGACGTCCGCTGTCCACGCCCAGATGACGAGCACCACGAGAATCTGCCGACTGCCCTTCCACTCCTCCAGCCCTCTCCCCACACGCGCCACAAAACCATTAGCAGCGAGTGGTTTCGATCCACCGACCTCTGGGTTATGGGCCCAGCACGCTTCCACTGCGCCACGCTGCTGATCGACGTCCGCTGTCCACGCCCAGATGACGAGCACCACGAGAATCTGCCGACTGCCCTTCCACTCCTCCAGCCCTCTCCCCACACGCGCCGCAAAACCATTAGCAGCGAGTGGTTTCGATCCACCGACCTCTGGGTTATGGGCCCAGCACGCTTCCACAGCGCCACGCTGCTGATGGACGTCCGCTGTCCACGCCCACATGACGAGCACCACGAGAATCTGCCGACTGCCCTTCCACTCCTCCAGCCCTCTCCCCACACGCGCCACAAAACCATTAGCAGCGAGTGGTTTCGATCCACCGACCTCTGGGTTATGGGCCCAGCACGCTTCCACTGCGCCACGCTGCTGATGGACGTCCGCTGTCCACGCCCAGATGACGAGCACCACGAGAATCTGCCGACTGCCCTTCCACTCCTCCAGCCCTCTCCCCACACGCGCCGCAAAACCATTAGCAGCGAGTGGTTTCGATCCACCGACCTCTGGGTTATGGGCCCAGCACGCTTCCACTGCGCCACGCTGCTGATCGACGTCCGCTGTCCACGCCCAGATGACGAGCACCACGAGAATCTGCCGACTGCCCTTCCACTCCTCCAGCCCTCTCCCCACACGCGCCGCAAAACCATTAGCAGCGAGTGGTTTCGATCCACCGACCTCTGGGTTATGGGCCCAGCACGCTTCCACTGCGCCACGCTGCTGATCGACGTCCGCTGTCCACGCCCAGATGACGAGCACCACGAGAATCTGCCGACTGCCCTTCCACTCCTCCAGCCCTCTCCCCACACGCGCCGCAAAACCATTAGCAGCGAGTGGTTTCGATCCACCGACCTCTGGGTTATGGGCCCAGCACGCTTCCACTGCGCCACGCTGCTGATCGACGTCCGCTGTCCACGCCCAGATGACGAGCACCACGAGAATCTGCCGACTGCCCTTCCACTCCTCCAGCCCTCTCCCCACACGCGCCGCAAAACCATTAGCAGCGAGTGGTTTCGATCCACCGACCTCTGGGTTATGGGCCCAGCACGCTTCCACTGCGCCACGCTGCTGATCGACGTCCGCTGTCCACGCCCAGATGACGAGCACCACGAGAATCTGCCGACTGCCCTTCCACTCCTCCAGCCCTCTCCCCACACGCGCCGCAAAACCATTAGCAGCGAGTGGTTTCGATCCACCGACCTCTGGGTTATGGGCCCAGCACGCTTCCACTGCGCCACGCTGCTGATGGACGTCCGCTGTCCACGCCCAGATGACGAGCACCACGAGAATCTGCCGACTGCCCTTCCACTCCTCCAGCCCTCTCCCCACACGCGCCGCAAAACCATTAGCAGCGAGTGGTTTCGATCCACCGACCTCTGGGTTATGGGCCCAGCACGCTTCCACTGCGCCACGCTGCTGATGGACGTCCGCTGTCCACGCCCACATGACGAGCACCACGAGAATCTGCCGACTGCCCTTCCACTCCTCCAGCCCTCTCCCCACACGCGCCGCAAAACCATTAGCAGCGAGTGGTCTCGATCCACCGACCTCTGGGTTATGGGCCCAGCACGCTTCCACTGCGCCACGCTGCTGATCGACGTCCGCTGTCCACGCCCAGATGACGAGCACCACGAGAATCTGCCGACTGCCCTTCCACTCCTCCAGCCCTCTCCCACACGCGCCACAAAACCATTAGCAGCGAGTGGTTTCGATCCACCGACCTCTGGGTTATGGGCCCAGCACGCTTCCACTGCGCCACGCTGCTGATCGACGTCCGCTGTCCACGCACAGATGACGAGCACCACGAGAATCTGCCGACTGCCCTTCCACTCCTCCAGCCCTCTCCCCACACGCGCCACAAAACCATTAGCAGCGAGTGGTTTCGATCCACCGACCTCTGGGTTATGGGCCCAGCACGCTTCCACTGCGCCACGCTGCTGATGGACGTCCGCTGTCCACGCCCAGATGACGAGCACCACGAGAATCTGCCGACTGCCCTTCCACTCCTCCAGCCCTCTCCCCACACGCGCCGCAAAACCATTAGCAGCGAGTGGTTTCGATCCACCGACCTCTGGGTTATGGGCCCAGCACGCTTCCACTGCGCCACGCTGCTGATGGACGTCCGCTGTCCACGCCCACATGACGAGCACCACGAGAATCTGCCGACTGCCCTTCCACTCCTCCAGCCCTCTCCCCACACGCGCCGCAAAACCATTAGCAGCGAGTGGTTTCGATCCACCGACCTCTGGGTTATGGGCCCAGCACGCTTCCACTGCGCCACGCTGCTGATCGACGTCCGCTGTCCACGCCCAGATGACGAGCACCACGAGAATCTGCCGACTGCCCTTCCACTCCTCCAGCCCTCTCCCCACACGCGCCGCAAAACCATTAGCAGCGAGTGGTTTCGATCCACCGACCTCTGGGTTATGGGCCCAGCACGCTTCCACTGCGCCACGCTGCTGATGGACGTCCGCTGTCCACGCCCAGATGACGATCACCACGAGAATCTGCCGACTGCCCTTCCACTCCTCCAGCCCTCTCCCCACACGCGCCACAAAACCATTAGCAGTGAGTGGTTTCGATCCACCGACCTCTGGGTTATGGGCCCAGCACGCTTCCACTGCGCCACGCTGCTGATGGACGTCCGCTGTCCACGCCCAGATGACGAGCACCACGAGAATCTGCCGACTGCCCTTCCACTCCTCCAGCCCTCTCCCCACACGCGCCGCAAAACCATTAGCAGCGAGTGGTTTCGATCCACCGACCTCTGGGTTATGGGCCCAGCACGCTTCCACTGCGCCACGCTGCTGATGGACGTCCGCTGTCCACGCCCACATGACGAGCACCACGAGAATCTGCCGACTGCCCTTCCACTCCTCCAGCCCTCTCCCCACACGCGCCGCAAAACCATTAGCAGCGAGTGGTTTCGATCCACCGACCTCTGGGTTATGGGCCCAGCACGCTTCCACTGCGCCACGCTGCTGATGGACGTCCGCTGTCCACGCCCAGATGACGATCACCACGAGAATCTGCCGACTGCCCTTCCACTCCTCCAGCCCTCTCCCCACACGCGCCGCAAAACCATTAGCAGCGAGTGGTCTCGATCCACCGACCTCTGGGTTATGGGCCCAGCACGCTTCCACTGCGCCACGCTGCTGATGGACGTCCGCTGTCCACGCCCAGATGACGAGCACCACGAGAATCTGCCGACTGCCCTTCGACTCCTCCAGCCCTCTCCCCACACGCGCCACAAAACCATTAGCAGTGAGTGGTTTCGATCCACCGACCTCTGGGTTATGGGCCCAGCACGCTTCCACTGCGCCACGCTGCTGATGGACGTCCGCTGTCCACGCCCAGATGACGAGCACCACGAGAATCTGCCGACTGCCCTTCCACTCCTCCAGCCCTCTCCCACACGCGCCACAAAACCATTAGCAGCGAGTGGTTTCGATCCACCGACCTCTGGGTTATGGGCCCAGCACGCTTCCACTGCGCCACGCTGCTGATGGACGTCCGCTGTCCACGCCCAGATGACGAGCACCACGAGAATCTGCCGACTGCCCTTCCACTCCTCCAGCCCTCTCCCACACGCGCCACAAAACCATTAGCAGCGAGTGGTTTCGATCCACCGACCTCTGGGTTATGGGCCCAGCACGCTTCCACTGCGCCACGCTGCTGATCGACGTCCGCTGTCCACGCCCAGATGACGAGCACCACGAGAATCTGCCGACTGCCCTTCCACTCCTCCAGCCCTCTCCCCACACGCGCCGCAAAACCATTAGCAGCGAGTGGTTTCGATCCACCGACCTCTGGGTTATGGGCCCAGCACGCTTCCACTGCGCCACGCTGCTGATGGACGTCCGCTGTCCACGCCCAGATGACGATCACCACGAGAATCTGCCGACTGCCCTTCCACTCCTCCAGCCCTCTCCCCACACGCGCCACAAAACCATTAGCAGTGAGTGGTTTCGATCCACCGACCTCTGGGTTATGGGCCCAGCACGCTTCCACTGCGCCACGCTGCTGATGGACGTCCGCTGTCCACGCCCAGATGACGAGCACCACGAGAATCTGCCGACTGCCCTTCCACTCCTCCAGCCCTCTCCCCACACGCGCCGCAAAACCATTAGCAGCGAGTGGTTTCGATCCACCGACCTCTGGGTTATGGGCCCAGCACGCTTCCACTGCGCCACGCTGCTGATGGACGTCCGCTGTCCACGCCCACATGACGAGCACCACGAGAATCTGCCGACTGCCCTTCCACTCCTCCAGCCCTCTCCCCACACGCGCCGCAAAACCATTAGCAGCGAGTGGTTTCGATCCACCGACCTCTGGGTTATGGGCCCAGCACGCTTCCACTGCGCCACGCTGCTGATGGACGTCCGCTGTCCACGCCCAGATGACGATCACCACGAGAATCTGCCGACTGCCCTTCCACTCCTCCAGCCCTCTCCCCACACGCGCCGCAAAACCATTAGCAGCGAGTGGTCTCGATCCACCGACCTCTGGGTTATGGGCCCAGCACGCTTCCACTGCGCCACGCTGCTGATGGACGTCCGCTGTCCACGCCCAGATGACGAGCACCACGAGAATCTGCCGACTGCCCTTCGACTCCTCCAGCCCTCTCCCCACACGCGCCACAAAACCATTAGCAGTGAGTGGTTTCGATCCACCGACCTCTGGGTTATGGGCCCAGCACGCTTCCACTGCGCCACGCTGCTGATGGACGTCCGCTGTCCACGCCCAGATGACGAGCACCACGAGAATCTGCCGACTGCCCTTCCACTCCTCCAGCCCTCTCCCACACGCGCCACAAAACCATTAGCAGCGAGTGGTTTCGATCCACCGACCTCTGGGTTATGGGCCCAGCACGCTTCCACTGCGCCACGCTGCTGATGGACGTCCGCTGTCCACGCACAGATGACGAGCACCACGAGAATCTGCCGACTGCCCTTCCACTCCTCCAGCCCTCTCCCACACGCGCCACAAAACCATTAGCAGCGAGTGGTTTCGATCCACCGACCTCTGGGTTATGGGCCCAGCACGCTTCCACTGCGCCACGCTGCTGATGGACGTCCGCTGTCCACGCCCAGATGACGAGCACTACGAGAATCTGCCGACTGCCCTTCCACTCCTCCAGCCCTCTCCCCACACGCGCCGCAAAACCATTAGCAGCGAGTGGTTTCGATCCACCGACCTCTGGGTTATGGGCCCAGCACGCTTCCACTGCGCCACGCTGCTGATGGACGTCCGCTGTCCACGCCCAGATGACGAGCACCACGAGAATCTGCCGACTGCCCTTCCACTCCTCCAGCCCTCTCCCCACACGCGCCGCAAAACCATTAGCAGCGAGTGGTTTCGATCCACCGACCTCTGGGTTATGGGCCCAGCACGCTTCCACAGCGCCACGCTGCTGATGGACGTCCGCTGTCCACGCCCAGATGACGAGCACCACGAGAATCTGCCGACTGCCCTTCCACTCCTCCAGCCCTCTCCCCACACGCGCCGCAAAACCATTAGCAGCGAGTGGTTTCGATCCACCGACCTCTGGGTTATGGGCCCAGCACGCTTCCACTGCGCCACGCTGCTGATGGACGTCCGCTGTCCACGCCCACATGACGAGCACCACGAGAATCTGCCGACTGCCCTTCCACTCCTCCAGCCCTCTCCCCACACGCGCCGCAAAACCATTAGCAGCGAGTGGTTTCGATCCACCGACCTCTGGGTTATGGGCCCAGCACGCTTCCACTGCGCCACGCTGCTGATGGACGTCCGCTGTCCACGCCCAGATAACGAGCACCACGAGAATCTGCCGACTGCCCTTCCACTCCTCCAGCCCTCTCCCCACACGCGCCGCAAAACCATTAGCAGCGAGTGGTTTCGATCCACCGACCTCTGGGTTATGGGCCCAGCACGCTTCCACTGCGCCACGCTGCTGATGGACGTCCGCTGTCCACGCCCAGATGACGAGCACCACGAGAATCTGCCGACTGCCCTTCCACTCCTCCAGCCCTCTCCCACACGCGCCACAAAACCATTAGCAGCGAGTGGTTTCGATCCACCGACCTCTGGGTTATGGGCCCAGCACGCTTCCACTGCGCCACGCTGCTGATGGACGTCCGCTGTCCACGCACAGATGACGAGCACCACGAGAATCTGCCGACTGCCCTTCCACTCCTCCAGCCCTCTCCCACACGCGCCACAAAACCATTAGCAGCGAGTGGTTTCGATCCACCGACCTCTGGGTTATGGGCCCAGCACGCTTCCACTGCGCCACGCTGCTGATGGACGTCCGCTGTCCACGCCCAGATGACGAGCACTACGAGAATCTGCCGACTGCCCTTCCACTCCTCCAGCCCTCTCCCCACACGCGCCGCAAAACCATTAGCAGCGAGTGGTTTCGATCCACCGACCTCTGGGTTATGGGCCCAGCACGCTTCCACTGCGCCACGCTGCTGATGGACGTCCGCTGTCCACGCCCAGATGACGAGCACCACGAGAATCTGCCGACTGCCCTTCCACTCCTCCAGCCCTCTCCCCACACGCGCCGCAAAACCATTAGCAGCGAGTGGTTTCGATCCACCGACCTCTGGGTTATGGGCCCAGCACGCTTCCACAGCGCCACGCTGCTGATGGACGTCCGCTGTCCACGCCCAGATGACGAGCACCACGAGAATCTGCCGACTGCCCTTCCACTCCTCCAGCCCTCTCCCCACACGCGCCGCAAAACCATTAGCAGCGAGTGGTTTCGATCCACCGACCTCTGGGTTATGGGCCCAGCACGCTTCCACTGCGCCACGCTGCTGATGGACGTCCGCTGTCCACGCCCAGATGACGAGCACCACGAGAATCTGCCGACTGCCCTTCCACTCCTCCAGCCCTCTCCCCACACGCGCCGCAAAACCATTAGCAGCGAGTGGTTTCGATCCACCGACCTCTGGGTTATGGGCCCAGCACGCTTCCACTGCGCCACGCTGCTGATGGACGTCCGCTGTCCACGCCCAGATAACGAGCACCACGAGAATCTGCCGACTGCCCTTCCACTCCTCCAGCCCTCTCCCCACACGCGCCGCAAAACCATTAGCAGCGAGTGGTTTCGATCCACCGACCTCTGGGTTATGGGCCCAGCACGCTTCCACTGCGCCACGCTGCTGATGGACGTCCGCTGTCCACGCCCAGATGACGAGCACCACGAGAATCTGCCGACTGCCCTTCCACTCCTCCAGCCCTCTCCCCACACGCGCCGCAAAACCATTAGCAGCGAGTGGTTTCGATCCACCGACCTCTGGGTTATGGGCCCAGCACGCTTCCACAGCGCCACGCTGCTGATGGACGTCCGCTGTCCACGCCCAGATGACGAGCACCACGAGAATCTGCCGACTGCCCTTCCACTCCTCCAGCCCTCTCCCCACACGCGCCGCAAAACCATTAGCAGCGAGTGGTTTCGATCCACCGACCTCTGGGTTATGGGCCCAGCACGCTTCCACTGCGCCACGCTGCTGATGGACGTCCGCTGTCCACGCCCAGATAACGAGCACCACGAGAATCTGCCGACTGCCCTTCCACTCCTCCAGCCCTCTCCCCACACGCGCCGCAAAACCATTAGCAGCGAGTGGTTTCGATCCACCGACCTCTGGGTTATGGGCCCAGCACGCTTCCACTGCGCCACGCTGCTGATGGACGTCCGCTGTCCACGCCCAGATGACGAGCACCACGAGAATCTGCCGACTGCCCTTCCACTCCTCCAGCCCTCTCCCACACGCGCCACAAAACCATTAGCAGCGAGTGGTTTCGATCCACCGACCTCTGGGTTATGGGCCCAGCACGCTTCCACTGCGCCACGCTGCTGATGGACGTCCGCTGTCCACGCACAGATGACGAGCACCACGAGAATCTGCCGACTGCCCTTCCACTCCTCCAGCCCTCTCCCACACGCGCCACAAAACCATTAGCAGCGAGTGGTTTCGATCCACCGACCTCTGGGTTATGGGCCCAGCACGCTTCCACTGCGCCACGCTGCTGATGGACGTCCGCTGTCCACGCCCAGATGACGAGCACTACGAGAATCTGCCGACTGCCCTTCCACTCCTCCAGCCCTCTCCCCACACGCGCCGCAAAACCATTAGCAGCGAGTGGTTTCGATCCACCGACCTCTGGGTTATGGGCCCAGCACGCTTCCACTGCGCCACGCTGCTGATGGACGTCCGCTGTCCACGCCCAGATGACGAGCACCACGAGAATCTGCCGACTGCCCTTCCACTCCTCCAGCCCTCTCCCCACACGCGCCGCAAAACCATTAGCAGCGAGTGGTTTCGATCCACCGACCTCTGGGTTATGGGCCCAGCACGCTTCCACAGCGCCACGCTGCTGATGGACGTCCGCTGTCCACGCCCAGATGACGAGCACCACGAGAATCTGCCGACTGCCCTTCCACTCCTCCAGCCCTCTCCCCACACGCGCCGCAAAACCATTAGCAGCGAGTGGTTTCGATCCACCGACCTCTGGGTTATGGGCCCAGCACGCTTCCACTGCGCCACGCTGCTGATGGACGTCCGCTGTCCACGCCCAGATGACGAGCACCACGAGAATCTGCCGACTGCCCTTCCACTCCTCCAGCCCTCTCCCCACACGCGCCGCAAAACCATTAGCAGCGAGTGGTTTCGATCCACCGACCTCTGGGTTATGGGCCCAGCACGCTTCCACAGCGCCACGCTGCTGATGGACGTCCGCTGTCCACGCCCAGATAACGAGCACCACGAGAATCTGCCGACTGCCCTTCCACTCCTCCAGCCCTCTCCCCACACGCGCCGCAAAACCATTAGCAGCGAGTGGTTTCGATCCACCGACCTCTGGGTTATGGGCCCAGCACGCTTCCACTGCGCCACGCTGCTGATGGACGTCCGCTGTCCACGCCCAGATGACGAGCACCACGAGAATCTGCCGACTGCCCTTCCACTCCTCCAGCCCTCTCCCCACACGCGCCGCAAAACCATTAGCAGCGAGTGGTTTCGATCCACCGACCTCTGGGTTATGGGCCCAGCACGCTTCCACTGCGCCACGCTCCTGATGGACGTCCGCTGTCCACGCCCAGATAACGAGCACCACGAGAATCTGCCGACTGCCCTTCCACTCCTCCAGCCCTCTCCCCACACGCGCCGCAAAACCATTAGCAGCGAGTGGTTTCGATCCACCGACCTCTGGGTTATGGGCCCAGCACGCTTCCACTGCGCCACGCTGCTGATCGACGTCCGCTGTCCACGCCCAGATGACGAGCACCACGAGAATCTGCCGACTGCCCTTCCACTCCTCCAGCCCTCTCCCACACGCGCCACAAAACCATTAGCAGCGAGTGGTTTCGATCCACCGACCTCTGGGTTATGGGCCCAGCACGCTTCCACTGCGCCACGCTGCTGATGGACGTCCGCTGTCCACGCCCAGATGACGAGCACCACGAGAATCTGCCGACTGCCCTTCCACTCCTCCAGCCCTCTCCCCACACGCGCCGCAAAACCATTAGCAGCGAGTGGTTTCGATCCACCGACCTCTGGGTTATGGGCCCAGCACGCTTCCACAGCGCCACGCTGCTGATGGACGTCCGCTGTCCACGCCCACATGACGAGCACCACGAGAATCTGCCGACTGCCCTTCCACTCCTCCAGCCCTCTCCCCACACGCGCCACAAAACCATTAGCAGCGAGTGGTTTCGATCCACCGACCTCTGGGTTATGGGCCCAGCACGCTTCCACTGCGCCACGCTGCTGGTGGACGTCCGCTGTCCACGCCCAGATGACGAGCACCACGAGAATCTGCCGACTGCCCTTCCACTCCTCCAGCCCTCTCCCCACACGCGCCGCAAAACCATTAGCAGCGAGTGGTTTCGATCCACCGACCTCTGGGTTATGGGCCCAGCACGCTTCCACTGCGCCACGCTGCTGATGGACGTCCGCTGTCCACGCCCAGATGACGAGCACCACGAGAATCTGCCGACTGCCCTTCCACTCCTCCAGCCCTCTCCCCACACGCGCCGCAAAACCATTAGCAGCGAGTGGTTTCGATCCACCGACCTCTGGGTTATGGGCCCAGCACGCTTCCACTGCGCCACGCTGCTGATGGACGTCCGCTGTCCACGCCCAGATGACGAGCACCACGAGAATCTGCCGACTGCCCTTCCACTCCTCCAGCCCTCTCCCCACACGCGCCGCAAAACCATTAGCAGCGAGTGGTTTCGATCCACCGACCTCTGGGTTATGGGCCCAGCACGCTTCCACTGCGCCACGCTGCTGATCGACGTCCGCTGTCCACGCCCAGATGACGAGCACCACGAGAATCTGCCGACTGCCCTTCCACTCCTCCAGCCCTCTCCCCACACGCGCCACAAAACCATTAGCAGCGAGTGGTTTCGATCCACCGACCTCTGGGTTATGGGCCCAGCACGCTTCCACTGCGCCACGCTGCTGATCGACGTCCGCTGTCCACGCCCAGATGACGAGCACCACGAGAATCTGCCGACTGCCCTTCCACTCCTCCAGCCCTCTCCCCACACGCGCCGCAAAACCATTAGCAGCGAGTGGTTTCGATCCACCGACCTCTGGGTTATGGGCCCAGCACGCTTCCACAGCGCCACGCTGCTGATGGACGTCCGCTGTCCACGCCCACATGACGAGCACCACGAGAATCTGCCGACTGCCCTTCCACTCCTCCAGCCCTCTCCCCACACGCGCCACAAAACCATTAGCAGCGAGTGGTTTCGATCCACCGACCTCTGGGTTATGGGCCCAGCACGCTTCCACTGCGCCACGCTGCTGATGGACGTCCGCTGTCCACGCCCAGATGACGAGCACCACGAGAATCTGCCGACTGCCCTTCCACTCCTCCAGCCCTCTCCCCACACGCGCCGCAAAACCATTAGCAGCGAGTGGTTTCGATCCACCGACCTCTGGGTTATGGGCCCAGCACGCTTCCACTGCGCCACGCTGCTGATCGACGTCCGCTGTCCACGCCCAGATGACGAGCACCACGAGAATCTGCCGACTGCCCTTCCACTCCTCCAGCCCTCTCCCCACACGCGCCGCAAAACCATTAGCAGCGAGTGGTTTCGATCCACCGACCTCTGGGTTATGGGCCCAGCACGCTTCCACTGCGCCACGCTGCTGATCGACGTCCGCTGTCCACGCCCAGATGACGAGCACCACGAGAATCTGCCGACTGCCCTTCCACTCCTCCAGCCCTCTCCCCACACGCGCCGCAAAACCATTAGCAGCGAGTGGTTTCGATCCACCGACCTCTGGGTTATGGGCCCAGCACGCTTCCACTGCGCCACGCTGCTGATCGACGTCCGCTGTCCACGCCCAGATGACGAGCACCACGAGAATCTGCCGACTGCCCTTCCACTCCTCCAGCCCTCTCCCCACACGCGCCGCAAAACCATTAGCAGCGAGTGGTTTCGATCCACCGACCTCTGGGTTATGGGCCCAGCACGCTTCCACTGCGCCACGCTGCTGATGGACGTCCGCTGTCCACGCCCACATGACGAGCACCACGAGAATCTGCCGACTGCCCTTCCACTCCTCCAGCCCTCTCCCCACACGCGCCGCAAAACCATTAGCAGCGAGTGGTCTCGATCCACCGACCTCTGGGTTATGGGCCCAGCACGCTTCCACTGCGCCACGCTGCTGATCGACGTCCGCTGTCCACGCCCAGATGACGAGCACCACGAGAATCTGCCGACTGCCCTTCCACTCCTCCAGCCCTCTCCCACACGCGCCACAAAACCATTAGCAGCGAGTGGTTTCGATCCACCGACCTCTGGGTTATGGGCCCAGCACGCTTCCACTGCGCCACGCTGCTGATGGACGTCCGCTGTCCACGCCCAGATGACGAGCACCACGAGAATCTGCCGACTGCCCTTCCACTCCTCCAGCCCTCTCCCCACACGCGCCGCAAAACCATTAGCAGCGAGTGGTTTCGATCCACCGACCTCTGGGTTATGGGCCCAGCACGCTTCCACTGCGCCACGCTGCTGATCGACGTCCGCTGTCCACGCCCAGATGACGAGCACCACGAGAATCTGCCGACTGCCCTTCCACTCCTCCAGCCCTCTCCCACACGCGCCGCAAAACCATTAGCAGCGAGTGGTTTCGATCCACCGACCTCTGGGTTATGGGCCCAGCACGCTTCCACTGCGCCACGCTGCTGATCGACGTCCGCTGTCCACGCCCAGATGACGAGCACCACGAGAATCTGCCGACTGCCCTTCCACTCCTCCAGCCCTCTCCCACACGCGCCGCAAAACCATTAGCAGCGAGTGGTTTCGATCCACCGACCTCTGGGTTATGGGCCCAGCACGCTTCCACTGCGCCACGCTGCTGATCGACGTCCGCTGTCCACGCCCAGATGACGAGCACCACGAGAATCTGCCGACTGCCCTTCCACTCCTCCAGCCCTCTCCCCACACGCGCCGCAAAACCATTAGCAGCGAGTGGTTTCGATCCACCGACCTCTGGGTTATGGGCCCAGCACGCTTCCACTGCGCCACGCTGCTGATGGACGTCCGCTGTCCACGCCCAGATGACGAGCACCACGAGAATCTGCCGACTGCCCTTCCACTCCTCCAGCCCTCTCCCCACACGCGCCGCAAAACCATTAGCAGCGAGTGGTTTCGATCCACCGACCTCTGGGTTATGGGCCCAGCACGCTTCCACTGCGCCACGCTGCTGATGGACGTCCGCTGTCCACGCCCACATGACGAGCACCACGAGAATCTGCCGACTGCCCTTCCACTCCTCCAGCCCTCTCCCCACACGCGCCGCAAAACCATTAGCAGCGAGTGGTCTCGATCCACCGACCTCTGGGTTATGGGCCCAGCACGCTTCCACTGCGCCACGCTGCTGATCGACGTCCGCTGTCCACGCCCAGATGACGAGCACCACGAGAATCTGCCGACTGCCCTTCCACTCCTCCAGCCCTCTCCCACACGCGCCACAAAACCATTAGCAGCGAGTGGTTTCGATCCACCGACCTCTGGGTTATGGGCCCAGCACGCTTCCACTGCGCCACGCTGCTGATCGACGTCCGCTGTCCACGCACAGATGACGAGCACCACGAGAATCTGCCGACTGCCCTTCCACTCCTCCAGCCCTCTCCCCACACGCGCCACAAAACCATTAGCAGCGAGTGGTTTCGATCCACCGACCTCTGGGTTATGGGCCCAGCACGCTTCCACTGCGCCACGCTGCTGATCGACGTCCGCTGTCCACGCCCAGATGACGAGCACCACGAGAATCTGCCGACTGCCCTTCCACTCCTCCAGCCCTCTCCCCACACGCGCCGCAAAACCATTAGCAGCGAGTGGTTTCGATCCACCGACCTCTGGGTTATGGGCCCAGCACGCTTCCACAGCGCCACGCTGCTGATGGACGTCCGCTGTCCACGCCCACATGACGAGCACCACGAGAATCTGCCGACTGCCCTTCCACTCCTCCAGCCCTCTCCCCACACGCGCCACAAAACCATTAGCAGCGAGTGGTTTCGATCCACCGACCTCTGGGTTATGGGCCCAGCACGCTTCCACTGCGCCACGCTGCTGATGGACGTCCGCTGTCCACGCCCAGATGACGAGCACCACGAGAATCTGCCGACTGCCCTTCCACTCCTCCAGCCCTCTCCCCACACGCGCCGCAAAACCATTAGCAGCGAGTGGTTTCGATCCACCGACCTCTGGGTTATGGGCCCAGCACGCTTCCACTGCGCCACGCTGCTGATGGACGTCCGCTGTCCACGCCCACATGACGAGCACCACGAGAATCTGCCGACTGCCCTTCCACTCCTCCAGCCCTCTCCCCACACGCGCCGCAAAACCATTAGCAGCGAGTGGTTTCGATCCACCGACCTCTGGGTTATGGGCCCAGCACGCTTCCACTGCGCCACGCTGCTGATCGACGTCCGCTGTCCACGCCCAGATGACGAGCACCACGAGAATCTGCCGACTGCCCTTCCACTCCTCCAGCCCTCTCCCACACGCGCCACAAAACCATTAGCAGCGAGTGGTTTCGATCCACCGACCTCTGGGTTATGGGCCCAGCACGCTTCCACTGCGCCACGCTGCTGATGGACGTCCGCTGTCCACGCCCAGATGACGATCACCACGAGAATCTGCCGACTGCCCTTCCACTCCTCCAGCCCTCTCCCCACACGCGCCGCAAAACCATTAGCAGCGAGTGGTTTCGATCCACCGACCTCTGGGTTATGGGCCCAGCACGCTTCCACTGCGCCACGCTGCTGATGGACGTCCGCTGTCCACGCCCAGATGACGATCACCACGAGAATCTGCCGACTGCCCTTCCACTCCTCCAGCCCTCTCCCCACACGCGCCGCAAAACCATTAGCAGCGAGTGGTCTCGATCCACCGACCTCTGGGTTATGGGCCCAGCACGCTTCCACTGCGCCACGCTGCTGATGGACGTCCGCTGTCCACGCCCAGATGACGAGCACCACGAGAATCTGCCGACTGCCCTTCGACTCCTCCAGCCCTCTCCCCACACGCGCCACAAAACCATTAGCAGTGAGTGGTTTCGATCCACCGACCTCTGGGTTATGGGCCCAGCACGCTTCCACTGCGCCACGCTGCTGATGGACGTCCGCTGTCCACGCCCAGATGACGAGCACCACGAGAATCTGCCGACTGCCCTTCCACTCCTCCAGCCCTCTCCCACACGCGCCACAAAACCATTAGCAGCGAGTGGTTTCGATCCACCGACCTCTGGGTTATGGGCCCAGCACGCTTCCACTGCGCCACGCTGCTGATGGACGTCCGCTGTCCACGCACAGATGACGAGCACCACGAGAATCTGCCGACTGCCCTTCCACTCCTCCAGCCCTCTCCCACACGCGCCACAAAACCATTAGCAGCGAGTGGTTTCGATCCACCGACCTCTGGGTTATGGGCCCAGCACGCTTCCACTGCGCCACGCTGCTGATGGACGTCCGCTGTCCACGCCCAGATGACGAGCACTACGAGAATCTGCCGACTGCCCTTCCACTCCTCCAGCCCTCTCCCCACACGCGCCGCAAAACCATTAGCAGCGAGTGGTTTCGATCCACCGACCTCTGGGTTATGGGCCCAGCACGCTTCCACTGCGCCACGCTGCTGATGGACGTCCGCTGTCCACGCCCAGATGACGAGCACCACGAGAATCTGCCGACTGCCCTTCCACTCCTCCAGCCCTCTCCCCACACGCGCCGCAAAACCATTAGCAGCGAGTGGTTTCGATCCACCGACCTCTGGGTTATGGGCCCAGCACGCTTCCACAGCGCCACGCTGCTGATGGACGTCCGCTGTCCACGCCCAGATGACGAGCACCACGAGAATCTGCCGACTGCCCTTCCACTCCTCCAGCCCTCTCCCCACACGCGCCGCAAAACCATTAGCAGCGAGTGGTTTCGATCCACCGACCTCTGGGTTATGGGCCCAGCACGCTTCCACTGCGCCACGCTGCTGATGGACGTCCGCTGTCCACGCCCAGATGACGAGCACCACGAGAATCTGCCGACTGCCCTTCCACTCCTCCAGCCCTCTCCCACACGCGCCACAAAACCATTAGCAGCGAGTGGTTTCGATCCACCGACCTCTGGGTTATGGGCCCAGCACGCTTCCACTGCGCCACGCTGCTGATGGACGTCCGCTGTCCACGCACAGATGACGAGCACCACGAGAATCTGCCGACTGCCCTTCCACTCCTCCAGCCCTCTCCCACACGCGCCACAAAACCATTAGCAGCGAGTGGTTTCGATCCACCGACCTCTGGGTTATGGGCCCAGCACGCTTCCACTGCGCCACGCTGCTGATAGACGTCCGCTGTCCACGCCCAGATGACGAGCACTACGAGAATCTGCCGACTGCCCTTCCACTCCTCCAGCCCTCTCCCCACACGCGCCGCAAAACCATTAGCAGCGAGTGGTTTCGATCCACCGACCTCTGGGTTATGGGCCCAGCACGCTTCCACTGCGCCACGCTGCTGATGGACGTCCGCTGTCCACGCCCAGATAACGAGCACCACGAGAATCTGCCGACTGCCCTTCCACTCCTCCAGCCCTCTCCCCACACGCGCCGCAAAACCATTAGCAGCGAGTGGTTTCGATCCACCGACCTCTGGGTTATGGGCCCAGCACGCTTCCACTGCGCCACGCTGCTGATGGACGTCCGCTGTCCACGCCCAGATGACGAGCACCACGAGAATCTGCCGACTGCCCTTCCACTCCTCCAGCCCTCTCCCCACACGCGCCGCAAAACCATTAGCAGCGAGTGGTTTCGATCCACCGACCTCTGGGTTATGGGCCCAGCACGCTTCCACAGCGCCACGCTGCTGATGGACGTCCGCTGTCCACGCCCAGATGACGAGCACCACGAGAATCTGCCGACTGCCCTTCCACTCCTCCAGCCCTCTCCCCACACGCGCCGCAAAACCATTAGCAGCGAGTGGTTTCGATCCACCGACCTCTGGGTTATGGGCCCAGCACGCTTCCACTGCGCCACGCTGCTGATGGACGTCCGCTGTCCACGCCCAGATGACGAGCACCACGAGAATCTGCCGACTGCCCTTCCACTCCTCCAGCCCTCTCCCCACACGCGCCGCAAAACCATTAGCAGCGAGTGGTTTCGATCCACCGACCTCTGGGTTATGGGCCCAGCACGCTTCCACTGCGCCACGCTGCTGATGGACGTCCGCTGTCCACGCCCAGATAACGAGCACCACGAGAATCTGCCGACTGCCCTTCCACTCCTCCAGCCCTCTCCCCACACGCGCCGCAAAACCATTAGCAGCGAGTGGTTTCGATCCACCGACCTCTGGGTTATGGGCCCAGCACGCTTCCACTGCGCCACGCTGCTGATGGACGTCCGCTGTCCACGCCCAGATGACGAGCACCACGAGAATCTGCCGACTGCCCTTCCACTCCTCCAGCCCTCTCCCCACACGCGCCGCAAAACCTTTAGCAGCGAGTGGTTTCGATCCACCGACCTCTGGGTTATGGGCCCAGCACGCTTCCACTGCGCCACGCTGCTGATGGACGTCCGCTGTCCACGCCCAGATGACGAGCACCACGAGAATCTGCCGACTGCCCTTCCACTCCTCCAGCCCTCTCCCCACACGCGCCGCAAAACCATTAGCAGCGAGTGGTTTCGATCCACCGACCTCTGGGTTATGGGCCCAGCACGCTTCCACTGCGCCACGCTGCTGATGGACGTCCGCTGTCCACGCCCAGATGACGAGCACCACGAGAATCTGCCGACTGCCCTTCCACTCCTCCAGCCCTCTCCCCACACGCGCCGCAAAACCATTAGCAGCGAGTGGTTTCGATCCACCGACCTCTGGGTTATGGGCCCAGCACGCTTCCACTGCGCCACGCTGCTGATGGACGTCCGCTGTCCACGCCCAGATGACAAGCACTACGAGAATCTGCCGACTGCCCTTCCACTCCTCCAGCCCTCTCCCACACGCGCCACAAAACCATTAGCAGCGAGTGGTTTCGATCCACCGACCTCTGGGTTATGGGCCCAGCACGCTTCCACTGCGCCACGCTGCTGATGGACGTCCGCTGTCCACGCCCAGATGACGAGCACCACGAGAATCTGCCGACTGCCCTTCCACTCCTCCAGCCCTCTCCCCACACGCGCCGCAAAACCATTAGCAGCGAGTGGTTTCGATCCACCGACCTCTGGGTTATGGGCCCAGCACGCTTCCACAGCGCCACGCTGCTGATGGACGTCCGCTGTCCACGCCCAGATGACGAGCACCACGAGAATCTGCCGACTGCCCTTCCACTCCTCCAGCCCTCTCCCCACACGCGCCGCAAAACCATTAGCAGCGAGTGGTTTCGATCCACCGACCTCTGGGTTATGGGCCCAGCACGCTTCCACTGCGCCACGCTGCTGATGGACGTCCGCTGTCCACGCCCAGATGACGAGCACCACGAGAATCTGCCGACTGCCCTTCCACTCCTCCAGCCCTCTCCCCACACGCGCCGCAAAACCATTAGCAGCGAGTGGTTTCGATCCACCGACCTCTGGGTTATGGGCCCAGCACGCTTCCACAGCGCCACGCTGCTGATGGACGTCCGCTGTCCACGCCCAGATAACGAGCACCACGAGAATCTGCCGACTGCCCTTCCACTCCTCCAGCCCTCTCCCCACACGCGCCGCAAAACCATTAGCAGCGAGTGGTTTCGATCCACCGACCTCTGGGTTATGGGCCCAGCACGCTTCCACTGCGCCACGCTGCTGATGGACGTCCGCTGTCCACGCCCAGATGACGAGCACCACGAGAATCTGCCGACTGCCCTTCCACTCCTCCAGCCCTCTCCCCACACGCGCCGCAAAACCATTAGCAGCGAGTGGTTTCGATCCACCGACCTCTGGGTTATGGGCCCAGCACGCTTCCACTGCGCCACGCTGCTGATGGACGTCCGCTGTCCACGCCCAGATGACGAGCACCACGAGAATCTGCCGACTGCCCTTCCACTCCTCCAGCCCTCTCCCCACACGCGCCTCAAAACCATTAGCAGCGAGTGGTTTCGATCCACCGACCTCTGGGTTATGGGCCCAGCACGCTTCCACTGCGCCACGCTCCTGATGGACGTCCGCTGTCCACGCCCAGATAACGAGCACCACGAGAATCTGCCGACTGCCCTTCCACTCCTCCAGCCCTCTCCCCACACGCGCCGCAAAACCATTAGCAGCGAGTGGTTTCGATCCACCGACCTCTGGGTTATGGGCCCAGCACGCTTCCACTGCGCCACGCTGCTGATGGACGTCCGCTGTCCACGCCCAGATAACGAGCACCACGAGAATCTGCCGACTGCCCTTCCACTCCTCCAGCCCTCTCCCCACACGCGCCGCAAAACCATTAGCAGCGAGTGGTTTCGATCCACCGACCTCTGGGTTATGGGCCCAGCACGCTTCCACTGCGCCACGCTGCTGATGGACGTCCGCTGTCCACGCCCAGATGACGAGCACCACGAGAATCTGCCGACTGCCCTTCCACTCCTCCAGCCCTCTCCCCACACGCGCCGCAAAACCATTAGCAGCGAGTGGTTTCGATCCACCGACCTCTGGGTTATGGGCCCAGCACGCTTCCACTGCGCCACGCTGCTGATGGACGTCCGCTGTCCACGCCCAGATGACGAGCACCACGAGAATCTGCCGACTGCCCTTCCACTCCTCCAGCCCTCTCCCCACACGCGCCACAAAACCATTAGCAGCGAGTGGTTCGATCCACCGACCTCTGGGTTATGGGCCCAGCACGCTTCCACTGCGCCACGCTGCTGATGGACGTCCGCTGTCCACGCCCAGATGACGAGCACCACGAGAATCTGCCGACTGCCCTTCCACTCCTCCAGCCCTCTCCCCACACGCGCCGCAAAACCATTAGCAGCGAGTGGTTTCGATCCACCGACCTCTGGGTTATGGGCCCAGCACGCTTCCACAGCGCCACGCTGCTGATGGACGTCCGCTGTCCACGCCCAGATGACGAGCACCACGAGAATCTGCCGACTGCCCTTCCACTCCTCCAGCCCTCTCCCCACACGCGCCGCAAAACCATTAGCAGCGAGTGGTTTCGATCCACCGACCTCTGGGTTATGGGCCCAGCACGCTTCCACTGCGCCACGCTGCTGATGGACGTCCGCTGTCCACGCCCAGATAACGAGCACCACGAGAATCTGCCGACTGCCCTTCCACTCCTCCAGCCCTCTCCCCACACGCGCCGCAAAACCATTAGCAGCGAGTGGTTTCGATCCACCGACCTCTGGGTTATGGGCCCAGCACGCTTCCACTGCGCCACGCTGCTGATGGACGTCCGCTGTCCACGCCCAGATGACGAGCACCACGAGAATCTGCCGACTGCCCTTCCACTCCTCCAGCCCTCTCCCCACACGCGCCGCAAAACCATTAGCAGCGAGTGGTTTCGATCCACCGACCTCTGGGTTATGGGCCCAGCACGCTTCCACTGCGCCACGCTGCTGATGGACGTCCGCTGTCCACGCCCAGATGACGAGCACCACGAGAATCTGCCGACTGCCCTTCCACTCCTCCAGCCCTCTCCCCACACGCGCCGCAAAACCATTAGCAGCGAGTGGTTTCGATCCACCGACCTCTGGGTTATGGGCCCAGCACGCTTCCACTGCGCCACGCTGCTGATGGACGTCCGCTGTCCACGCCCAGATGACGAGCACCACGAGAATCTGCCGACTGCCCTTCCACTCCTCCAGCCCTCTCCCCACACGCGCCGCAAAACCATTAGCAGCGAGTGGTTTCGATCCACCGACCTCTGGGTTATGGGCCCAGCACGCTTCCACTGCGCCACGCTGCTGATGGACGTCCGCTGTCCACGCCCAGATGACAAGCACTACGAGAATCTGCCGACTGCCCTTCCACTCCTCCAGCCCTCTCCCACACGCGCCACAAAACCATTAGCAGCGAGTGGTTTCGATCCACCGACCTCTGGGTTATGGGCCCAGCACGCTTCCACTGCGCCACGCTGCTGATGGACGTCCGCTGTCCACGCCCAGATGACGAGCACCACGAGAATCTGCCGACTGCCCTTCCACTCCTCCAGCCCTCTCCCCACACGCGCCGCAAAACCATTAGCAGCGAGTGGTTTCGATCCACCGACCTCTGGGTTATGGGCCCAGCACGCTTCCACAGCGCCACGCTGCTGATGGACGTCCGCTGTCCACGCCCAGATGACGAGCACCACGAGAATCTGCCGACTGCCCTTCCACTCCTCCAGCCCTCTCCCCACACGCGCCGCAAAACCATTAGCAGCGAGTGGTTTCGATCCACCGACCTCTGGGTTATGGGCCCAGCACGCTTCCACTGCGCCACGCTGCTGATGGACGTCCGCTGTCCACGCCCAGATGACGAGCACCACGAGAATCTGCCGACTGCCCTTCCACTCCTCCAGCCCTCTCCCCACACGCGCCGCAAAACCATTAGCAGCGAGTGGTTTCGATCCACCGACCTCTGGGTTATGGGCCCAGCACGCTTCCACAGCGCCACGCTGCTGATGGACGTCCGCTGTCCACGCCCAGATAACGAGCACCACGAGAATCTGCCGACTGCCCTTCCACTCCTCCAGCCCTCTCCCCACACGCGCCGCAAAACCATTAGCAGCGAGTGGTTTCGATCCACCGACCTCTGGGTTATGGGCCCAGCACGCTTCCACTGCGCCACGCTGCTGATGGACGTCCGCTGTCCACGCCCAGATGACGAGCACCACGAGAATCTGCCGACTGCCCTTCCACTCCTCCAGCCCTCTCCCCACACGCGCCGCAAAACCATTAGCAGCGAGTGGTTTCGATCCACCGACCTCTGGGTTATGGGCCCAGCACGCTTCCACTGCGCCACGCTGCTGATGGACGTCCGCTGTCCACGCCCAGATGACGAGCACCACGAGAATCTGCCGACTGCCCTTCCACTCCTCCAGCCCTCTCCCCACACGCGCCGCAAAACCATTAGCAGCGAGTGGTTTCGATCCACCGACCTCTGGGTTATGGGCCCAGCACGCTTCCACTGCGCCACGCTCCTGATGGACGTCCGCTGTCCACGCCCAGATAACGAGCACCACGAGAATCTGCCGACTGCCCTTCCACTCCTCCAGCCCTCTCCCCACACGCGCCGCAAAACCATTAGCAGCGAGTGGTTTCGATCCACCGACCTCTGGGTTATGGGCCCAGCACGCTTCCACTGCGCCACGCTGCTGATGGACGTCCGCTGTCCACGCCCAGATAACGAGCACCACGAGAATCTGCCGACTGCCCTTCCACTCCTCCAGCCCTCTCCCCACACGCGCCGCAAAACCATTAGCAGCGAGTGGTTTCGATCCACCGACCTCTGGGTTATGGGCCCAGCACGCTTCCACTGCGCCACGCTGCTGATGGACGTCCGCTGTCCACGCCCAGATGACGAGCACCACGAGAATCTGCCGACTGCCCTTCCACTCCTCCAGCCCTCTCCCCACACGCGCCGCAAAACCATTAGCAGCGAGTGGTTTCGATCCACCGACCTCTGGGTTATGGGCCCAGCACGCTTCCACTGCGCCACGCTGCTGATGGACGTCCGCTGTCCACGCCCAGATGACGAGCACCACGAGAATCTGCCGACTGCCCTTCCACTCCTCCAGCCCTCTCCCCACACGCGCCACAAAACCATTAGCAGCGAGTGGTTCGATCCACCGACCTCTGGGTTATGGGCCCAGCACGCTTCCACTGCGCCACGCTGCTGATGGACGTCCGCTGTCCACGCCCAGATGACGAGCACCACGAGAATCTGCCGACTGCCCTTCCACTCCTCCAGCCCTCTCCCCACACGCGCCGCAAAACCATTAGCAGCGAGTGGTTTCGATCCACCGACCTCTGGGTTATGGGCCCAGCACGCTTCCACAGCGCCACGCTGCTGATGGACGTCCGCTGTCCACGCCCAGATGACGAGCACCACGAGAATCTGCCGACTGCCCTTCCACTCCTCCAGCCCTCTCCCCACACGCGCCGCAAAACCATTAGCAGCGAGTGGTTTCGATCCACCGACCTCTGGGTTATGGGCCCAGCACGCTTCCACTGCGCCACGCTGCTGATGGACGTCCGCTGTCCACGCCCAGATGACGAGCACCACGAGAATCTGCCGACTGCCCTTCCACTCCTCCAGCCCTCTCCCCACACGCGCCGCAAAACCATTAGCAGCGAGTGGTTTCGATCCACCGACCTCTGGGTTATGGGCCCAGCACGCTTCCACTGCGCCACGCTGCTGATGGACGTCCGCTGTCCACGCCCAGATAACGAGCACCACGAGAATCTGCCGACTGCCCTTCCACTCCTCCAGCCCTCTCCCCACACGCGCCGCAAAACCATTAGCAGCGAGTGGTTTCGATCCACCGACCTCTGGGTTATGGGCCCAGCACGCTTCCACTGCGCCACGCTGCTGATGGACGTCCGCTGTCCACGCCCAGATGACGAGCACCACGAGAATCTGCCGACTGCCCTTCCACTCCTCCAGCCCTCTCCCACACGCGCCACAAAACCATTAGCAGCGAGTGGTTTCGATCCACCGACCTCTGGGTTATGGGCCCAGCACGCTTCCACTGCGCCACGCTGCTGATGGACGTCCGCTGTCCACGCACAGATGACGAGCACCACGAGAATCTGCCGACTGCCCTTCCACTCCTCCAGCCCTCTCCCACACGCGCCACAAAACCATTAGCAGCGAGTGGTTTCGATCCACCGACCTCTGGGTTATGGGCCCAGCACGCTTCCACTGCGCCACGCTGCTGATGGACGTCCGCTGTCCACGCCCAGATGACGAGCACTACGAGAATCTGCCGACTGCCCTTCCACTCCTCCAGCCCTCTCCCCACACGCGCCGCAAAACCATTAGCAGCGAGTGGTTTCGATCCACCGACCTCTGGGTTATGGGCCCAGCACGCTTCCACTGCGCCACGCTGCTGATGGACGTCCGCTGTCCACGCCCAGATGACGAGCACCACGAGAATCTGCCGACTGCCCTTCCACTCCTCCAGCCCTCTCCCCACACGCGCCGCAAAACCATTAGCAGCGAGTGGTTTCGATCCACCGACCTCTGGGTTATGGGCCCAGCACGCTTCCACAGCGCCACGCTGCTGATGGACGTCCGCTGTCCACGCCCAGATGACGAGCACCACGAGAATCTGCCGACTGCCCTTCCACTCCTCCAGCCCTCTCCCCACACGCGCCGCAAAACCATTAGCAGCGAGTGGTTTCGATCCACCGACCTCTGGGTTATGGGCCCAGCACGCTTCCACTGCGCCACGCTGCTGATGGACGTCCGCTGTCCACGCCCAGATGACGAGCACCACGAGAATCTGCCGACTGCCCTTCCACTCCTCCAGCCCTCTCCCCACACGCGCCGCAAAACCATTAGCAGCGAGTGGTTTCGATCCACCGACCTCTGGGTTATGGGCCCAGCACGCTTCCACAGCGCCACGCTGCTGATGGACGTCCGCTGTCCACGCCCAGATAACGAGCACCACGAGAATCTGCCGACTGCCCTTCCACTCCTCCAGCCCTCTCCCCACACGCGCCGCAAAACCATTAGCAGCGAGTGGTTTCGATCCACCGACCTCTGGGTTATGGGCCCAGCACGCTTCCACAGCGCCACGCTGCTGATGGACGTCCGCTGTCCACGCCCAGATGACGAGCACCACGAGAATCTGCCGACTGCCCTTCCACTCCTCCAGCCCTCTCCCCACACGCGCCGCAAAACCATTAGCAGCGAGTGGTTTCGATCCACCGACCTCTGGGTTATGGGCCCAGCACGCTTCCACTGCGCCACGCTGCTGATGGACGTCCGCTGTCCACGCCCAGATGACGAGCACCACGAGAATCTGCCGACTGCCCTTCCACTCCTCCAGCCCTCTCCCCACACGCGCCGCAAAACCATTAGCAGCGAGTGGTTTCGATCCACCGACCTCTGGGTTATGGGCCCAGCACGCTTCCACTGCGCCACGCTGCTGATGGACGTCCGCTGTCCACGCCCAGATAACGAGCACCACGAGAATCTGCCGACTGCCCTTCCACTCCTCCAGCCCTCTCCCCACACGCGCCGCAAAACCATTAGCAGCGAGTGGTTTCGATCCACCGACCTCTGGGTTATGGGCCCAGCACGCTTCCACTGCGCCACGCTGCTGATGGACGTCCGCTGTCCACGCCCAGATGACGAGCACCACGAGAATCTGCCGACTGCCCTTCCACTCCTCCAGCCCTCTCCCCACACGCGCCGCAAAACCATTAGCAGCGAGTGGTTTCGATCCACCGACCTCTGGGTTATGGGCCCAGCACGCTTCCACAGCGCCACGCTGCTGATGGACGTCCGCTGTCCACGCCCAGATGACGAGCACCACGAGAATCTGCCGACTGCCCTTCCACTCCTCCAGCCCTCTCCCCACACGCGCCGCAAAACCATTAGCAGCGAGTGGTTTCGATCCACCGACCTCTGGGTTATGGGCCCAGCACGCTTCCACTGCGCCACGCTGCTGATGGACGTCCGCTGTCCACGCCCAGATGACGAGCACCACGAGAATCTGCCGACTGCCCTTCCACTCCTCCAGCCCTCTCCCCACACGCGCCGCAAAACCATTAGCAGCGAGTGGTTTCGATCCACCGACCTCTGGGTTATGGGCCCAGCACGCTTCCACTGCGCCACGCTGCTGATGGACGTCCGCTGTCCACGCCCAGATAACGAGCACCACGAGAATCTGCCGACTGCCCTTCCACTCCTCCAGCCCTCTCCCCACACGCGCCGCAAAACCATTAGCAGCGAGTGGTTTCGATCCACCGACCTCTGGGTTATGGGCCCAGCACGCTTCCACTGCGCCACGCTGCTGATGGACGTCCGCTGTCCACGCCCAGATGACGAGCACCACGAGAATCTGCCGACTGCCCTTC